>JAFEMH010000908.1:0-584242 GCA_022495995.1 Adenophora triphylla var. japonica
CACCCGGAGAAAAGGCGAGTGGGCCGCTCAGCCTAAGGTTCGAGAACCTTGTTAGATCAATTACCGAACATGGAAAAACCTTTCAACAACAAGATCTCTCGCCTCAAGATTTACTCAAATCTCCCTCAAGAATACGGTAAGGTAGCATTACTCTATTGTGAGAAGGATTCGATGGAGCACTCCATGACAAGAGCAATATTTTGGAAAGCTTGAAGTTTATGAACTAGAAGGTATGATAAAAATTCCACTTCAGCCTCTCTCCATTTCACAAACCTTAGCTTTTAATCGCACAAGAAAATCTACAACAATAAATATGGCCAATCACTCACTCGACATTGAGACCATCACAACAATTGAAGCTCTCTCAAAAGATAAACATCACTACCTAAATCTGTCAAAGAAACAGATCTTCCAAGAAGACATTCCAAGCCTCATTTCCATAGGCCGTCGTAGAATGCGTATGAAATTTCTAAAAGAAAACTTTTCGACAAGAAATTCAATCCCTCCACCTCTAATGCCCAACAAGACAGCTACAAGAAGACAATTGATTGCTTCAATTGTGGAAAGTAAGGACATTACTCATCTGATTGCCCCGAACCAAGGAAACCTAGGGACAATCGACGCCTAAGAAGATGACCTACTCAAAAGAGATCATTCACAGCTCTAAGTGCAACTGCTACAATTGCCCCAAAAATAAACATGACAAAAACAAAGAGCAAGTCATGATTGCTGACTCATCAAAATTGTAGTGATGAAGAGTATATGTCAAGTGATGACTCTGAAATTGAAGGAGAAGAAGCCATGATATGCCTTATGGCCGAAGATGATGAAGAATCGACAATGAGGAAGAGATGGAAGCACTTGCTGTCAAGCCGATGAACTAAAAGAGGTACATGATTTTAACTCTTTAAATATTGATGGTTTTAAACAATTAGTTTGCACTCTTTAATTCAAACCAAAAACAAAACTAGCTTTGCTTCATTGGTCAATGAAAACCTTTCCCAATCCTCAACCATTGACAAACTCACAAAAACCATTTCGAGCTTGAAAAGCATGCCAAGGGCTAAGAGATCAATGCATCATGCTTGAAAAACAAAACATGGATCTGACAGCTGAGACATCTAATAATCATGAAAATTGTCAAAAACTCAGTAATCTTGAAAAAGAAAATGATGCTCTTAAAAAGAAAATAGATTCATGGAACATGTCAAGCAAAGCATTATCTCTTTTCACCTACACCCAAAGGCGTCCCAGTGACAAAACAGGGATTGGTGCTGATGATCCTACACAAAAGGTGTACACTCCTCCCACTGGTGAAAGGGCCATTGAAAAAATGGTTCTAGAAAACCTAAGCTCTGGCAGCTATCAAACTCAAACCTATCCCATTCAAACCAAAGGAAAAGAAAAGGAAATCTTGGGTGGCCCTAGTCAATCAAAGGAAGGACCAAATAAAATTCAAGGAAGCAAGTTTATTTGGGTTCAAAAAGGGGCCAATATAAAGGAAGAAGTCAAGCTGCAAAAAGGTGCTAGTCAGTCAAGCCCTGTCAGACAGCCAAGGGTTGACAGACAGCCAAGGCTTGACAGACAGCCAAGGCATGACAGACAGCCAAATTCCTCCAAACAACAAAGAACCCCAAGGCAACAAAGATTCTACAACAAGCATAAATACACCAAAAAACAAAAACCTCAATGGCAATATTCAAATGGAAGAAGCCATGCACATCAAAATGACTCTCCAAGGTCATCCCATTCAAATAATTTTCAGTTTCAACCCCAATACAGCAACCCAAACCACTACTTCAATCCTTCCCAATCCACTGTCCTTACACCTTACATGATGCAAATCATGTCATATTACCATACCCTAAACCAGTTCTTCAATAAGGGATCAATGAACAATGCTAGGGCTCCAAAGAAAACTAATCCTTTGGACCCAAAAGAATAAAAAGTGGTACCATAAATCTTATTTTTTGTTTTGCAGGTATCCAGGAAAGGTCTCTGGTATTTAGATAGTGGTTGTAGTAGACATACGACCTTCAATAAAGACTGGCCGCAACAATATTCCCCTAAAATGGTCCAAATGTAACCTTTCGGGTGACAATTCCCAAGCTAAGGTCAAAGGATCGTGAAATCTTGTTACAAAAGATATCATTTTTACAAATGTATCCTATGTAGAAGGTCTCAAACACAATTTGATCAAAGATTAGTCAAATCTCGTGACAAGGGATATCATGTTGTTTGTACTAAAGACAAATGCACCGTTAAAGATAAAAACAATAAAGTCATCCTAACTGGATCAAGAAAAGGAAATCTCTATTGCTTAAACTTAGAGATTGTGGAAACTTCAAATGCTCACCGCCTTCTCGTCTTTCAATCAATCTGATATGTCATGGCTATGGCACAAGAGATTGGCTCACCTCAATCACAAAACCATTTCCAAGCTTGCAAATTCCAATCTTGTCGAGGTCTACCAAAGATCCCATTCAAAAAGGATAAACTTTGCAAAGCATGCCAATGTGGGAAGCAAAAGAAATCTTCATTCAAACCCAAGACCAAGTTGGACACCTCAAGACCTATTGAATCGCTTCATATGGATCTTTTTGGACCCATAAGAACTAGATCTTTAGGAGGAAAAAGATACTCCCTAGTTGTTGTTGATGATTTCACAAGATTCACTTGGATCATTCTTCTTGAATCCAAAAGTGACACCCTTAGTCGTTCTGATAAAGCTATTCAATAAAATTCAAAATCAAAAAGGGACATCCATCATCAAGATCAGATCTCGACCATGGGAAGGAATTTGAGAACACCGGAGTGGAAGAATATTGTGATTCAAAAGGCATAGATCACAATTTTTCAGCCCCAAGAACTCCACAAAGAAAATGGTGTTGCAGAAAGGAAAACAGAACAATCATGAGGCAAAGAAGAACAATGCTGCCGTAACATAATCTCCCAAAATATTTTTGGGGTGAAGCCGCATTACCGCTGTGTATGTTCAAAACAAAACCCCGATCAACAAATTTCACAAGAAGACTCCATATGAATTATGGAACAACAAAGTCCCTACCATTTCCTACTTTCACAAACTTTGGAAGTAGATGCTTCATTCACAACAATGGCAAGAACAATTTGGACAAATTTGACTCCAAAAGTGATGAAGGAATTTTTCTTGGATACTCTAACACAAGCAAAGCTTATAGAGTGTACAACAAAAGAAGACTTGTTGTGGAAGAATCTATTCATGTTGACTTTGATGAAAACAATGATCAAAGTATAACCGAATTATGTGATTTTGATGAAGGTTTGGGAAATCTAGATAATCTCCCGAATCATCCCCCATTCTTGATTCAACTATTCTCGCCTCATGAACAAGATTCATCAAACCTTCCATACATGGTTCCAAGAAATTCATCCTGACACCATCCTACGCCGCATACCCATCAACCATCCCACTCTCATCAACAACCAATCAAGCCAACAAAGTCAACAAAGAATCTCTCCCACCTTCAATCCAATGGATGAGGAAGAAAATATTCAAATAAATAGTCATCCCTTGACCGATCTTCCTCAAAATCCTCCCTTAGCCGACACCAACCCTTAGCCGACAAACCCAACCCTTAGCCGACAAACCATCCCAATTCCTCATCTAATCCATCTTCTAACCTCCTTCCATCTTCATCCAATAATCCTCCTTCTCCTCTCAAAACCAATGATGAAACCACCATTACCCATATCATTCCACCCAATAAAGATCTTTACATCGCCCTTCAAATTGATAAAACCCCGCCTGCATAACATTCCTTTTCTCATGAGTGCATTCATATCCCAAGTGGAACCAAAGAAGATAAATGAAGCACTCCAAGATGCCGACTGGATTGAAGCCATGGAAGAAGAACTAGAGCAGCTTTGAAAGAAACAAAGTATGGCAACTTGTTCCTAAACCAAGAAATCAAACCGTTATTGGAACAAGATGGGTTTTTAGAAACAAGATGAATGAAGAAGGTGTTGTAATTAGAAACAAGGCCAGACTGGTTGCTCAAGGGTATAGACAAGAAGAAGGCATTGACTATGATGAGACCTTTGCACTGTTGCAAGACTTGAAGCTATAAGGCTATTTCTTGCCTATGCTTCATTCAAGAAGATGAAAGTTTTTCAGTATGGATGTCAAGAGTGCATTTCTAAATGGAGTTTTAAATGAAAAAGTGTTTGTATCTCAACCCCGGTTTTGAGCATCCAAAATTCCCGATCATGTATTCAAACCGAACAAAGCATTGTATGGGCTTAAACAAGCACCTAGAGCTTGGTATGACACCCTATCTAGATATCTTCTTGGAAAAGGATTCACCAAAGGACATATTGATAACACCTTGTTTATCAAAAATATGGAGATGATCGCTGCTCATCCAAGTCTATGTTGATGACATAATCTTTGGCTCATCAAATGAGAACTTGTGCACCGAATTTGGAGATATCATGAAGGATCGCTTGAAATGAGCATGATTGGTGAGCTCAC
Organism: Adenophora triphylla var. japonica; assembly: GCA_022495995.1. Lineage (NCBI taxonomy): Eukaryota > Viridiplantae > Streptophyta > Magnoliopsida > Asterales > Campanulaceae > Adenophora > Adenophora triphylla. The sequence continues at coordinate 4,514 of JAFEMH010000908.1, forward strand.
CTTCTTCTTAGGCCTTCAAGTCAAGCAAATGAAGGAAGGAATCTTCATCAACCAAGCCAAATACTCAAGGGATATGATCAAAAAGTTTGACATGCAAACCGCATCCCCGCTAAAACTCCCTTGTCAACCACAACCAAACTTCATGCCGATCAAGATGGTCATAGTGTAAATCCAACACTTTACGTAAGCTACATAGGATCTCTCCTATATCCGATGCCTTCAAGACCGTACATTATGTTTAGTGTATGTCTATGTGCTAGGTTTCAAGCTAATCCCAAAGAATCTCATCTCTCACTGCCAAGAGAATTTTGAGATATATCAAAGGAACCCCGATTTTGGCTTGTGGTATCCCACCGAATCCCCATTCTCCCTAGTTGGATTCACCGACTCGACTATGCAGTGGTGCAATCTAGACAGAAAATCCACTAGTGGTGGATGCCGCTTGTTGGATCAAGGATTATCTCATGGTCAAGCAAAAGCAAACCTCGCTTGCAACCTCAACCGCCGAGGCCGAGTACATTGCCGCAGCTTGTGTTGCTCACAAATTCTCTACCTTAAAAGTCAACTTCAAGACTTTGGAATTGAATTATCAAACATTCCCATCTTCTCGTGACAACTCAAGTACCATTGCTATGACAGAAAATCCCGTCCAACATTCAAAACCAAGCACATTGAAGTCGTGCATCATTTCATCGTAGATCATGTTGAAAAAGGGAATATCAACCTTGCAAAAGTTTGCACCGAGAACAATGTCTCGATATTCTCACAAAAGCCATGGATGAAAAAAGATTTGAACTATTAAGAGCCATGCTTGGGATGATTAATATGTCAAAATAAAAGGGGTGTTCTTCTTAAACAAAAGAGGATTACAAACAGAGTAATGCTATCACAATGTCGCTCGATAGCTATTACATCATACACATTCCTAACAAGCCATCCACCGACACTATCATTCCAAAAGCCTTGAAAACCAAAAACAACAAAACTTACAACAAAAACATACAAACAACCCATCAAATTCTTCTCTCTCATCTCAACTCACCCAACAAAACTTCTTCCAAACCAAACAATCCTCGCATCCACTCTCTTCTCTTCAAACCTTCTCCTCTCGCCGTCGACATTCTTTCGAAATGTCACAGCCTCCCTGCACTCTCCACCAAAGACTCATTCCTTCATTTCTAGCCTCCCGAGTTGATTGCAAGGTTTGTTGGTACCTCGCAACCACACCGGGTGCCTCTCCAAGAAAGGATCAATGGAAGTAATCGAATATTGGAGAGAAGGACTTGCCCTTCTAGGCCACCACTCTTCAACTGGATCATATGGCCGAAGCAATCCCTCCATTGGAGTAACAAAGCTAAATTCTCCCGAAAAGAACCATTCCCCGTGATTGCAAATGGTTGACCAACATTTGACTCCACCCTCTCCACAAGAGGTGCTCTTGCAGATCAAGCAACCTACAACCCGGTCAACAGTATGAGATGGTTGAAGAAGGAGATATATGCACTCCCGCAAAGTTATCTCCTCTACCTTCCAACAAACCAACTCCCGGAGAAAGAGAATCCCCGCTCACAGTGTATAAAGCTTATCTTGCTCAACCTTTTCTTCCCGACACCTAAGCTTCTCTCCTTAGCCGTCCGAGCTCGTCCCGCTTTACCAACTCCCCAATGTGTATACCCTTTCTACCTTACTCCTTCCCTTACTTGACTCTCCTTGATCAACTTTGATTGTCTTCCCAAAAAGTCTTATTCCTTCTCCCTCCTTACCGTCAATCTTTTCCCCGACAGCCTACCTCCTTCATTTCTATGTCTTCATCAACCCTCACTCTCTTTTTCTTACCCTTATCATTCACTTTTCCGAACTTTCAACAATGTTGAAAGTCTCTCTATCTATCTCCATCTCATCACTCATCAAATCATCCTCACCATTTTTCCCAAAGACCAATTGTTTAGCCGTTGAGCCATAACCTTTGGATTAAACTTTGAAGAAAATCTTCCCATTTTTGTTTGTAAATCAATCTCGAATAATTTTCCTCTCAAGTTTTCATTGTTTTATAGGCAAGTTTTCACCTAGCTATCTCGCATGTACCATCATCATTCAAACTAGCTTAACTGTCAGAGATTTCTTTCAACAGCCTAGGTTAAAGCAAACTTTAAGTGATTTGATTGTGTTAATTGCTCACAATTGTCACTTCCTTCGCCGCCTCTTCCACCGCAAATCTCCTTGAAAAAGAGAATGTTCTTCTTGTGTTTTGTGGGAATAAATGTCTCAACATGGGGAAGGGTAAAAACCACTGCTCATATGAACAGCTACTTAACTTTGTAACCCCCAATGCTCATTAAAACCCACGTTCCACTCATCATTTATCTCTCTCTCTTTCGCAATCACCAAAATTCCTTTTTCCTTAAACCCTCGCTTAAATTTCTTCTCTTTCCTCTCTAATCTACCATCGTATTTCTCCAACCCTAATTCTTTTTCAAAGCATCAATGGCGTACTCCAAAAGCAATGTACCTGTATGCTCATGGTTACTTCATCAAACCCAACTTCTATGACTCAAGTTGGAATCCTCATCAAAGAACCGCTTGAGGTAAATGAATTACTTGATTTTATGGGAGCTAAACCCCCAATTTATGAAGAACTCGCAGAGAAATTTATTTGGTAGGAAGAAGAAACAATGAAGATAATTCAATAACTCGCCACCATAGAAAATGTAGAGATAACTATCACTCAAGATATGGTTAGTGATGTCTATGGAATTCCAAATAAAGAAGATGTCATGTGAAAAATATATGGGATAGAGGATCGAAAGATTAAAGACAGCTTTATGAAAAATTTCTTGGGGTTAAAATCACCGACTTCAAAGCCGTTCAAGACAAAGCTATGGTGAAGAACAAAGATGATATCTTCAAGTCAACACCGATGGATGTGGTCAACAAAGCCATTGATGGCAACAATCCTCATTTGACCAAATGGGATCAAATGAGTGGAAGCAGATGCTCACCCTAATGACCAAGGATACAAATTGGTGCATTGTCCTTCTCCATAATTTCCAACTTGCGCCTCATCCTCTACTCTCAAATTCAAGAAGCAAGGTGGAAGGATGAACAACTTCAGATTCATGAGTGGAATTCTTGAGGTTCTAATTCCAAAGCTCAAACCGCTTCTATCCAAGAAATGGTCAAGACAAAGAAGTCAGCTGAACAAGATGTTTCAATGAAAGAACCTTTTCATTGAAACAAAAGAAAGGAATTGTTATGAAGGCCGGAGATATGAGCCTTGAAAGTTTCAAAGAAGCCCAAGAAAAGATGCTTGAAGAAACAAGAATAAAGCTTAATCATTGGAAAGATTTGATAGCTTTGGCTACTAGTAGGAGAATGAAAAGAGGAGTAAAGACCAATGTCAAGAAAACTGAGTGCCGAAAAGGACCGTGGTATCTCCTAGCAAAAAGAGCAAAAGCAAGGATGATCCGATAGCCGACAGCTGAAGGAACCATCTCTCGATGCCCATGCTAAGAATGTTGAAGAAAGAGGTGATGTTGATAGCCATGAGGTTGACACTATGGATCAAGATGATGCCGGTGATGCTAACATAGATCCTCAAGAGCTTCAGCAAACTTCTTGCCCTATCCAAAACCCTTCACAAAGGAAAGCAACCTCGCATAGCCTATCCCCTCCAATGACAAACTACCGCATCAAAGGTACAATCTTCCTTAACCATTCCTTCTAAATCATTACCAAAGAAAAGAAAACTTGAAAAGAAAGCCCCCAAATCAAAGAAAACCAAAATATCTACCCTTCCATTTCCCCAAAATCCACACCCACCAGTCATCACACCATTGAAGCTATCCTCAATCTCAAAGAACCATTAGATAAGCAACCTTTAAGGGGGAACATTGATGAGAATATCCTCTACCCAACCTCAACAGCTAGCTAAAATCCCGAGAGCAATTGAGGCTATTGAGTTGGATGGAAACCCCGACACCGAAAAGGCCGTTCTTTTGTATCTTAAGGACTTTCTAAGTGAGGAAGAATCAGAAGTGGCCCTAGATGAACTCGTACTTAGGTTAATGCGTAAAAGAAGTGGACCAGTGAGTCATCTAGAAACCCCAAGGTGACAAATATGAATGTAGATAGCCATACCTTCCCTTCCATTCCCGAGACCGAACTCCGTAAATGATCCCGCCCCAACCGTTGAAATTGAAAGGGGGAATCTTGATAATACTTCTAAGGTCATTCAAAATCTCAAGAAGGTTGGAGTTGAGATTAATCCCATTCTTGTCTCAAAAGGAGACTCAATTGTGAATGCTTGCAAAGGCCTTGCGCTTGATGGAACTCAAGAAAATGAGGAAGCTATGATAGCTATCCTTGAGAAAAGGTTGGCCAAAAGTGAAGTAAGGGCAGCCTTGAATCTCCTTAAATCTCAATTCACTTCCGTGTCTCTTAATCAAAATCTTGGCCAAACCTCTCGAGTCAATCCCAACCTGTTTCAACCCAATCCTCTCGCACCTTCCAAGCCACCTTCTCCAATTCCCGAAAATGAACCTTTTGAAGCCTCTCCACAAAGTCCAATACCTGGCCGGACAAGGTCAAGACATATCCGATGCTGATCCCATTCCTAACAAATTCTCATAGCTTCTCCAAGTCATTCTATTCCTCCAAATCCAAATCAATCCTTCCTTCCCAAAAGGGAACCTTGGATGCTTAGTCAATGGCATTGATTTCTCTATGTCTTCCATCAAAGCAAAGAAGGACAAGGTTACCCCATGTAACTCACATCCCGTAAATAGCAAATCCCTTCACCTATCCAAAATTTCCGGGAACCGTCAAGAAATGGTTTGATTGTTGTTGCAAGAAACCTCGCAGGTTAGTTTTCTTTGCCTATGAAAAATGGCAACCGTCAAGATCCTCCTCCACCTCCAACTTTGTTCATCAAATCCCATCATTCCCAAAGTTCATCACTCCCAATACTCTTCTTGATTGGGAAGTTCTCTTCAGCCAACTCATCTCTCCTTCACTCAATTCATGCTTGTATATGCCAAAGGGTTTAGTCTTCACCCTATGCATTGACCTTGCAAAAACACTTTTCCTTTCACTATTTGAACAAAAGTGTGCCATTATGCTTTTATTAAGCAAAACTGCCAACATCTTTTCCCCAACTCTTAATCCAGAATTGAGCCATACCTTTCACCCTTCATCACTATAGATCCTCTTAACTTCACCTCACCCAATGAAAACTCTCATTTCAAAAACTTGGTCTCTATTCCCGAGATCAAAGAATTCGCATCTTCCATTGTCAGTACCAAAGCAGAGCGTAACCGTTATTGATCTTTCCTCGTACTCGACAAACTATGATAATGATAGTGATAATGATGCTCCCTCAAGCCCCGATCAAGACTCTCCAACAATATTTCCATCCCCTACAGCTTCCAACCCTCCTCAAAGAATTCACTCATTCCTTCACTAATGCTCAAGTATCAGCCCGCCACAACCAGATCAATCCAAAGGTGCCCTTGAAGAACAAGAAAACCAGGAACAAGAAGAAACATTTGTGGGGCACAATGAGAATCGAAATGATCAAATGCCCCTTAGAAGGTCTCAATCAAGTCAAAGGAAGACAAATACTTCAAGTATGATGAAAGGATGTCCTGGGAATGGAACAATGAGTTCTTCTACAGAGGAGTTGAGCCTGAAATGAGAAGAGAGCTAGAGGATGAAAGAAATCGATTCTATCACCCAGCAAGAAAGAGATGAATTCTATGATCAATTGGCCGATGAATAATTGTATTTGTTATGGAACATTTTTTTGGTTAAAGACAATATGTTTTGTTTGCCTCGCTTTGTATGACAAGATTTTGTGAACTCTTCTCATCCCGAGATTAATTCCAAGTCTTCAATCTCATTTTGATTACCTCTCGCCCGATATGATTCCATGGATTACTTCTTTTATTATTTCTCTTATCAATCGGAAAACATGTTCTAAATAAATCTTCCTTTACCAAAAAGGGGGAAATTGTTAGGACCTAACTTTGATCAATGTCTTAGTTAGTTGGTTTTGATAAAGGAATATATATATATAGAACAGGTTTATATCAAAAGATGTTATCTCGTCATAATTCTTCACTTTGATAGCTATGTGTCTCGATGTACCTATGATTCTCCCTTATACAATGTTTTCAATCAATCAAAAACATGAATCATAGTCACTTTCTAAGTCATCAAGATCATCAAGTGCATCTCGGCCCTTATTAGAGATCCTCTCTCGATAGCTAAGCATTGCCATGATCCGATAGCTATGACTTCACCCTCGACACCATCTCCTCGTCTCACACCATGTTACCACAAACTCAACCAAGTTAGATCCCGCATCTTCACAGCTATCAAGTCCATCAATGAAGACCAATGAAGACCACTCGAAGACCTTCTAGAAGCTCTCGCCCAAGCTCACACTCAAGACACTCATGAAGACTCGCATGTGGACAAGTGGGACAAAGACTCAAAGCTCATTAATGTAGCCGCAATGCTATATTTCAACGGCTCCATTAAAGGGTATAACTAGAGGATTTCTTCCTCTAACAAATTCACTGAAAAATACTCATTTTCCCAGTCAAAACCCCTTTCCACACACCCCCACACACCTCATGTAATCCACCCACACACACACCAATCCTCACCTTTAAAACCCCGTTCCAAACCAAAACCTTCACCCCTAAACCTCTTCACCAACAAAAACAACCCCAAGGTGTTAATTCACAAACCCCAAAAACCTAAGACTGTACTTTAGGTGTAGAATCGTTTGTAATCACTCAAGACTGTACTTTGAGTGTGTTAGTTATTTTGTAAAATCTTGAGACCGTACTTCAAGTTGTAAAAGCACTTAAGACTCGTACTTTAAGTGTATCCCTAGTTGATCGTACTAATTAGGAAGAGGAAGTTCAAGGAACTTGCCTGAATCAATCATTTGTAATTTTTGTTGATTAAAGATTATAATAAAATTGATCTCACTTGTCAAGTTTGACAGTGGGGGTGGATGTAGGAGGAGTGAACTCTGAACCACTTTAAATTTTCTGTGTTATTACATTTTTGCAATCACATTCACACACTTGCATTATCTCTTTGTGTTTGTTGTCCTACCATTATTTCAAATCTCTCTTATTCCGCTGCACTATTCAATTATCATCTGACAGCTAAGCCAATACCATAGCTGTCTGATCATCTGCATATCAAGCAAGGGCCTTTCACAAGTGTTCCTTGTGATGCCAAGAGTGGCTCCTCTCGGGGGAGAGTCAGTTAGAGAGATGTGTACATTCACGAAATAGCTGTATACTATTGTGAGATTAGCATAGTGTTATCATTAGTTGTCATCCTTGAGTAAGGGACTCAAATTTGTAGGGTGATATACTTTGTAATGTCGAAGATGTGTTAGTAGATATATTGTTGATCGGTCTGTGCACGTATCCCATTAATGTTGGGGTGAACTATATTAAATCTTGTCTTATTTATTTTTTCCGTCATCTTGTTTTTTCCAAATTGATGGTGTTGAATAACCTAATTATTGGTGTGCATGAAAACCGCTTCCGCCGCGCATAACACTCAAATCCGTTCTCATGGAAATTATATTATGGACATGTACCACAAATAATGTTTAAAGCAATTTATTCAAATATCCTTGAAAGCAATTTATTCAATTATCCTTGAAGACAAATACTGTTTGGAAAGTTTACAACAATTTATTTAAACCCTCAGTCATGGTGCCAGTCTAATGCATATTTGTAGTAATTACATCATGCTAAATGAACTAATAATGCTTTAAGCAATTTATTCAAATTTCCTTGAAATTTATCATTCAAATACATTTCCATATCATGTTTGAGTCTTTTGAAAACAAATAATATTTACAATAATTTATTCAAACCATCGGTCATGGTGCCAGACTTTAACTAGTTAACCAAATTTGGATATCAATCCTTGGAAGGTCTAACTTCAAAACCACCATCTCTTTTCTTCACAACCGAAAAAGGCATGTATGTACCAAGTAATTTATCCCACGTTGCAAAGAATGGTTGTGCATAGTTATACTTTATGCCATAAAGCTGGTGGTGAAGATCGTGATAGGCTGAGTTATTTCCGAAAAAGAAACGTAAAGGATTAATGGGAAGCCACAAACCAGAATGGTCGTCAATAACTTTGATGCCAAGGAAGCAGTTAAACAAGAGAGATACAAGAGGGGACATCCGTGCGATGAAGAATGTCAAAGAGAAGCCAATGGTGTCAGAGATAAGCCCCTCCCCCAGGTGATTGTAATACCCTCCAAATCCATATGGAACTATAAGCCTGTGATGTGAAGAATGGACATGTCGATACAAGAATTTATTTTCGTGTAAGATTCTATGTGAAAAATATTGCCAGGTATCTAGAACCAACATTGCAGTTAAGAATTGTCCCGCGCTAGAAAGCAAAGACTGCTTGCCATTGAAAGCATTGCCATCACTTCCATTAACCTGCAATAATCATAGAATTTGGAAACTCAATAGCAACTATACACCAATCCAAAATTACATATGAACTCCAAACTAAACTCTTGTGAAATTCTTTTTTTCTTTTGTATAACTAGTTAACCTAAGGCATATATATCACCTTTTTGACACGCTATACCGTAACAAAGCTCTGGTTTTAGTCATTCGTATTTTTTACTCCATCCTGAAATAAATGTCGAAAAAGGTTTCAAATTTATTGTTGATCAAGAGCAAATTGAATACTTTTTTCGACATTCATTTAGGGACAAAACGGGAATGAGTGGTAGTTTTAACCATCCTACTATATATACATACTCAATTTCACTTTACCCCCAAATGACAAAAAAAAAACGTTAACATTAGCTGATAAACTCAACAAAATTAATTAGATTTGCCAAAAACCTACGACATCCAAAAAAGCTAGCTTCCCTACCATAACAACACCACGACTCTGATCAGGTATAACCATGCCAGATATGCCACCAAGCACCACCGGCGCGTTCCCAAGATTGAAAAGCACCCTCCGCTTTCTCCTCTAATGGAGATGGTTTATGGGAGAGATCAAAAATGGGTTGCAAGGAGGGTGTCTGCTTCTACAAAAGAGTGAGAAATTGAAGACAAAACTAGAAAGGGAGTTGGACGCTGAATGGAATGGTGTGTTTGATATGTGATGGCGATGGCCTGAGAAAATATTCAGAGGATAGTGGCAACTGTTAGGCTTACATTTAATGGGGCTTGGGGTAGATGGCAGTTGATATCTTTTTTCGGTGCAAATGGTGGATCAAAGTGGTGGCTACTGCGGATGTGGATAGAACGTACAAGGGAGAATAGCATCAAAAGATTGCTTTGTGCGAATCTGGCCATAGCTTGAGAAGATATTATGGTGGCTGGACGGAGTGAGTTGATCAAATTAGAGGACCCGGGGGTGTTGTTCGAGCTTGGTGAACATTGGTGGTGCTTGGTGGCGGATCTGACATGGTTATGGCAGTCGGAGTTATGAATCTTCTTTTATGTATGTCATTAGCTTTTGGCAAATTCCTAACTAGTTTTCGGAAAATTCCTAACTCCTAACGAATGATAACTTTTTTGGATAGTGTTAGGGAATTAGGTAAAAATGAGTCCATATATATAGTAGACACTACAATATTTATTTTTTAAATTCGGTTTCTATTAATGAATGTCTTAATCTATTACAATAGTTGCACTTCAAAGTGTTTGAAATTGCATTTTGTGGGCTTCATACCCTTGACCTCTCGTATTGTAAGGGATATCGAATTTCGCTTGAGTGGAAGTTCTTTGGCTAGTAGACACTACAACAAATATGGCTTTTAACGTCATTTTAAAAAGTTGCCAAAACGAAAAAAGAAAGAGTCGGTCTGGGGAGAAACGCGTTTCTCCGTCGCGTATGGAGAAACGGGGCAACGTTTGTCGCGCGACATACTTAGCCAGTTTCTGGATATCACTTTCATCAGTTTCTGGATATCCAGAACATTGAATATGGATATCCAGAAACTTATGAAAGTGATATCCAGAAACCAAATATTTTTTCTGGATATCCTTTCCAAAGCTTCTGGATATCCAGAACATTGAATATGGATATCCAGAAACTTATGAAAGTGATATCCAGAAACCAAATATTTTTTTTGGATATCCTTTTCAAAGCTTCTGGATATCCATATTCAATGTTCTGGATATCCAGAAGCTTTGGAAACGATATCCAGTTGTTGTGGCTAAATATGTCGCGCGACAAACGTTGTCTCGTTTCTCCACAAGCGACGGAGAAACGCGTTTCTCCCCAGATTTTGTGAAAACGGAAAAACTATTTCCGGTTTTTTAGTGCCGGGAAAAGTGGTGTCGACAATACTTTTCGGCACTGTTAAAAGTGTTCGGAAATTTTCGACGTTTTTTCTGGCACTTTTAAGTATTGTATTTTAAATAAATATTAAAATGTACTTGCACGGATTCGAACTCATCCTTATGGATATAAATCGAGTGCTCACTAAACTAAAGCATTATTTGATATAAATATTCACTAATAAGTATTTATAAGTATTTATTAGTACACATAAACTTATACACTTATACGGTGCATTTTTTATGATTCTAATAATCTAAATCCAATATAAGTAAAATAAATTAACGACAAGTTACTTAAATTTTTTAAGAAACAATTGAATTGAAAAATTAAAAGAAAATGTAAGAATAATTCTCTATTATTAGCGACACTTTACAAAAAAATGCTAAAAATTAGTGACAATTTCTAAAAATTGTCGGAAGTTAGCAACACATACTAATAAGTGTTGGAAATTAATTAGGAGCAATTTCTAAAAATTGTCAAAAATTGGCGGCACTTACTAAAAAAGCGCAGAAAATTTAACGGTAGTATCAAAAAGTGCCGAAAATAAGCGGCGCTTAAATAGAAAATGACGGAAATAAGCGGCATTTATTAGAAAGTGACGGAAAATTAGTGGCACTTATGAAAAAAGTGTCGAAAATTAGCGACACTCGATAAATAGTAACAAAAATTAGCGGCACATCATAAAAAAGTGCCGAAAATTAACGGCAGTTTTTCGAAAGTGCCGCAAATTAAATTCGTTTATAGAAGTGCCGATAAATAAGTGCCGGAAAAAGCCAAATTAAAGTCGTTTATAAAAACAGGAGAAGCAACTTACCAGGCGAGCGATGATAGCGATGACACTCTGAGCAAACTGGTTAAGAAGAACACCTTTGACTACGTTAGCCTTGGATACCAAATTCTTCTCATCCTCATCTTTCTTAGAATGCAGCCTATATCTTTCTATTGATCCAAGCATCATATAAACCCCTGACATTAACCAATAAACCATGAATGGCACCACAATCTCCAGTTCTGTCTCATCGAATCCCCAAAAATCCATATAATCTTGAAATTATTAAAAAAAAAAAAACGAAATCAGAATGAAAGTACAGCAGATTATGTGATTACGAACTCCTTTTATACAAGTATAATATCAGTTCCGTTGCAAAATGATCGATTTTTTTATTTTGAAAAAAAAATTGACTTTATTTTAAGCACTTTATAGTAGCAAATGTATGAGGGCGAGCCTTGGCGCAACGGTTAAGTTGTTCCTTTGGTGACCATAAGGTCACGGGTTCGAACCTCACAATGCCTCTTGGCAGTGTCGTGGGAAGGCTCTAGCAAATGGTTCCCTCTCCCGACCACCGCAAGACGGGGAGCGCTTGGCACACCGGAGTTTGCCCTTTATAATAGTAGCAAATGTATGTACGTATCTACATTATCCTCTATTCCTCCTTATACCTTATTATAAATAAATAGTACAGTACTAAACAAAAGAATGACTATAATATTACTAAGAAAAAAATGTCCCAAAATAAATACTATCTATTTATCATAAAACTTCAAATGATTTTTCACAAAAATAAAAAAAAACATATTCCGTTATATAATTGCAAAATTAAAGGTTTGAAAGTGGATAGTAATTGACGTTGTTATATTTTCTTTCTTAAAATGGACAGTTGTTATATTTTCTTTTATGGTCCATAAATTTTATAAAAAACTAATTTTTTTTTTAAACAATATGATTTCACCATTTTTTTTTCTGGATGTGTTACTTATGTGATGTTTTTTATTTCGCAAACCCAATAAGGGTTAATGTAAAAAGAGAATGATATGCATTTTACTAATTACTCTAATAGGTTCAGTTTTCGGATGAGTTGGTGATTTAATAGCTTTATATATCCATCCCAGAATGATCTTATCCGTAGAAACTAACGCTCCATTTGTTATGCGTAAAACGATTTTCGAAAAATGATTTCACGTAAAATATTTTTTGAAAAATGATATAAACATATTTTCGGCTGTTTGGTAAGGAAAATGTTTTTCGAAAAATATTTTAATATGTTTGATAAATTAAAGTAAAATATTTTTCGATAAAACACAATCTTAAATAAATTGAAAAAGATAGGGTGGGGTAGGGTAGGGTGATGGAGGTGGGGTGGGTAGGGGTGGGGGTAGGGTAGGGGTGAGTAGGGTGGTGGAGGAAATTTAAAGGGTAAGATGGTAGTAGGCTAGGGTGGTGATAGGGTAGGGTGTGGGGGTGGGGTAGGTGTGGGGTAGGGTGGGTAGCCGAGATTAGGGAGAATTGGAGTTGGGTGGGGGAGTTGTTAAAAAAATATACGAATAAAAAAAAAAAAGTTTGACCGTGGGAGTGGGTGGGTGGGTGGGTGAGGGTGGTGGGGGCGGTGAGAGTTGTTAAACAATAATTTTAATATGAGTAAAAAAATCTTGGGAGTGGAGAGTTGTTAAAATATAATTTTAAAATGAATAAAAAAATAATTTTTTGACCTTGGAGGGGTGGTGGGGGTGGGGTGGGGAGTTGTTAAAAATGAGTAGAATTTTTTTTTAACCCGGGGGTGAGGGGGTGGAGAATTGTAAAAAATAATTTTAATACAAGTATTTTTTTTTACGAGGGGGTTGGGTAGGGGGTATGAAAATGGAAAAATATATTTTCATTATTCACAAACTGTAAATTTATAGTACAAGAGAGAAAGTCCTATTCTAATACAGAGATTTAGTTGCCTATTCTAAATACATTAAAATATATATAAGAATAATCTAGAATGAGTAACAAACAAAAAAACCTAGGAAACCCTAGGCTCTGGCGGCGGCTCCTTGGATGAGGCCGGGTCAGTCGGGTCGGGTTGAGTAGATGTATCCTCAATACAGCCCCGCAAGATGGATAATTCGTGGAGAAGACCAATCTTGGAGATAAGTTGTTGGAAGCGTACACGAGGAAGCGGTTTTGTCAGAATATCAAAGAGCTGATCAGTACCAGAAATGTGTTCTACACGAAGAGAGCCAGACTGGACTTGCTCATGAACAAATAGAAACAAAAGAGCCACAGAAGACTAGGTTTGCGGAATAGGTTGTGGCACCAAGGTTGTCACAATAAACTACTGGTGTAGAGGGCAAAGAAAATTCGAGCTTAGCAAGCAAGTTTCGAACCCAAGTAAGCTCAGCAGTGGTGTCAGCAATCGCCCCGAAATTCAGCCTCAGTAGAAGACCGAGTAAGGGCACGCTGTTTGCGGGAGGACCAAGAAACCGAGTTTTGTCCGAGATAAACAAAAAAAACAGAGGTCACAAAATCATCCTTGTCACCAGCCCAATCCGCATCACAGAAGGCATGAAGAGAAGGAGGACATTTGGAAAAAATCTGAAGACCCAAGTGCATAGTGCCATGAAGGTAGCGGAGGAGATGTTTGAGTGCAACCCAGTGAGTAGGTTGGGGGTTTTGCATGAACTAAGCAAGCTTGTTTACAGAAAAGGCAATGTCAGGACGAGTGAAGGATAAGTACTGAAGGCCACCAGCAATAGCATGAAAAGAGGTGGGGTTAACAGCAGGAGTGATAGTGGACCGAGTGAGAGGTGGTGATGTGACCATAGGAGTGGGAAGTGGTTTGCAGTCAATCATGTTGTGACGGGTGAGAAGATCATGAATGTATTTTGTTTGGGATAGAAGGAGTCCATTTCGGTTCGGGGCGACTTCGACACCCAAGAAGTAAGATAAAGGACCGAGATCCTTAAGAGAAAAACGATTGGACAGGCTGGTGATAAACGACTGAAGAAGAGATGGAGAAGGTCCGGTGACAATGACATCGTCAACATAAACTAAAAGATAGATTGGGGACGGAGTTTTATTGAGTATAAAAAGAGAGGAATCGGCTAAAGAGGGGTGAAAGCCATATCTGGTGAGATAGGTTTTGAGTTCTTGAAACCAAGCACGAGGAGCCTGCTTAAGACCATAGATGGCTTTAAAAAGACGACAGACAAAGGAAGGATTGGTGCAGTCCTCAAATTCAGGGGGTTGGATCATAAACACAGTTTCAGAGAGAGTACCTTGAAGAAAGGTGTTGTTGACATCAAGTTGGTGAAGGGGCCAATGGTTGGTAGTGGCAAGTGAGAGAAGAAGTCAGACAGTGGCGGGTTTGACAACGGGACTAAAGGTTTCGGTGTAGTCAACACCGGGTTGTTGATGAAAACCCTTGGCTACAAGCCGAGCCTTGTATTTTTGAATTGTGTTGTCAGGATTATACTCAATGCGGAAAACCCATTTACATCCGACAATGTTGTGAGTTGTGGCAAAGGGAACCAGAGTCCAGGTGTTGTTGCGAGTGAGAGCCTAAAATTCTTCAATCATGGCATTACGCCAATGTGGGATAGAAAGAGCTTGTTTGGTAGTGGTGGGAAGGCTTGTGGGGGAGGGAAGAAGTGAGAGGTTAGCATACTTGGAGTTTGGTTTGGTGATACCATGAGACAATCTGGTAGTAATAGTACGAACAGGATGCAGGGGGAGGGGGTGTCGATTGGGACAGAGAGAGTGGTTGGAGAGGTCCGATCAGGTACTTGGGGGGGGTCCTGTCGGACCAGGGGTAGAAGGGTGGGAGGTGCGGTTGGATGGAGAAAAGGGTCCGGGCGGGTGTTGGATTATTCTGGGCTGGACTTAGGTTGATGATCTGGTCGGGTATGGTTATGGTCCGACCGGACCAGGGCTGGGAATCGGGTTTTGGTTGGGGGAAGTAGGGTTCGGAGAGGGGTGAGTGGGGGTAGGGGTGAGGGCATGGGAGGAAGGTGGTACGGAGGGTGTAGGGTTTAGAATGGGAAGAAATAAGGTGTGCCAGTCAGAGGGAGGGGGTACGGAGGCGGTGAGAGAAGCGGAGGTCAGGGAGTTATAGGGGAATATGTTTCAACAAAACGGACGTGACTAGAGGTGTAAACCCGATGAGAGGTGGGGTCAAGACAGTAATACTGTGAGCACCCCAACCCGGGACCTAACGCGTGTCCCGAGCTTGAGAAGCTCAAACTAAGAAAACCCATCTTATATTTTTTAAAAACTTTTATTTGCCTTTACAAGAAAACAAATTCTAAATTTTCCATAAACAAAATCAAATAATAATATCTCCACTTGGAGGAATTTAAACAAATACTTTAATAACCATACTTGATTAATTACATTGAAAATCCTAATTAACGTTGTTTGACAAAAGAGTTTTCCTTACAACTTATAAAAGAGTAATACTTAAATATGACTCCCGACAACCCACTCATATACCTATCCTGTTAAGTCCCAAAAGCAAGAGTCCAACTCTTTCCCGCCTCACCGGTTCAGTCACCTGTCTCAAAGACAATCTAAAGCAAGAAAAGGGAAGGGGTGAGAATAAATCTCAATAAGCTATTATGAATGCAAAGAAGATGCCAAACAATATGCAACACGTAGCATGGTAACACATAACACCTTATGAAAGCGGTAAACACATTACGTTACCTCATTTTACCTTTCTCGTCTGAACAATAAGTCGTACAACGTGGGAGTAAAACTCCGCTCTTTGGTGAATTGCCCCCATGCACATTCACCGCTTATAGGTCTCATACCCCAGAGATTCATATAAGAAAATAGGATACTTATATGACCCTTATTCAGAGTATCATATAATATCATCGCTACTGTAAAGCTTTTGGCTTCATACAGAGCATTCCACCGGTACACCAAATCGCAGCATAACCGTAAAGGCTTTTGGCTCAATACAGTAGCTTGCACAGCCCACTCTGTGGCCACAGAGGGGAAAGGTCACAGGTATAATGAACCTTCAATCACTTATAGAACAAATCAATAATTGATTGAATTCCATTATACCCCCTGAATCACATATATACGTTCAAGCACATAATAGATACTTGAAATAAATCCACAATGGGGATAATAACATAACAACATGGTAATGTATACTCATGTTAAATCAATACCATAAATAAGAACATCCATTTAATACACTATGCATAATCCATCAATGAATATGAACTCAAGTAAGGTATCCATATAACCACATAATCCACATCGGGATACAATATAATCAACATGCCAGATAATCCACAACTGGAATACCATATAATCACCATGCCAGATAATACACAACTGGGATACAATACAACCATATACCAAATAATCCACAATTGGGATACCATATATTGATGTAACACATATACATTTCTAACCAACACAATAGTGTGATTATAGTCTCTTGTTAGTACCCGGTCCGAAAAAAGGGACTGAAGTGCAATTCGGGAAAATCTGGGACTAAACTGGTATTTGGAAGCTTTTGGACCAAGTTGGAATTTATTGGAAATTCAGGGACTAAACTGGAAAATATGGAAATTTGGGACGAAATTGATATATAAAAATTCCTGGGTCAAAATGAAGAATAAAATCCCAAAGAGCGAAGTGCAAAAGAATTCATTAAAGTGGTCAAAATGGACTTGGCAATAGCGGAGACGAAACGAATAATAATTACACAAATTTAGGCCAAGGCTAGGCCACTGCTTTGCTGAGGTTGCCGGCCAGCTTCTAGGCCATTTGGGGCCAAGTTGCAAGGCCATTTGGAGAGTGGCCGGCCAGGAGGCTGATTGGGCCAAGGCAAGGTTGGGCCAAAGAAAGGATTTGGCCGATCGGCCCTTTTATTTAAGATAAACTTTACACAGTTATAACTGCCGATCGAACCTTATTTTAAATGCCGATCGGACCTTATTTTTAAGGCCGATCGACCCTTCCTTTGTGTGCCGATCGAACCTTATTATTAAGGCCGATCGACCCTTTTCTCGGTCCAGCCCATTCCCCAAGCACTATAAATACGTACGCACGTTCCCAATGAAAAGAAGACAGTTTCGTTCCCCATTCTCAACACACACGTACACACACACAATACAGTTTTCTTCCACACAACACAGTTTTTTCCCCACATCTTCCCACACACGTTTTATTCCGGAAATTCAAGACTATACTTGTTTTGTCCGTATCTCTCCCCACGTTCTTCGAATCGCCCTAGATTCGATCCCAAAGTCTTGCTACAATTGGTAAGACTCTTATTAATATTTTTGTTCCCTATTATTATTATTATTGACATATTATAATAATACTTGCATGCTTAATATATATATTTAATTGTGCCTTTATGCTAGATTTAGGACTATTTCAATATATTTAAATATGCATAGCCGAGGATGATCTAAGGTTTCGCCCAAGAAAGCCCAATGGATCTAGGAACTATTTCTTACTTTCCACCTTAGTAATAATTGTCCCATGATCAACAATCCCCCAAGGATGAACGTTGATTAGTGCACCTTCCGAGGGCCTAACTCAAAGGTTCTAGGGTGTGATCATCAATTAATTCTTTCTCTCCCCTCCTCTTTATGCATGATCCCGTTTCTTCTATCTATTCCTGTAAACACCGCACACAACCAACACCCCACATGCTAGAAAGACCGATCCGTCGGGCAATAGGAGTGATAGCGTTTCTTCTCCTGTTGTAACTTGACCCCCGAACCCAATTAAATGTTTAGCCTTTTTTCAAAGCTTTGGGCTATATCAAAGTGGCGTGGCGACTCTCAAAATTAAACTAATATTTTAATATGGTTTAAAGCGAGTGTCACTAAATGAATATCCCATTTCGGTTCGACATTATATGATTATTTATTTCAAACCTCTGAATGCGCGTTGCATCGGGACGGGGTATTCACAGTGGCGACTCTGCTGGGGACCGTTTTGAAACTTCTTCAAACTAAGTGGGTCAGACTTTCGTTTTCTTTTATGGTGTTGTATTTTGCTTTCTTTTTCTATTTGTTCTATTCTTAACTGATGCATTGCATGCATGCATCTCCTAAAATAAAAAAAAATCTTTCTCTTTTCTCCTTAAAAAAAAAAGAATTAGACTTTTTACCTCACACTACCACTAGAGTCCGTGTCACACTGCACAGACACCCTTAACCTTTCGGAGAAGCCAAAGTGCGGGAAGTGTGGTGATCATGTCGCCTTCCTTCCGAGTCTCACTTGGCCATCCACTCATCAGTGCGCTTCGGCTGCACGGTGGGAGCCTGAAATCTAACCCTTGTGTCACCCACTTTGCTAGGAATACACTCCCTGTGACCGGTTGGTTTGACTAGTTTTTTCATATAGACTATTAATAAGGTTTTTATGTTAAGTCACTACGAATTAATGATAAGTCAAGATCTATAGAGAGAAAAGAACACTAAAAAATTTGATTTCCTTTTAAAGGACGTGACATGTAAGGTCGAATGCTTGTTAAAAGATCTTGTCTTATCATAGGTTTGTAGTACTTCCCATAAATATTATCTTAAATGTCTATATGAGACAGTTAGTCGTTAGGATCCACCACTTTAGGACCTTTAGTTAGTTGCGAAAAAGGGGTATCCCTTCCAACCAAGAGTAGGTTCTATAAAAAATAGAGGGCTTTTTTTGTAAATAAAATGCTTAACTATCCCTCAATTTAGGACCCTCCGAGGTCCACTCCTCATTTCTAGGACCCTTCAAGGTCCGCTCCGCATTTCTAGGACCCTTCAAGGTCCACTCTTCATTTCTAGGACCCTCCGAGGTCCACTCTCCACTCTTCATTTCTAGGACCCTCCGAGGTCCACTCTTCATTTCTAGGACCCTCCGAGGTCCACTCTTCATTTCTAGGACCCTCCGAGGTCCACTCTCCACTCTTCATTTCTAGGACCCTCCGAGGTCCACTCTCCACTCTTCATTTCTAGGACCCTCTGAGATCCACTCTTCATTTCTAGGACCCTCCGAGGTTCACTCTTCATTTCTAGGACCCTCCGAGGTCCACTCTCCACTCTTCATTTCTAGGACCCTCCGAGGTCCACTCTTCATTTCTAGGACCCTTCGAGGTCCACTCTTCATTTCTAAGATCCTCCGAGGTCCACTTTTCATTTCTAGGACCCTCCGAGGTCCACTCTTCATTTCTAGGACCCTCCGAGGTCCACTCTCCACTCTTCATTTCTAGGACCCTCCGAGGTCCACTCTTCATTTCTAGGACCCTCCGAGGTCCACTCTCCACTCTTTATTTCTAGGATCCTCCGAAGTCCACTTCTCATCTCTTGGACCCTTCAAGGTCCACACTCTCTACTGCGGACCGCCCTAGGTCCAGTCTCTCTATCTTGGACCGTTCAAGGTCCACCCCTCGTCTCTTGGACCCTTCAAGGTCCACATCCTCTACTACGGACCGCCCTAGGTCCAGTCTCTCTATCTTGGACCGTTCAAGGTCCACTCTTTGACCCTTCGTGGTGCTCTTCCTATACTAAGTCCACTCTCCCAATCTTAGACCATTCAAGGTCCACTTCTCATCTTTTGGACCCTTCTAGGTCCACTTCCTCTACTTTGTACCATTCAAGGTCCACTCCTCAATTTAGGACCCTTCGAGGTCCACTCTCTCTATCTAGGACCATTAAAGGTCCACCCTTCCACCTGAGACTCTTCGAGGTCCACCTCTCGTCTCTTGGACCATCCATGGTCCACTCCTCTACCTTAGACCCCCATAGTCTAAATCCTTCAAGTTAGGACCCTTCAAAGTTCTACCTCTTATCTCTTGAACCATCCGCAGTCTGCTCCCTTAGTCTTAAAACCATCCATAGTTTAGATCCTTTATCTCTAGCACCCTTCAGCCAAAGACCCACCTAGATCAAACCTCTCTCGACCCATCTAGATCAAACCACCATCTAGGGCCTACCTAAGCCAACTTACCAATCAAGACCAATTCTCATCCAAGTCCGATTAGCTCGTCTAGATCACCCTCACTTATATTTGACCAAGGATCGAGTCATCTTCCTCTCCCTTTTTCACCAAACGGACTCTTTTACATTCATCCTCTCTCTGGTTGTATCATCAATCAGGGCCCCCTCGAACTACGGTGACCTGAGACTCGTACCTTAAATGGTAAGGGTTACGTAGGCAACTTCAGCCCGGTCAAACTCTCAAATTGTGGAGATCAACTATTTTCTCAAAGGTGCCTTAAGATTAATTATGAATCTAATTCAACTCATTGGTTTGACTCGCCGTATGTTCTGCTGCGAATTCTACATCATGTCTATGGAGAAAAGCATTGAAGCCCTTAAAGAAATCTCAGACATGAAGTTGGGAGTGATCAACCTCCTCAAAGACATGCATGAAATTGAGCAGCGCCATTTGTCTTACATTCAAGAATACTTGAGAAGAGTTCCTCCTCCTGTTCAATTCCAGATTCCCTACCATCCACATGCTTGTGGTCCCACTTATGGTTCAACACATCAAAATTTCTCATTCAGAATGCCTGCCGTGGCCACCAACCAACGAAGGGCACCAATACCTGAGTCACCCCCAAATTCAATCCAAGAGAAGAAAATCGGCAAGGAACATTTCGATGACTTAGGAATGCCTGTGGGTGAATTCTTCGACATTTTGGTGGGAAAGAATTTGATCAAGCCGCTCGAGAACTACAAGCCTGTTAATAAGAGAGCCAACTTGGATACATCCAAGTTTTGCAAATACCACAAGTACGCTAGGCATACCACTGACAAATGTGTGCAACTGAAGCATGTAATTCAAATATTGATCAACCAAGGCCTCATTGATGAAGGAACCCTCGCCCTTCAAGGGAAGATTTAGATTCATTCAGTCTCGTAGGTTCTAGTGTGTCTTTCTTACGTCCACTTTGGGCATCGGTATGTAATATCCACTTTAGATTAGTTATTTCAATAATAAAATAGTCTTTCTTTCTTTTCTCTCTAGACTTGAAACATAATCTCGCATTACTTTCAAGAAGATTGTTTTATTTATAATTATCATTTGATTGCTAATCTCACTGATAAATTCACCGTCTAATAACAAAGTAAACAATGAATGAATGCTTTGATCAGAGTATACAACTCACTATCCTTTCCTCGTATACACCATCTCTATACACCCTTCTTTCATACACTCTCTCCATACTCCACCATATACTTTTTGTACACTATCCCCAGACCCTCTCCTTGTACATGCCCTCTCGAGCATACACTTCCCCAAATATACTCTCCCCCACTTGATCTCCTTTCCATATGGTCAAGACAAGCACAAAGACCGTTGTTGCTCATCATCAGAGAATAGATACTCACGCCACTACAATTTAAAGAAAATGCAAGGGGCTGTTCTTATCCTTCACAAGTGCTACATGAATATCAACTTGGGGCTCACCAACCCCCCAATCTCGCGTCTCCTCTGATTTTCCATTTGATCGATAAGCTTTCATTGAATATGCTCACATATCTTTCTCATGGTCCGAATATATTCTGCCTTACTTAATAAGTCAGTTAAATGAGTTTGCATTTATTTTAAATACTCTTTTGAGAATGCTATCCAGTAGCGATTGAAGCTTAAACCTCTCACCATAGGAAGCCATAACTTTATCCTCACTAAATAATACCCTTTCATTTCAAGATCGACAAGTTTTGAAACCCTAAGGAAGAAGCCCATACTAGGGGCTCCCCTGACTCACAAAGAAAGTAATCACCTCCAAGCTCAAGAAAGGGGGAATGCAAAAGAAACCCATACAAGGACCTCACTCGACTCACAAAAAAAGGGACCACCTCCAAGCCCAAGAGGGAAAAGGTAAACGCATCCTAAAGGCATACGCTAGGGGCTATCGCGAGCAAACGAATCCGAAGGCTTTTCTCGAGAAGAGAGTGTCAAAAAAAAAAAAAAACCTCATCACCCCGAAGTGAACCTCCCATCTCAAAGGTTGTAAGAATGAGACGTCGAGTGAAGGTCTTATCGTTATCAAGGTACCTGCTGAAATCACAACAAACTCGCGAGAAGAAGCAACAAAAGATTCCCTCCTGGACAAATCCCATGAACCAATTCCAAAGTCCATCCTCTCACTTTTAGAGGATTCCATCACCACCCTTGACCTTGTCAAAATCAAAGTTAACCTCACTCTTAGAGGTTCTGAAGAAGCGACAACAAGAAAATCCCTTCACCTTAGAGATCCCAAACACATCCCTCCAACCAACCTCTCAGCAAAAGGCCCAGCCAACCTCTCACTTTAAGAGGCCATGTTAATCATCACCTAATGATCGATCGCAACCCAAAGACCAGCTACAACCTCTACCGGATGGCATTCTCATTCTGAGTCACTTGTTATCCTACGTGAGCATATTGCATACTCTCGCCAAGTTTAGGAACTCGTCCTATTCTTGAAATTCGTTCATTCGACTCCTCAAACACTATCTGCAAAAGTCCCACTGGGGCTTCGCATCCGTGCCTCTCAACGGCACTCCGGTAAAAGCAAGGAGACGCGCGCCAGGGACTACTCCCCTCGGCTTGTGAGAACAAAGGAGCAACGAATCTTAACTCGAAAGACTGAAAAATAGAAGGAGCTATAATCGGTCAAATCCCAATTTTTCTTCCACTCCAATCTTTTCCTTTTTCTCCCTCCAATCTTTTTTCTATTTTTCATTCTTTCCCATAAAGAAGATCAATGCAGCGGCAGCCTGCACGACAATTACCATCGAACAGTCCAGAGCAGCAAGCAACAACGGAACATCCTACTCCTTCTAAAGTCAGGCACAATTTCACAATCAATCGATTTTCTCTCTCTTATTCCAACTTCAAATCAAAGCAGTCATTATTTGTTTACTTACATAATTGGAATTTGACAAACCAATCAGTGAGGTCCATTCTCGAGCAACCAAAATATAATTCTGAATAAAACAATTCTTCAAATGTCTCGACAAGTCTTCTTTTTCTACATCATAGGAAAATAGAGCCAAACACTGTCTTTCTGTCAAGCAGGGGCTTCCATACACTTTTCCACACCTTGTGATGCTTATACTCTCCCAAAAGAGTCAAACCCAAAAGCGAGAGTGTCATACACGAAATCGGGATCCATTCCCACCTTCGAAAAATGTGCCCCTGCACATATACATTTCCGAGTCTTGTCCAGCGACTGATTGACTGTTGTTCGAAACAATGGGTCGCCTCCGTGGCCGCAAGATGACTCTGTCTGCAATAGGGATACATTGAATCTCTCCAAGCTGGGGCTTTTATTAAGCTGTTCTCTCAGGCTCTCTTTACCAGATTCCCTTCGGGTTTACTTTGCATCATCGACTGGGGCTACGCCATGGTCACTTCATCAAATGTTGAGGCTCCCCTCAACAGAAATAGGTCGACTATGTGGTTCTTCAGAAGAGGTCAGGGGCTCTAATCGAGGCTCCGACAAAGTCATATCTAGCAAGAAGGGCATCCCTTGTCATCAAGATCAGCATGTGGCAAACGCTTTGAGTTAGTTAGAAACATAATTAATCATGAGGCCTCTTTATCAAATAAACATACTTTCAAAATACCGTCCTCCTTGGTACCTTGTTTACAAAAATCACTCTTTGGTCTCCACAAATTTTCAAACTCTTCAAATCCATCAAAGACGTATCTCTGTGACTCTCAAGATGACTCGGTCCTTATCTCTGGACATCAAACTTACCTAATCCCACCTTCTACCATAGACACTTACTCGGCCTCGCCTAGTTTAAACCATAACCTTTCTGCTCAAACTGCCTTGTTTAGACTACCTTTCTAAACCCTAGCCTCAAGCCTAGGTGACAAATACCTTTCTAAACCCTAGCTCCAAGCCTAGGTAACAAATCTCCTCTCTAAATCCTAGCCTCAAGCCTAGGTAACAAATCTCCTCTCTAAGCCCTAGCCTCAAGCCTAGGTGACAAAAAAACTCCTCTCTAAGCCCTAGCCTTAAGCCTAGATGACAAATACCTTTCTAAGCCCTAGCCTTAAGCCTAGATGACAAAACTCCTCTCTAAACCCTAGCCTTAAGCCTAGGTGACAAATACCTCTCTAAACCCTAGCCTTAAGCCTAGGAGACAAGACTCCTCTCTAAAGACTTAGCAATAATCCAAATCTTTTTGGTTCTTCGGCTTGGGAAGCCATAATAATCCCAATCAATTCACACAACTATTCTTCATCAAGTAAACAGTAGCCTAAGTCCTTTGGCAGCTACAGTTTTCCCACAACAATAGTGGCCTAAGTCCTTCCGGCAGTCACGATCATCGATAATTGTAGCCTAAGTCCTTTGGCAGCTACAGTTATCAATCGCCATCAATAGTGGCCTCAGTCCTTCCGACAGCCACGATCATCGATAATTGTAGCCTAGGTCCTTTGGCAGCTACAGTTATCAATCTCCATCAATAGTGGCCTAAGTCCTTCCGGCAGCCACGATCATCGATAATTGTAGCCTAGGTCCTTTGGCAGCTACAGTTATCAATCTCCATCAATAGTGGCCTAAGTCCTTCCGGCAGTCACGATCATCGATAATTGTAGCCTAAGTCCTTTGGCAGCTACAGTTACCAGTCTCCTTCAATAGTGGCCTCAGTCCTTCCGGCAGTCACGATCATCGATAATTGTAGCCTAAGTCCTTTGACAGCTACAGTTACCAGTCTCCTTCATTAGTGTCCTCAGTCCTTCCGGCAGTCACGATCATCGATAATTGTAGCCTAAGTCCTTTGGCAGCTACGGTTTTTCCACAAACTTCGCAACAATAGTGGCCTAAGTCCTTCCGGCAGCCACGATCATCGACTCTTTCTTTTCCCCGCCTCGGTCATAGCGTTTGACCAGAATTTTAATAATATCGGTTTTTTCAAAATTAACTTTTGCTATTATTTATAACTCATCTTCCTATTAAATTTCGGGTGACTCCCGCACAGTCAAACTCTTATTTTTCGGGGTGACTCCCACAAAGTCAAATCCTTATTTTTCGGGGTGACTCCCACAAAGTCAAATCCTAATTTTTCGGGGTGACTCCCACAAAGTCAAATCCTTATTTTTCAGGGTGACTCCCACAAAGTCAAATCCTTATTTTTCGGGGTGACTCCCGCACAGTCAAACTCTTATTTTTCGGGGTGACTCCCACACAGTCAAACTCTTATTTTTCGGGGTGACTCCCACAAAGTCAAATCCTTATTTTTCGGGGTGACTCCCACAAAGTCAAATCCTTATTTTTCGGGGTGACTCCCACAAAGTCAAATCCTTATTTTTCGGGGTGGCTCCCGCACAGTCAAACTCTTATTTTTCGGGGTGACTCCCACAAAGTCAAATCCTTATTTTTCGGGGTGACTCCCACAAAGTCAAATCCTTATTTTTCGGGGTGACTCCCACAAAGTCAAATCCTTATTTTTCGAGGTGACTCCCACAAAGTCAAATTCCTATTTTTTCGGAGTGACTCCCACACAGTTAAAATTCTTATCTTCCGGGTGACCCCCTCATAGTCATACTCTCACAATTTTTTAGGTGACTCCCGCACAGCTACACCAGTGACTTTCATGCAGTCACGTCTTCACATTTCAGTGACTTTCACGCAGTCACGCATCCTTGGGTGATTCCCACACAATTATATCTTCGGTTTGAGACGCCGCACGTCCGCCACTCTCGGGTACTAAACGCCCACTCTTTCGAACTACGACTTGGCTTGATTCCTCTTGGGATACGTAGGTAGCCCGACGTGGGTCCAGCCGCTCGACCTACCTGGTCATCTTCCATTTGCGACTCAGCTCGAGTCCAAACCTCACATCCGCAAGATCATCGTTTCACCTCCTGAAATCCCTTTTTTCAGGACGGATCCTTTTTTTATCGTCGACCCCACTTGTCTTACAAGAAGCGTCGCCGAGGGGCTACTGTTAGTACCCGGTCCGAAAAAAGGGACTGAAGTGCAATTCGGGAAAATCTGGGACTAAACTGGTATTTGGAAGCTTTTGGACCAAGTTGGAATTAATTGGAAATTCAGGGGCTAAACTGGAAAATATGGAAATTTGGGACGAAATTGATATATAAAAATTCCTGGGTCAAAATGAAGAATAAAATTCCAAAGAGCGAAGTGCAAAAGAATTCATTAAAGTGGTCAAAATGGACTTGGCAATAGCGGAGACGAAACGAATAATAATTACACAAATTTAGGCCAAGGCTAGGCCACTGCTTTGCTGAGGTTGCCGGCCAGCTTCTAGGCCATTTGGGGCCAAGTTGCAAGGCCATTTGGAGAGTGGCCGGCCAGGAGGCTGATTGGGCCAAGGCAAGGTTGGGCCAAAGAAAGGATTTGGCCGATCGGCCCTTTTATTTAAGATAAACTTTACACAGTTATAACTGCCGATCGAACCTTATTTTAAATGCCGATCGGACCTTATTTTTAAGGCCGATCGACCCTTCCTTTGTGTGCCGATCGAACCTTATTATTAAGGCCGATCGACCCTTTTCTCGGTCCAGCCCATTCCCCGAAGCACTATAAATACGTACGCACGTTCCCAATGAAAAGAACACAGTTTCGTTCCCCATTCTCACCACACACGTACACCCACACAATACAGTTTTCTTCCACACAACACAGTTTTTTCCCCACATCTCCCCACACACGTTTTATTCCGGAAATTCAAGACTATACTTGTTTTGTCCGTATCTCTCCCCACGTTCTTCGAATCGCCCTAGATTCGATCCCAAAGTCTTGCTATAATTGGTAAGACTCTTATTAATATTTTTGTTCCCTATTATTATTATTATTGCCATATTATAATAATACTTGCATGCTTAATATATATATTTAATTGTGCCTTTATGCTAGATTTAGGACTATTTCAATATATTTAAATTTGCATAGCCGAGGATGATCTAAGGTTTTGCCCAAGAAAGCCCAATGGATCTAGGAACTATTTCTTACTTTCCACCTTAGTAATAATTGTCCCATGATCAACAATCCCCCAAGGATGAACGTTGATTAGTGCACCTTCCGAGGGCCTAACTCAAAGGTTCTAGGGTGTGATCATCAATTAATTCTTTCTCTCCCCTCCTCCTTATGCATGATCCCGTTTCTTCTATCTATTCCTGTAAACACCGCACACAACCAACACCCCACATGCTAGAAAGACCGATCCGTCGGGCAATAGGAATGATAGCGTTTCTTCTCCTGTTGTAACTTGACCCCCGAACCCAATTAAATGTTTAGCCTTTTTTCAAAGCTTTGGGCTATATCAAAGTGGCGTGGCGACTCTCAAAATTAAACTAATATTTTAATATGGTTTAAAGCGAGTGTCACTAAATGAATATCCCATTTCGGTCCGACATTATATGATTATTTATTTCAAACCTTCGAATGCGCGTTGCATCGGGACGGGGTATTCACATCTCTACACTATTCAACTAATCACCAAGGTATGGGAGCAAGTAAGGCCACCCTAAACCATAAACCATTTCTACGAAGTTATTACTCAACCTCGAATAATCTTAATAAAAGTGCAAGTCCTACTTCCCAAGTTTGAACCACTTTGGTGAAGTTACAATTCAAGCTTATCAACCCTTTTTTGGACAATATTCTATATCACAAGGTCTCCATGAAGGTTCAAGCTCAATTTACCAAGTGAGAGTCACAATTTATAAGTGATCAATCAAGCTTACTAAACTAATTCAGGTTCAGCTTTAAAATGAGGTCTGGGTCTTGGGCGACAACCCATATCACTTGGGCGACCGCCCAAGTGGGTTTCCAAATGTATATTAGTTTCTGCCCTCTTGGGCGACCGCACACACCTCTTGGGCGACCGCCCAAGATGGATTTCAAAGGAAGCCTAAGTTCTGCTGGCATGGGCGGCCGCTCAAGCCCAACATGGGCGACCTCCCAAGCCCCTTTTCAGTCTTGCCCAGATTTCAAACCCCCTTTTGCCTATGTTCTTTTCCTTTTATCAATCTTTCTCATCTTAGGTGCTCATGAAGGAAATCCCAAATGTTTACTACATCATTCTAACTCATTTCAACCCAATTTAACCTAACCTAAACCTAGGTCATTTAACACTTGATTTTCCACCCATTTCACTACCACATTTCAAGATTCACCCTCTAAGTTCAACTTAACCCAATTCCTTACATTCTTACTCAACTTTTATGAACAACAACATCTTTCCAAACATTATTCATTTCCTCATCTCCAAGAAGGTTTCCAAAGCATCAAATAATCATTTTAATCACAATACAACACCAAATAGTTCATGAATCATTAAATAGAAGTGAAGATTATGATAAACCCATTCAAGTCATTAAACTCTTACTCTCATTGTACCCTCATTCTTCCAACTTAGGCCCCCATCTCATAACTAAAATCAAGTCAACCTTAAATAATCCATTTTACATAAATAACTTCATTTAAAATTTCCAAAATCCTTTTCTTTCATCAAAGCATTCATTAGCACATAAAATGGCAATATTTAGAAGAAAGTCATAATAACTTACCTTAGCCAATACAAGATGAAATGATGATTTTCTTGGTTTGATGAACTCCCCTAAATGCTCCAAGCACAAAAGTACAACTTGATTTGAAAATGGATAAGAATGAGCTTGGTAGGAATCTTGGAAGGAGAGGCTTTCAAGGTTATGCTTCCATGGATTTTTGGAGAAGGAAGAAGAAGAAATGAAGGAGAATAATGAGGAGGATGGGGTATGGGAAGAGTATGGGGAAGGATAAGGGAGTATGGGAAGAGTGTAAGGAAAAGTAAGGGAGTATGGGTGGCATTTGACTTTAGAGGGGGAAGGGGAGGAATTTAGGGAAAAATGGTCCCCCCCCCACCCAAATATTAATCCAAGGCTTTCAACCAAATGAATGAAAGCCCCTTTTATTTTCCATTATTTATTTTACCCAATTTAACCTCCTCTTACTCCTTATCCAATTTCTATTTTTATATTTTCTTTTAGGACATTATTTTACTTCCCTATCATTTTATCCTAATATAAGGAACCAAGTATATAAAAATGAACACAGAATATTAATAATAATATTAAAAGCATATAATATTATACTAAAATTGATCCTAGGGTTAGGGTCGTTACACTCACTCCCCCTTAAAGAAAATTCGTCCCGAATTTTAAACCTGATTACCTTAATGATCAATAACAAAGGCTACTTCCCCAAGCATTTCCAATTACAACCTTCAAATAGTTTCCTTAATGTCATGATTCTTCTATACATTTTCACAACCCAAATATTCTAGAATTTAATCCCGAAATTGTAATTCTAATAACTCTTCAACGTTTTCCCCACATAGGTCAAATCCGCCTAAACATCATTAATTGAAGAACTCCATTCGTACGAAGGATCATACAAATAAATTTTCCATATCACGTTTTATACAGTACCCCTTCAATGCTAAACCAAAACTGCTATTATACTCAACTCCGCTAAGATTAATAAAACATTTCAAGTTGAAAAGAAATCTATCACTCCACACACCATCTATTCTTCAAGAGTTTGGATAGTCTTCTAATCTCTTCCTTTTATGTAACTAAATCCTCCAACTCTTAGGATCGGTAACAAATTCCACAAGAGAGCTTCAAAAAGGTAAGGTTCTCACATAAAACAATTGCAGCCACTCTCGAGTAGAGGGTAAGAAAATTCTGGTTTATCTAAGCCAACTTCCTCGAAGCATACGCTATTACTTTCTCAATTCTCATAATATCACCATCTAATTCTCCTTTAATACGCACTTAAAATTTCACAAAGTCCTCACATCCATTAAGTAAGGTACGAATCGGATCTATAGCCAATCTATTCTCCATCTCTATCAATATAATTCATACTTATTACATCCTACACCGTTTATACATCCTTTAGAATTAATTAAAGCAACGATCTTTCATTTTTTTCAAGAATTCCTTAAAATTTCCTTCGGTAGCACTTGCCAACCCCAAAGATCACGAACACAATCCTCGTAAGATCTAGGGAACATCCAAGCTTAAGACTTTAGAACCCAAATTTTGGAATCCTCTCAAGCCAACTCACACTTGCTAAACTCTTCAAGCAATGAATTCCCACTAAAGGCAAATAACACAAATCACAAATGATCCTCTCATAACTTTAAATAACCAAGAAGCTCATCAGTCATAACTACCATAAAGCCGTCAAGATAAAGATTAAAATTCCGATCATCCTACTTAGAATCAATACATGAGATACTTTGATGGAAACACATTTACCATCTACTCACAACTAGCACATAAACTCTTTGAAAAGACTTCTTGTGCAAGTCTAACACATACCAAATATCCTTCACACTTTTAACCAAAACTTTCTGTCTTTAATGCTTACATAACAAGAGTACCATATAAGGGTTTGTTTATATTAACTACTAATATAATCAATTTAGGTCTAGAAAAGGAGACTCATTTCTTATGATAGTCTACCAATGCACAACAACTACTTAACCCTCCAGGTCAAGTATATCTCATAATTACAAATCGGTAATCATACCAAATCAACTGGCAATACATGCTCAGCCATGACCACATCACTATCGGGGTAAATCAAGGGAGATTCGAGGTATCCTCTCATCAGAGCAGAATCCTCTAACAATAAAACAATATCTCAAACAATGTATTCCACATAGAAGCAAAATGTGATGCCAAACATAAATGATATGAAACAGGATCTATAAAATATGACCCTTACTTCTGAGACAGGTAATATATCTCTAGTGACCTCTGAGAGAGCTATCTCTCCTAGGCCCGAAACACATACTCGAACTTAGACCTTCACTTTACAATACCATTTTAACCTAGATAATATTGTTATTACTAAATCCTTCTTCAAATCCTTTCATGATCATTCTAACTTAACTAAAATGGATACAAAATTCCCAGTAACTTTGAATATCAACCTTACCACATTCATTCCAAAATCACTCTTTCTTGATTATTTCCAAAGCCCTATTAATTGACTAACCATTACAACAACCATGTATATCACCTAATACATCATATACCATATATGACCACAATTCAACAACAACTATACCACTTAGTCAATTTTAAGCATAAAGTTCTCAAATGATACCATATACTTTCTCCAAGTCCTATAACCCTATTACTCTATCTTCCCACATTAAATCATATCTTATTATCACTAGTTGCCATATTCATTCACCCACTATTCAAGTTATTTTCATTATTTTTACACATCACAAGCCACACAACAATATTCTCTCCACCATATATCAACCTTTATAATACCCTTTTTAATTACCAACCCATATTTTACCAAGCCATCACTTTACTCATTTCCAAACCCTTTTTCATTATTTCAAAAGCCAAGCAGATTGTCAAACTTATCAATAATCATTTACACAGTACCTATAGCATCATATAACATTTATAACAACAACTTTACAACTTAGCCAACTTCATCAAAAGGACCCGAAACAATATCACATACTTAAATCATTTTTCTTAACATCAATACTATACCAAAACTTCACTATACCACATCTCAACTAAATTAACAATTTCAACTTAAGTAAAATGTACCAACTCACCTGTAACATTTCCCATATTCAACCCAAAACCGTTTAAATTTATTACTAAAATACCATGACTGTGAGGCTACAATTTAAACATTCTTCATTTTCTAGAACATTTCGCTGGTCATCATTGTTTCCAGCCATTAAAATAAACTTCTGTACTAAACACTCGGCGTCAATTACCACACATTCCCCCTTAGTTTAGACATCTACCCTTGACCTCTAAACTAAGCTCTGATACCAACTGTGAGCACCCCAACCCGGGACCTAACGCGTGTCCCGAGCTTGAGAAGCTCAAACTAAGAAAATCCATCTTATATTTTTTTAAAACTTTTATTTGCCTTTACAAGAAAACAAATTCTAAATTTTCCATAAACAAAATCAAATAATAATATCTCCACTTGGAGGAATTTAAACAAATACTTTAATAACCATACTTGATTAATTACATTGAAAATCCTAATTAACGTTGTTTGACAAAAGAGTTTTCCTTACAACTTATAAAAGAGTAATACTTAAATATGACTCCCGACAACCCACTTATATACCTATCCTGTTAAGTCCCAAAAGCAAGAGTCCAACTCTTTCCCCGGCCTCACTGGTTCAGGTCACCTGTCTCAGCACAATCTAAAGCAGTAAAAGGGAAGGGGTGAGAATAAATCTCAATAAGCTATTATGAATGCAGCAAGATGCCAAACAATATGCAACAAGTAGCATGGTAACACATAACATCTTATGAAAGCGGTAAACACATTACGTTACCTCATTTTACCTTTCCCGTCTGAACAATAAGTCGTACAACGTGGGAGTAAAACTCCGCTCTTTGGTGAATTGCCCCCATGCACATTCACCGCTTATAGGTCTCATACCCCAGAGATCCATATAAGAAAATAGGATACTTATATGACCCTTATTCAGAGTATCATATAATATCATCGCTACTGTAAAGCTTTTGGCTTCATACAGAGCATTCCACCGGTACACCAAATCGCAGCATAACCGTAAAGGCTTTTGGCTCAATACAGTAGCTTGCACAGCCCACTCTGTGGCCACAGAGGGGAAAGGTCACAGGTATAATGAACCTTCAATCACTTATAGAACAAATCAATAATTGATTGAATTCCATTATACCCCCTGAATCACATATATACGTTCAAGCACATAATAGATACTTGAAATAAATCCACAATGGGGATAATAACATAACAACATGGTAATGTATACTCATGTTAAATCAATACCATAGTGCAACATCCATTTAATACACTATGCATAATCCATCAATGAATATGAACTCAAGTAAGGTATCCATATAACCACATAATCCACATCGGGATACAATATAATCAACATGCCAGATAATCCACAACTGGGATACCATATAATCACCATGCCAGATAATACACAACTGGGATACAATACAACCATATACCAAATAATCCACAATTGGGATACCATATATTGATGTAACACATATACATTTCTAACCAACACAATAGTGTGATTATAGTCTCTACACTATTCAACTAATCACCAAGGTATGGGAGCAAGTAAGGCCACCCTAAACCATAAACCATTTCTACGAAGTTATTACTCAACCTCGAATAATCTTAATAAAAGTGCAAGTCCTACTTCCCAAGTTTGAACCACTTTGGTGAAGTTACAATTCAAGCTTATCAACCCTTTTTCGGACAATATTCTATATCACAAGGTCTCCATGAAGGTTCAAGCTCAATTTACCAAGTGAGAGTCACAATTTATAAGTGATCAATCAAGCTTACTAAACTAATTCAGGTTCAGCTTTAAAATGAGGTCTGGGTCTTGGGCGACTGCCCATACCACTTGGGTGACCGCCCAAGTGGGTTTCCAAATGTATATTAGTTTCTGCCCTCTTGGGCGACCGCACACACCTCTTGGGCGACCGCCCAAGATGGATTTCAAAGGAAGCCTAAGTTCTGCTGGCATGGGCGGCCGCTCAAGCCCAACATGGGCGACCGCCCAAGCCCCTTTTCAGCCTTGCCCAGATTTCAAACCCCCTTTTGCCTATGTTCTTTTCCTTTTATCAATCTTTCTCATCTTAGGTGCTCATGAAGGAAATCCCAAATGTTTACTACATCATTCTAACTCATTTCAACCCAATTTAACCTAACCTAAACCTAGGTCATTTAACACTTGATTTTCCACCCATTTCACTACCACATTTCAAGATTCACCCTCTAAGTTCAACTTAACCCAATTCCTTACATTCTTACTCAACTTTTATGAACAACAACATCTTTTCAAACATTATTCATTTCCTCATCTCCAAGAAGGTTTCCAAAGCATCAAATAATCATTTTAATCACAATACAACACCAAATAGTTCATGAATCATTAAATAGAAGTGAAGATTATGATAAACCCATTCAAGTCATTAAACTCTTACTCTCATTGTACCCTCATTCTTCCAACTTAGGCCCCCATCTCATAACTAAAATCAAGTCAACCTTAAATAATCCATTTTACATAAATAACTTCATTTAAAATTTCCAAAATCCTTTTCTTTCATCAAAGCATTCATTAGCACATAAAATGGCAATATTTAGAAGAAAGTCATAATAACTTACCTTAGCCAATACAAGATGAAATGATGATTTTCTTGGTTTGATGAACTCCCCTAAATGCTCCAAGCACAAAAGTACAACTTGATTTGAAAATGGATAAGAATGAGCTTGGTAGGAGTCTTGGAAGGAAAGGCTTTCAAGGTTATGCTTCCATGGATTTTTGGAGAAGGAAGAAGAAAAAATGAAGGAGAATAATGAGGAGGATGGGGTATGGGAAGAGTATGGGGAAGGATAAGGGAGTATGGGAAGAGTGTAAGGAAAAGTAAGGGAGTATGGGTGGCATTTGACTTTAGAGGGGGAAGGGGAGGAATTTAGGGAAAAATGGTCCCCCCCCCACCCAAATATTAATCCAAGGCTTTCAACCAAATGAATGAAAGCCCCTTTTATTTTCCATTATTTATTTTACCCAATTTAACCTCCTCTTACTCCTTATCCAATTTCTATTTTTATATTTTCTTTTAGGACATTATTTTACTTCCCTATCATTTTATCCTAATATAAGGAACCAAGTATATAAAAATGAACACAGAATATTAATAATAATATTAAAAGCATATAATATTATACTAAAATTGAGCCTAGGGTTAGGGTCGTTACAAATACGCACTTTATGTAGGTGAGTAGCCAACAACGATGCAGGGAATAGACTTTGGGGCTAGCTTGTGGGAAGTATATGGGCGAAGCCAGGGATAATAGAGACATCCAAAGCTACGTAATTTGGTGTAGTTTGGAGGGGAGCAGAATAGATGAAGATAGGGGGAATCATTGTTTAGAGTGGGAGTAGGCATTCGTTTAAACTGGCGACATTGGGAGATAACATGACCGGTGTTGTGACAGTATTGGCATTTGCCCATAAAGGGGAGAGGTGTGGAACCCGATCCAGAAGAAGGGGGGACTTGTGGTGCAATAGAGAGTGTTGTTGGGGGGTGGGCGAGCTTGGGCGATAAAGGCGGTGGTGGGAAGGGGGTTGGGCGAGGTGGTTTGTTTGAGGGTGAGTTCGTGTTTGATAAGCTTTTCATGTAGGGCTTCAAAGGAGATGGGGTTATCACGGGCACGGGTTAAGTAAATAATAGGTTTAAAGGCTTCATAGTCCAAACCTTTGAGGATTGTGGAGATTATGTCTTCGGGATCCATGGGTTTGCCAAGAATGGCAAGCTTGTCGGTGTAGAATTTGACAGCATTCATGTAGTCCTAGATGGAGAGTTAATTTTTGGTGAAATTGGCAAGGTTGTCTTTGATTTGGAGGATGTGACCACGAGAGGGGTTGGCATAGGTAGTTTTGAGAGTGGTCCAGGCTTCATGGGAGGTGGCGGCCTGATGAATGAGCGGAGCAACGGCTGGATCTAGAGTACCGATGAGAGCCCCAAGGATGAGGCGATCTTGGCGATGAAAGGTTGTGGCGGCAGGATTAGGGACGGATATGGTGGTGGCGGGCTTAGTAGGCATGTCGCCAGATGCAGCGACGACTGGGGTGGTGATGTTGATGTTATCTTCAGGTTTGGGGTGAGTGCCATGGAGGAGGAGCCGGCCATTATAAGGTTAAGAGAGAGAGGATGCCAAAAAAAATACAGTGTTAGGGTTTTAGGGTTTTGGATCTTTTTAGCTCTGATAACATAGGAGAAGGGAAAAACTTATTTTCATTATTCATAAATTGTAAATATATAGTACAAGAGTGAGAGTCCTATTCTAATACAGAGATTTAGTTGCCTATTCTAAATACATTAAAATGTGTACAAGAATAATCTAGAATGAGTAACAAACAAGAAACCTAGGAAACCCTAGGCTTGGGCGGCGGCTCCTTGGATGAGGCCGGGTCGGTCGGGTCGGGTTGAGTAGATGTATCCTTAATAGGGGGTGGGTAACGTGGGGGCGTATGGAAAATTAGGTGTGTGAGTGAGGGTGTTAACATTTTTCAAAAAATGAAATACGGAGTAAAAATTTGTAAGTCATTTTATTTAGAAAAGTGGGAAAAAAATTCGAAAGATATTTTCTCCATTTTTCGGTGCTTACCAAACACCAAAAAATGAGGAAAACGTTTAACCCCAAACAAACGAAGCCTAATATTATAGAAAATTTTGATTTTATAACAATAATAGTTACGAAAATACTTATTACTCAACTTATGTATAGGCTTATAGTAACGAAAGTAACCTATAATCT
Organism: Adenophora triphylla var. japonica; assembly: GCA_022495995.1. Classification (NCBI taxonomy): domain Eukaryota; kingdom Viridiplantae; phylum Streptophyta; class Magnoliopsida; order Asterales; family Campanulaceae; genus Adenophora; species Adenophora triphylla. Next base: position 40,969 of record JAFEMH010000908.1, read on the forward strand.
TTATATAGTCAATGCTTGGCTATATAATTGGATGACATTAGACTAGAATATCTCTGATACTATGATAAAGTCTGAGATTTCATATCAAAATCAATTGGTATTGAGAGAAGTAGTCAATAATCTTTATATAGTCAATGTTTGCCTAGTAAATTTCCGTTGTGGAATAATTGTTCCAACACAACGTTTGTTCCATTTTGAATTTATGGTCAACTCAATTCAACTTTGAACTTAATTTAATAAAATTTAGATATCTTTATTTTATGTAATTATAAAAATTATTATTGATAACACTTAATAAAATTATGGTTAAAATTCAATTAAACTGATCATGAAAATTAAAATGTGAAATTTTGGGACTAGTAGGGAGTATAAAACTAAAGTGAATAGTAAGTACAACACTCATTAACACTCATTATATACAATATAAAAAATGAACTACGGAACGGAGGGAGTATATTTATGTAAGTGCAGTGGTTATGTATCACCTGAAACTCTTTTTAATAGTACTAGTAATTATTACACACATCAAATGTGTATAATATTTAAGTAATAGGCTAATCAGATTATTATTATTATTGCGTATATCATCATTTCTTATTTTTGTGTATATTTAAGTAAATAGTAATCACCTTTTTATATAATTTGTTTATATAGGTTGTTCCTAATTACCCTTTCTAGTAATTTCATGACCTTGGGATTTTTAGCTTTTGAAAATTTGGGATAGAGAGTAATTAAAAAGTAATCGTTTTTTTAATAATGATATAATATTTCATTTTGTAATTTTAATATACAAAATATTTTTGACAAAATTTAGGGAGAAACCTCCGTCATTTACGGAGAAACGGGTTTTTTTTCTCCAACACACGCAGCAACACACGCAGCAGACCCCTCTCTCTCTCCTTTCTCTCTCTATACGCAAACAATTTCTCTTCCCCGGCGAACCTCAACCTCCCCCGATCACTAATTCTCCCCCAACAACGATCACCTTCACCCAGCCTCCTCCTACCAAACCTTCGCCTGGTTTCTCCTTCTAACCAACCGACGAGACCTCCCTTGCCCAAAAGCTATTCACCGGCAACCTCCCCATCAATCTCCGGCCAAATCCACACCAGACCTCCCTATACCCAAAATCCATTCAGTCTCAATTGCTATTTACCCATCAACAATCGTCAACCAAAACCAATTTACTTCTTCCCCTGTTCTGTTCCAAGCCCTGTCCGTTCAAAACCAAAACCAAAGATACCGTAGCACCTAGGAAGACGATCTGGAGGTCAATTGGCCTTGACGGGAGCTCAATTGGCCTTGACGGGAAACGATGATGAAGGGAGATTGAGGTCACCGGTGACTGGTTTTGGTGAGGGAGACGTTGAGGGAGCTTGGTCGTTGCTTGGATGGAGAGGGAGAGAACGGAGGAAGCGTCAATGTTGAGGGAAACAGGCTTCTGGATATCATTTGTTAAGGTTCTGGATATCATTTGGTAAGGTTCTGGTTATCATTTTGTAATTTCGGATATCATTTTATAATTTCTGGATATCATTTGGTAAGGTTCTGGATATCATTTGGTAAGGTTCTGGTTATCATTTTGTAATTTCGGATATCATTTTATAATTTCTGGATATCATTTTGTAAGTTTCTGGATATCATTTTGTAAGTTTCTGGATATCATTTTGTAAGTTTTTTGAATCTGAATTTAATTTCGTTGGATGGATTTTTGTTGTGGTTTTAATGTGCGATTGAATTTGAATTGGAAATGGTTACTCAAAGACCAGCTCAATCTGTGTATGGAGGCATTAGCTTCATCGTTCCCGTCATTTTGTCATTTTGAAAGTTTCTGGATATCCAGAACCTTTTGAAAGGATATCCAGAACCTTTTGAAAAGATATCCAGAAATTTATTAAATGTTTCTGGATATCATTTTGTAAGTTTCTGGATATCATTTTGTAAGTTTCTGGATATCCAGAACCTTTGAAACTGATATCCAGAATATTTGGAAAAACACGTTTCTCCATAACTTATGGAGAAACGCGTTTCTCAGCAGACCTACTCAATATTTTTAGTTTTATTTTATTATTCTTAGAGACGAGGCTTGTGCCCCCTGGTCCCCCTCGTAACGTGGTGGTTAGCCCCCATCATCTTTCATTTTCTTTATTTATTAATAAAATTTAGGGGTGTTGTCCTTTTAAAAAAAAAGACTTCGATGCTTGCTTGATCGAGTATATGGTCGCATGACATCTTCACTCCAGAGAAGTTGAGAAGTACATATTCGAACAAGTTAACAAAAATAAGTTCAATTGACAAAGGATTAATAATGAATCGGAACTTGAATTGAGTCGAAGACAGAATTTGAAATTTGAATGCAATTTGGAAAACTGCACAATTGGATTGACACAAGAGACATTGGAACAAGGCAGCACCAAGGAGGCATGGTGCATGGTGTGCACTTGTGGTCGTGGCCCCAAGGCTGTCAAGCATCCATCAATTGAGGCGCTAGCTAAGGCTTGGTGGCCGAATGGGCATGGTGAAAGAGTAAGATTTTATGGAATATTGAATTTTCTAATTTGAATACAATTGGTAAGTTTATTAAATGGATTTTATGTCTTTCGAGTGGCCTGGTGAAAGAGTAAGATTTTATGAAATATTGAATTACCTAATTTGAATACAATTGGTAAGTTTGTTAAGTGAATTTTATGTCTTTCTTAACAAAGATTTATAATCCTATTTGAAAAAAGACATTGTTAAATATGTACATAACTTTTATTTATGTAAATATATTTAGAGTAATACTAATATTCTAACAACAAATCTCTTTCATTTTTAGTGTCAACCTTATTTTTTCTTGTAAGAGTTGGATTGTATCAAATAAGGAATAGTTTGCGTGATTGAAAAACTTCTCAAATGTATATATAAATACAAGACATCGGCACATTGAGAAGAAACGAATTGAGAATTCTTTGTAATAGACAACCTTGTGTTATTCACGTATTCATTATATTCTTTTAGGTTGTGAGTAAGGTTGTAACATACATCCGAACTCACATCTAGATTTCGTTCAAGTTCTTTGTTCTACTTCTATTTAGAATAGGCTTTCCTTGAAAAAGGAAGATTGTTCTTGGTTTATAAGTTGGTTAGAACTTGTTTTAGTATTTTAACCTTTTTGTTTCAATTATTCGTGTTTTTTTCTGTAAAATAGATCTTTAATAGTGAAAATATTTTTGGGCTTAATGCCTAGTTTGATGGGGTAGAACCAGTAAACATTTATTTCCTTGTGTTCTTTTATTTTATTTCGCTGCTTATTGGTGTATGTGTGAACATTTGTAACTCACATTTGTACTCAAATCCGTGTTATGTTGTGTTGAACTGATTTACTAGCTACACTAAACTTTCAATTGGTATCAGAACCAACTCTCGACATATTAATGAGTGTTGATTCAGAAAGTGTAGTAATAATGAAATGTCAAAACCATCAAAACAAGCCTCCAGTCTTGGATGGCGCCAATTATTATTTTTGCAAGCCTAAAATGCGTAACTAAATCAAATCTATCGATATAAGAGCGTGGATGTGTATACTTGTTGATTGGCAACCTCCCACTGTGGAGAAGAAGCCTACATCAGGTGTTGGCATGAATCTTTTTTTGAAAGAAAATCTTAGAAAAGATGGACTCTTGATGAAATCACTTCTGCAAATTATAATTCTAAAGCCATGGGTACTATTTCTAGCCATGTTTCTGAAAATATGTACAAGCTTATCACCAATGAATTTATTGCTAAAAATGCTTGGGATATCTTGCAGATGCAATGTGAGGAGATTCCAAGTGTTAAATCAATTAGACTTAGAATCTTAATGAATATATTTGAACTTATTAGAATGGAGGAGACAGAAGACACTGTCTCCAATGCTGCTAAGATTCATGAGATCTCTAATGAATGCACCAATCTTGGTGAGTCTATCTCTAATGCTAGACTTGTAAGCAAAATTTAAGGATCTTACCTGAAAGGTTCAACATAAAGGTAGATGTCATATAGGAGACTAGTGACACCAACACAGTAGGTTTAGACAAAATTGTTGATATTTTAACTGTGTTTGAGCTAAATCTTGAGGCTCAGAAAAAGAACAACGCCATAAGCCTTGCCCTAAAAAGCTCTGTAGTTGTTCCAAAAGAACTGGTTAAGCTTTCCTCAAAAATTGACAAGTCAAGCCTTGAGGATGAGGATTTGGCCCTCATCTCTAAAAAATTCAGTTATATGCTGAAAAATAAGAGGATGAGCAAGTTTCCCAACAAACCTGCTACAATTGGTGAAAAACCTAAGGTTAACACTGATAATGGCTTCAAAAGGCCAAACCTAGAGAATAAGAAATCATCTGAATATGTGCAATGTAGAGCATGTCGTGACTTTGGTCACTATGCTAATGAGTGTGCTAATACACTTAAAAAGAAGGGTATGAGCTTAATTGCTTCCCCGAGTGATAGTGAGGATGAAGATGAAGTTGCTAACATGTCTGTGATAAACTGTCATTCTGTTTTTAATGCTCACTTTGCAGTAATAGAAAAAAGAGTTTCTGAGGAGAATGTGGATGTGGACTTAGATGTGGACACATCTGAAAATACATCAAATCTGAATCTCAACTGTTTTTCCATAAAAGGAGATTCAGATGATGAAGGAAGAGACATTCCTTATATGAGGAACTCTTTGAGACATATAAAGAACTGCATACAGATTGAATAAAAAGGATGGACAAAATTGAGGTACTAGTTAAGGTAAATAAAGCTCTTTCTGATAAATTAACTGTTTGTGAAGATGAGAAAGCTAGACTTTCAAAAGAAAATAATGATCAAAAATATACCATTGCTAAACTTGAAGTTCTTGTAACCAAGAGAGAAGTTGAGATTGAAAAATTCAAAACTGATTTCGAAAAAGTTGAAGGTACATTGACCAAGTTAAATACTGGTAAAATGAAACTTGATGAAGCTTTAGCTCTTGGAAAAACTGGTATTGGTTTTGAAAAAACCAAATTTGTAAATGAGGGAAGTGAGGTTTTAAAATCTGATGTAAAACCAATTTTGAGTGATAAAAGGCCAAGAAGAAGACACTATAAATGTCATTACTGCTTTGCTACTGGGCACATTCGTCGCTTCTGTAATAAGTTGAAATCTGATAGAAAATCTGGTTGTGTAAACCAAACTTAGATGTGTGGTAAGATGTGTACACATCCGGGCACACATCCTTGTACACAGCAGCAGGTGAACCACAAAAAGAAAGCAGAAATCAAATGGGCTGCTAAACCTAGTGCTACCGGTAATGTTGTCTAGTCTTTCCTCAAGAGTAGTGTCTCTGGTTCCTAGTATTTTGATAGTGGGTGCTCTAGCTATATGACTAGGAATCAAGATGTCCTAACTTACTATAGGATGATCAATGGGGGAACGTTGAACTTTGGTGGTGGTGCACAAGATAAAATCATTGGTAAAGGGACCCTAGATGTTAAGGGTCTCCCAAAACTGCACAATATATACCATGTAGAAGGTCTAAAGACTAACCTGATAAGTATCAGTCAGTTGTGTGATGATGAACTCCTTGTAAAATTTGATAAATACATGTGTGAGGTGTTTGATAAAGACAACAAATGTGTGTTTACATGTCCTAGATCTGCTGATAATTGTCACCAATTTGGTGACAATCTGTCTTGCCTTATTACTAGAGTAAATGATGTCAATCTGTGGCACCAAAAACTAGGGCATGCTAGCAGCGAAAAAGTGGAGGAACTATAAAGGTATGAAGCTGTAAAGGTCCTCCCTAAACTGAACTTTAAGAACACTGATGTATTTGGTTCTTGTTAAAAGGGAAAGCAAACAAAATGCTCACACAAAAAGGTCCAACAATGTTCCACATCTAGATGTTTGGAGTTGATACACACTGACTTGATGGGGCCATAGAGGTAGAAAGCATTGGTAGGAAGAAGTATACTTTTGTGTGTGTTGATGACTACTCCAGGTACACATGGGTGATGTTATTAAGGGAGAAGTCTGAGACCATAGGTGAGTTCAAAAACTGGTACAAAAGGGTCAGAAATTTGTATGGCCTTAAGGCTGTAATGATTATGTCTGACCATGGCACTGAGTATGTAAACTCTATGTTTACTGCCTTCTGCAACTCCAAGTAAATTACTCATGAATTCTCTTCTCCTATAACTCATCAACAAAATGGAGTTACAGAGAGGAATAATAGAACCCTACAAGAAATGGCTAGGGTTATGCTAAGTTCCAAAAACCTGTCAAATAAATTTTGGGCAAATGTCTTGAATACTGCCTGTCACATTGGTAATAGGGTGTTTCTCAGAATTGGGAGCAATATGACACCTTATCAAATCCTAATTGGCAAGAAACCTACTCTAAAGTATTTTCATGTGTTTGGTTGTATCTGTTACATCCTCAATGATAGGGAATACTTATCAAAGTTTGATTCCAAGAGCAATAAAGCAATATTCATGGGCTACTCGACTAATAGTAGAGCATATAGGGCGTTCAACCTAAAAATAAAACTATTATGGAATCTGCAAATGTGGTATTTAATGATTCACTTAATCTTAACCTCAAAACTTCTGAGGATGATATTTCAGGTTGCTTGTTGTACTTGAAAGATACAAACACAGATGCTGTGGTGCAACAAGAATGAGCTCAGACTGAAACAAATGTTGAAGCACAGAAGGATGTGACTAAGGATGTGGACACATTTGCATCCACATCCACACCCACATCTGTCCCCACATCTTCCCAAACTTTTGAACCTGAGGACAGTTCTTCTGGATCTAACAAAGATTATAATCCAGAAGGTGATAAGGATGGGTGTATGGACAGATCAAGGGATATCCCATCAAGAATCTTGAAAAACCATCCCACCTCACAAGTAGTGGGAGATGTGCATGATCAGGTGAAAACCAGGCAAAAGGGAAAGGTAAACTACCGGGAACTAGCTGGTTTGTACAGTTGCTTATCAGCATTCTCCAAGTTAAGTTTTTGTTGTTATGTTTCAAATATTGAACCTAAAAACATAAATGAGGCTTTAAATGTTGTAGACTGGATTTTGGCCATTCAAGAAGAGTTGAGTCAGTTTGAAAAGAATGATGTCTGGACCCTAGTTCCTAGACCTTGTCATGGGAATGTCATAGGGACAAAATGGATTTTTAAAAATAAGACTGATGAAAAGGGGTTAATTACTAGGAATAAGGTCAGACTTGTGGTTCAAGGGTATACTCAAGTTGAAGGGTTTGATTTTGAGGAAACTTTTGCCCATGTTGCCAAAATTGAGTCCATAAGACTCTTGTTGGCCTTAGCCTGCTACCTCAAGCAAACTCTTCATCAAATGGATGTTAAGAGTGCCTTTCTGAATGGGGTATTGAATGAAGAGGCCTATGCAGAACAACCTAAGGGCTTTGAGGATCATAAATGCCCAAACCATGAGTATAAACTGAGAAAGACTTTGTATGGGCTGAAACAAGTCCCTAGAGCTTGGTATGTTAGGTTAACTGACCATCTCCTCCACCTAGGATTTAAGAGAGGTGAAGTAGATAAGACCTTGTTTGTGAAAAGGGATAAAGGGAGATAATTGGGCATTATAAATACCCCTTATTCCCTATAGGGATGACCAAACCGAAATCGGCACGAAATCGTTAAATCGCCTTGAATCGGAACTGGCCGAAATCGGAACCATCACGAACCAGAACTGCTTAAAATCGTAACCAGCGGTTTGGCGGTCCAATTTCGCTTTCTCCTTTTAATTTGAAAAACCGTGAACCGGCGGTTTCGAACAGCCTGAACCGGAACCAAAAACGTTGAACCGTTGTCAAAACCGTCAAATTCGTCAGAAATTTCGTTAAATTTGTCAGAATATAGTCGTTAGAGTTTGGGGTATATGGTTAAATAAAAAAAATGTTTTCCTAACATATTTTCTCAACTTTAAATACCACCCCCTCCCCTCACAATTTTTTCACACAAGCCCCCTTAACTCTATCTTAACTTTCTCTTACGAAATTCGTTAATTTATTTGATTCTCAAGCTCAAATCATAAACTAACTCTCATTTGTTTAAGTTTTAGGGTAAAATGTATATAAAGGGTATAGGTATAAGATTGAGTGGTTTAATTTAAATGTATATAAGGGATTTAGGTATATGATTTAGGGGGTTAGAGTAGGGATATATGGTTAAGGTAGATGAATTAGGGTTTAGGGTATGGAATATATAATTGTGATTTAAGGTTTAGGATATAGGGTATATATGAGAATAATGTAGATGAATTAGAGTTTAGGGCATAGAGTATATGATTTAGATTTAAGTATTAGGGTATAGGGTATATGTGAAATTAATGTAGATGAATTAGGGTTTAGGATATGAAGTATATGATTTAAATTTAAGTTTTAGGATATAGGGTATATATAAGATTTAGGTAAATGAATTAGAATTTGGGGTATGTAGTATATGATTTAAATTTAAGGTTTAAGGTATATGGTTAAGGTAGATGAATTAGGATTTAGGGTATGAAGTATATCATTTAGATTTAAGGTTTAGGGTATAGAGTATAAATGATATTTAGATAGATGAATTAGGATATGGGGTATGAAGTATATGATTTAGATTTAAGGTTAATGGTATATGGTATATGGTATATACGAGATTTAGGTATATGATTTAGGTTTAGTTTATGAGATTTATGATTTAGTTTTTCTTTTATATACTTTCATTTGTTTAAGTTTTTTTTTTCTATTTTTTTTATATACCTTTTTGTATTAAAAAAATCAGTAATAAAAAAGTTTAAAATATTATTTCCTAGTCAATAAAAAATGTAAAAAAAATAATAAAAAAGGATAGTCTGTCCCTTTTTTTCTTTTATATACTTTCATTTGTTTAATTTTTTTATTTTTTATATACCTTTTTGTAAAAAGAAAGTATAAAATATTATTTTTTAGTCAATAAAAATTAAAAAAAAATAAAGGATAGTCCGTCCCTCTTTTCTTTTATATACTTTTATTTGTTTAGTTTTTTCTATCTTTTTTTATATTACTTTTTGTAAAAAAAAATCAGTAGTAAAAAAAGTCTAAAATACTCCCTCCGTCCCAATAAAAGCTGCTCGTTTTTTGCCTTGCACGCAAATTAATAAAATGGGTGGAAAGAAAACATGTTGTGAGTGTAATTTGAAAATAGGAGAGAGAATGAGTGGAGTGAATAGTAAATTATAATGATGTTGTGAGTATTAAAATAATGTAGGAGAGAGAATGAGTGAAGGGAGTAGTAAAGATTCCTTTGCCAAAAAAGGAAAGTGAAAGCTTTTAACGGGACACCCAAAATGGCAAAATGAGAAGCTTTTATTGGGACAGAGGGAGTATTATTTTTTTTAGTCAATAAAAAAATTAAAAAAAAAAGTAAATGGTAGTCTGTCCCCTCTTTTATTTTATATATTTTCATTTTCTATTTTTTTCTATCTTTTTTTATATAACTTTTTGCAAATATTTTCTGAAATAAAAAATTCTAAAACAGTTTTTTCTATTCAACAAAAAAAAAATCGTTGAACCGCCGGTTCGGAACCGGAACCGTAAACCGTAAGTTCACGGTTCGGTTCCGGTTTCCCCTTTTTCGAAACCGAAACCGGCGGTTTTGAACCGGAACCGTGTTTGGTCATCCCTAATTCCCTAGCAGTTTTATTTATGTAATTTTTAATGTGATAGAGATCAATAATTCTAAGTGTTATAAGGGTTTTTTCTTGCTCATCTGTTTTTCGAGAATTTGCACAGTTGTGAATTTTTGTGATCAAGAATTCGTGCAATATATTAGAGATTGTATTCGGTGATTGCCGGTTAATAATAACATTCTCTCCCTCTGCCCGTGGACATAGCCAAGTTGATGAACTACGTATATCGTTGTGTTGTGTGATTGATTTATTTTTTGTATTCTACATAAATTTGTTATATCACAGTCGCATGACATCTTCACTCCAGAGAAGTTGAGAAGTACATATTTGAACAAGTTAACAAAAAGAAGTTGCAGTTTACAAAGAATTTTGGCATAATATAATTCATATAGTCATGTACAAAGACTTGTGTTCTTATGGAGGAAGCAACAGCTCTCAGTTCATAATATGTAGAGGGTGTGATGAAAGCGCCAACAAAATGCTTAGTTAACTACTCGTAAAAATTTGTTCAAAATTGAAAATAAAAGCAAGTTTACTGATATCTTTCAATCTGTTTCTCTTACTATGTTGCAGTTCCTGCAAATCAACCCCAGAAGTTGGTAACACCAAATATCTCATCACATAGCTTCTACCTGATCCATCTCAGGAGCTTCCTTGAAAAAGTTGAGTCGAGCTTGCTTAGTTCGTTTAGCAGTAACTGAGAAAACAAAAGAAACACCGATATGTCAGTTCAAGAGCAAATTTCAAAAAAAAAAAAAAAATGGTCATTCCTTTAGGGACGGACAGAGTAACATTTTTGTTGTATAAGTTAGCAATTACAGAAGTAAAACGGGACTAGACTTGCTACCTTTTGTGTTACTTTTATTTGATGTAATAACCTTAGATTTCCAGTCTTCATAATCACGTTTCTCCTCATGTTTACGCTTCTTGTAAGAAGAAACCTGCAACCATAATTCACCAGTCAGAAATTTTAACACACATTCAAAGTATTAGCACTAAAATATAAATGGAGAACCTTTCAATTTATGAAGCAAATAATTGTAAAAGTAAAACACAGTTTTTTTGGGTGTTGAATGAAGTAACAACTGCACTTGATTGAATACATCTCGGGAAAAGTTTAAAAGATCAAGTTTAGTTCTCAGTAAAAGGACATTGTTCATACTTCCTTTCCCTCATCCGATGAATAGCCGCCATCCTCAACACTCCTTTTCTCGGGCAAGGCATCCAGTAAAGCTGCATAGACGTAGAAAATTGTATACAGAGATTTATAACTCATGTAAATTAATTAAGGGCAAATGACAATTTAGGGCCTGAAATATAGGGGGTAGTGTCGGTTAGGGGCCCCATGTCTAATTTTCCTTAAATCAGGGCTCAATATCTCAATTTTTCATCAATTAAGGGCTTTTTGACGGATTTTGTTAGAAAAGTCAGTTAAGTGACATGTGCCACGCATGTGATGGACTAAATTGAATTGGCACTAACTTTAAGGGGTTAAATGACATATTTTATAAATATGGAGGTTAAATGAATTTTTTTTAATTCCAAATAAAAACTCATGACTTTCTCTCTCTCTCCTTACCTCACTTTCTCTCTCTCTCTCTCTCTCTACTTTCCCAGATTCCGGCACTCTCCCCTTCCCAGATTCCGGCGACCTCCGCCATCCCCAGAATCCGGCGACCTCTCGTCCCCTTCAATCCATCTGACCCAATCCCACCCATCCAGTGGCCGTCGTCTTCCACCCCTATCAACCCTTCCCCAACTCCGACAACACACCTCCTCCCCTTCGTATGCAAGTGGGGCTTCGACACGTCGGCGCGATTGAGGAAGATGGGTTAGTGGAAACTGCTAGGGAAAGGTCTGGTGGGGTTATGGAAACGGTGGACCTCGGTGATGAAGAAACTGAGGTGTTGCTTGGAATTGGGATTAGGTTTCAGGTTTTGATGAAGAAGGGGGTTTTGAAATTGATCGGAGGAGGGGTAATAGGTGGTGGTGGTGATGAAGAAGATGGTTTTGCATGGTCTTGCGGCGGCGAAAATTGTTGAAGGGGGTGAGGGAACGGATTTAATGGGGGAGACGGAGATGAAGGAGGTGATGAAGAAGATGTTTTTTTTTCTTTTTTTTCTTTTTTTTTCTTTAGTGTGTAGATGTCCAATTTTGTGGTTTATTTCCAAAAATATGTTTTTATTATATAATGCTAATTCAATGATTTAATTATTTTCTAATTTTTTGTTTTATTTTATAATTTTTAACATTTACTACCTCCGTCCCACCTCAATTGATCCACTTTCCTTTTTGGGACGTCCCACCTCAATTGATCCATTCCTTAAATGGAAAGTTTTCCATATATTTATACCCTTATCATCTCCATATATTTACAAAAAAAACATTCATTATACCCACTTTAACTTACTATTCCTCCCACTCATTCTCTCTCCTATTAAATATTTTTAACTTTTACATTCTCTCTCCTATTCCCTACCACACATTTAACTTTTACATTCTCTCTTCTCTAATTTCTACCCACTTTAATATTTTTTCTTAAAAACCGTGTCCCACCTCAATGGACCAATTGAGGTGGGACGGAGGGAGTATTTTTTATATATTTTAATTAGTTAAAATGTGTTTCATTAAAAAAAAAATTGATTAAAAAAAATATTACAAGATTTACGTTAAAAATTAATTAATTTATGTGATAAATATATTTAATTTATATATTTTTTAATTTATAATGTGATAACTATAATTTATTAAAAAAATAAAAACAAAGTTGTATTTTTTAAAAAAATACTACACAATTTATGTGAAACTTTTATAATTAAGAAAAAAAAATACATAAATCATAAACAATTTATTTTTAAAAATTAGTAAAAAACGGTATTTTACAAGAATTTTTTCATTTCTAAATTTTGCAATAAAAATTTATTACATTTTTTAAATAAAATTATCTTTTTTAAATAAAATTATCTTTTTTAAATAAAATTATCTTTATTAAATAAAAATTGGCAATTTTTTAAATAAAATTTTCTAAATCAAAAAGATTTAAGTGACATGTCACTTACTTTTATTTTTTAAAAAAAATATTACAAGATTTACGTTAAAAATTAATTATCATTTTTTTAAAAAATACTTTTTTCCTTTAAAAATACATTTATTTTTATATTTATAACATTTATTTTACAAGATTTACTTTAAAAATTAAATAATTTTTTTAAAAAAAATACAATTTTTTTTATATTTATAACATTTATTTTAACATATTTTAAAAATTATAAAAAAAAATTATATCTTTTCTAAATATATATATTTTCAAAAAATATTATTTTTAAAAAAATATTTTGTAACGGTCATCAATTTTTAAAAATTTACATTTTTGTCCTCAATAACTAATTTGCTTTTCAATTTAGTCCCAAAATCGTCATTTAACCGACTTTTCTAACGAAATCCGTCAAAAAGCCCTTAATTGATGAAAAATTGAGATATTGAGCCCTGATTTAAGGAAAATTAGACATGGGGCCCCTAACCGACACTACCCCCTATAGTTCAGGCCCTAAATTGTCATTTGCCCATTAATTAACTTGGATGGGCGTCAGTGGCAAAACCACAGAGACCTAGTGGGGGTCATTCAACCCCCTTGATTTTGGAGCTATGTCATATTTAACCCCCCACCCTTTAAGTTTAGAAGAATACCATTTTTACAACTAAAAACATTATATTTTGCAGTTGACCCCCTATAGTTTAGGAAAAAATAACACTATATCATAACTTTGACCTCCTTCTATTGAAATTCTGGCTTCGCCATTGATGAACATGGGGGCATTCATGAAGAGTGAAGGTCATACACAAGGAGACATTACCTCGGTTACCCTTAACTGTTTTTGGATCTTTCTTTTCCTTCGATATTCCAAATAAATCATGGCATAGGTCCTTCATGGATGTAGCTACCTGATTCATTTTCATATTTCAATCAAAAAAACAGATTGTGGAACGGAAAAAACTTGGCCATACAAGGAAGGAACAGTGTGTCTTACACTTGCAAATTCAGCTTCAGATGTACCAGCGATTTCAATCACCTTAATCTTGTCTACCTTAAGCTGTGCATAAATAAAATAACATAATAATATAATTAAATTCACCATCCCGCATAAACCTCATCCTGTGGCCTATGGGTGTTATACATCTTCCGCAAGTTAAGTGAGATAGAGATACATTGCGTACTTTGTGTTGTTTTGCACACAAGTAGAAAGCTGTGGCCAAAAATACAGGCCTATTGAAGTCAACAGCTGCTCGACGTGAAGCTGGCAATGATGCTAAAAAGTGATCCCTAAACCTGAAAATTGAAAATAATGATGCTAAAAAACTAAATTCCGGTCACACATTTTGTCAAACAGGATTTAAGTATATGCAAGGTGTTGGACATAAAAATCCCAAACTTTTGATAAGGTAGAAGAGAATCAAACTTACAGCAATAGACCTTTCTGGACAATAGGAATTAGTAGTATACATCCAAATTGAATAGCCAATTCCCTAATATCAAGCTTGTTCCTATAGAATACATTTATAAGTTAAACATTAAATCAAAATTTTGAAACAATTGCAGTCCATATGTAAAATTGAGAATTTGGAAATGAGGAACTAACTTGAGACCCAAGCCATTTTGCATCGCGTTGAAAGATCTAATGTAAGCCTTTTCAGACATTCCGCTCAACTTTATCGCATTTTGATGATCAAACATAACATCCTCCCTACAATTTTTCACTCAGAAATCAGTAAATTTCAATCAAAAATCGTCAATTGATGCATATATACAGTTATATATGTTCATAGATATGGTGTACCTTGTAGCAGCAATCTCTAAGCAGATGATTGCTTTACAAATCTCTCCCTAAAAATTTATCAGTGAGTGAATAACAATGAGACCAAGGAGATTGAGAAATGTTGAATCAACAATGAGAGAAGTGAAAGATTATGATTATGAGTTACTTACAATTCCGAGGACGGAGGAGTTGAATTGGAGATCGGAGAGGCGACGGAGCTCGGCGGCTTTACGAATCACCTGGTTCGATTCAGATAGACCTAGCTTCTTTGCTATCTCCGTCAGATCCATTTTTTGGGTTGGGATTGATTCAGTGGCGAATCTAGGATTCATGGTGAGGGGGGTTAACTTTAAAGGATATTTTCTCGATATAAAAGGATAAAAGTTAGTGCAGCGATAAAAGTTACAAATAAAAAGCTAAAGGCACCCAAATGAAGATATGCTAATACGACTTAATCTGATGTCACCAAAACATAGCCTAAACATGAAAACTGCTGGTTTACAAATTTTATCAATACAGATGTCAAAACCTAATTGCACTTTAATAACCCATATGGCATAAGAGAGAAATTATGAGACTCAATGCAAGATAAAGAACCCTCTTTAGCACTTGGTTGTACTAATATAGTCCCCCCTCCTGCCCCATCCCTAAATGAGAGTTCATTTAGGGACTAAACTTTGGACATTCACTTAGAGGAAGTAGTAAAATACTACAGCAGAATATTCAACACATTGTTTTTTATGTCAAAAGTATTCATTATCCCATCCAATCACATGATAGACTATTCATCTGATAATTTAAAACATCACTTAAACGATAAAGACCACAAATATATCATCAAACAATAATGAACTAAGAAGGATTGCAGTACTACCTTCTATATACACTGTTGCTACCTTCTGTAACGGATACCAAACTAGGTTTCTGAATCACCTACAACAACAAAAGATAAGTCTCCCAAATGACCAGAACAAATAAGTAATATAAAATGTTAAGAATGTGAATCTTAATGATATATTGTTTCAATTATATCTTTTCATCCATGCCTCTTCCTCATCCTTCTTCGGAAAAAAGTGATATATTGCTCCACATACTATCTTCCTATTTACACATTTTTCTTATCCTTCGCAGCATATGTGCATTAAATATGGCAGAATCACTAAATAACATATAACTCATTTCCTTTTATTGTCTGCAAGACAAAACTCATTCTTTTAGGATTCCTAATAAGTATTTTAACAACCCCTGTCTAATATCCACTACTTTTATTAGGGATTTATCAATTTAGGGATTTCAATATAGAACCAATTTCAAAAATCAATTGATAACCTAAAACCGAGACTCCAGAATTTGCAGGTAGGCTAGCCGATTACATATATTGTGTACCAAAATTCGAGAACTAGGCAATGTAATTACAATGAACAAAGTATTCACGAATCAGCAAGACAAAGTCAGATTCGTAGTCAAAGCGTTAAGTTTATAAGTTACCTTTTCTTGTCCGACGAAGCCACGAAGGTGAGCGACGGTGGGCTGGCGACGGTGGGCAGCTTGACGCAATTGCGTCTTCTTTCTCTTTGCGGCGTCGATTTGGGTTTTGGTGAAGTGAAGAGGCGTTGTTTTTTTTGTTTTTTTTTTTTTTGTCCTCCTTGAATCCTTGAAGTGAAATTTTCATTATATACTACCAGGTTTCACGGGTGTCAATTGAAAATTTTCAGGGGTTAAGACAAAAATAAAAAAAAGTTCAAGGGTGAAATTGAAAAAACGCGAAATCCAGGGGGGTCAATTAACCCCCCTCCTGATGAAGGCCAAAATGGGCTTAGGCCCGTGGATTTTTTTTCGGCCCGTGATCCGTGGCCCGTCTTATCCGTGGCCCGTGGGCAAGCCCGTAGACCGGCCCGCGTAAATTACGGTACAGGCCCGGTTTAATAATCATGGTGACGGGCGGGCCAAGCCCGCGGGCTTTCAAAGCCCGTTTGTCCATTTTTCGTTTGGCCCTTTTTTTTATATAATTTATATTTAACGTTTGAATAATTAACACCAATGTCTTTGTGTCCTAGTGGTAAGTTGCACTCCCTTATTCCAATTCACCCCAGGTTCAAATCCCCCCTACCCCCATTTCAGATTTTGTAAAAAAAAAAAAAAGGGGGAAATCCGTTTGGCCCTTGGATCCGGGCCAAACGGGCGGGCCTCACATCGGTTTAACCCCCGGGCCGGGCTAAAGCCCGTTGATACACACGGACAGGCCGGGCGAAGCCCGTTTCGCCGTTTAGCCCGTGAATGGCGGGCCGGGCCGGGTAATCCGTGTGGGCATCATCACCCCCTCCCCAACGTGGATACGCCCCTGGATTGATTGAGAGTTGATGTGTTTTTGGTTGGTTGGTTTGGTGGGCAATTTGTCAAATTGGGAAAACGGCGGATTGATAAGAATGGCGGGAATATGAGTGATGCCGGCGTCTATGAAGATTTCGTTTCCCGGCGTTTCATTTTGGCGCCAAATTCCCACAATTTAAATTCTCCTTTATTTCTTTTTTTAAGGGTTAATTACAAATTAGGGTCTGAAGTCTCACATGAGGTCTCCAAAAGGGGCATGACCTTTTTTTTTCAGCGATTTAAGGCATGACTTCACATTTTTTTATCAAATCAGGGCTTTTTGACAATTTGCATCCAAATAATCCGTTAAGTTAAAGAATAGGTAACGAAGAGACTAGTTTGTAATGATTATTAGTTTTAAGAGGTCAAATGCAAAGTTTAAATATAAAGTGTTCAAAATTTATTTATTTTTCCAAAATAATTAATATTACCTTAATTCTGAAATAATTAATATTCCAGAATAATTATATGTTTTTAAATTTTTATATTAAAAAAATAAAAATATTATTATTATTTTTTATGTTAAAAAATAGTTAATGTTCGTATACTGATTTTAAAATTAAAATAATTTTAAAAATAAGAAAAACTTTAATGTTTTAAAATTTTAAAATTAATTTATTTTAAAAATATTTTTAAAAAAAAATAATTTGATTTTTTTTAAAAAAAAAACTTCAGGTAATATGACAGAACTTCAAACATTATTAGAACTTCAAACAATATTTTAAAACAGACTCGTCCAATTTATTTCTATAAACCTATTTCGTTTCAATCACCGTCTGATCACTAGGTGTAGGCACTAATTCACATACTTTACATCTATCAAACTGGTTAAGCTCTTCTTGCATAGCTTCTACCCAGCTGGGGTCATTCAGTGCTTCTTCAGTCTTCTTTGGTTCTATAATTGAGACCATAGCAGAGGAGAATAGACCATGTTGTTCTTCCATACTCTTTAACTGGCCTCTAGTCAATCTTGGACCAAAGACATCACCAATCACATTTTCTATTGGGTGATCTCTAACTGATCTCACTTCTCTTGGGAGGTCTTGCCTGATCGATTCTTGTCTTAGGGTTTCTAAGGAAAGAGCAGAACCGGTTGAGAGAGGTGTGACCGGTTGAGGAGATCGGTTAGGGAGAGGTGAAGCTGACCGATCAGATAGTGGTGAGGGAAATGGTAAGTTATTGTTTGAACTGGTTCAGGTTCAGGTGGTGTAAAAGGAACAGTTGTAGAGGGGCTAGTTGGTAGTAGATCGGTTGAGGAATTTTGAACGGTTGATTCTCTAACCGATTGAGGGAAGAATGAGTCATCAACTAGGGCTCTACTGGTTACACCACTTGAAAATGAATGCTGAGCTGGAGATTGATTTGCATTATTGTTGGTGGTTTGATTGGAGTTAGAGTTGCTGGATTCACCTGTCTCAAAAACACCAGAATTATCAATACTATTTGGAGTCTTGTCAGACTCTAGCAAATCAAATTCATCAAATGTAACATGAACGGATTCAACAATTTTCAACGAGCGTTTATTAAACACTCTAAATGCCTTACTGTGCTTGGCATAACCAACAAAGATGCCTTCATCGGCTTTCTCATCAAATTTACCTCGATGCTCTTTACCGTTGTAAAGAACATAACACTTGCAGCCGAATATCTTGAAGAAACCGATGTTGGGAATTCTGCCACGCCAAAGCTCATAATACCGTTGTAAAGAACATAACACTTGCAGCCGAATATCTTGAAGAAACCGATGTTGGGAATTCTGCCACGCCAAAGCTCATAAGGGGTCTTGCTGTGAAACTTGTTGACCAATGACCGATTCTGAGTGAAGCATGTTGTATGGATAGCTTCAGTCCAAAAGTACTTGGGTAGCCTAGCTTCGGATATCATTGTTTTTCCAAGATCAAAGATCTATTCTTTCTCTCAACAACACCATTTTATTGCGGTGTTCCAGCGGTTGAGAAATTATGGTCGATCCCGTGATCATCACAGTACTGAGCAATCTCATTATTCTTGAACTCCGTTCCATTATCTGATCTCATACTGATGATGTCACATTCCTTTTGAGTTTGAAGTAGACGAAACAGCTTGGTGGCAACTTCATAAGCATCATCTTTGGAGGCAAAGGTTTCCACCCATGTATATCTTGAATAGTCGTCTACAACAACCAATGCGTATATGCTTCCCCCTAAACTGGCAGTTGTTATGGGGCCAAACAGATCCATATGTAGCAGCTGAAGACACTTAGATGTGGACATGCAGGGCTTGCTATGGAATGATTCTTTATGTTGCTTTCCTAACTGGCAGGCTCTGCATTTCCTTACATGATCAGCAGACACTTGAGGTAAGCCGGAGACCAAATTTGCATTTGCCAGCTTGGATAGGTATTTGAAGTTCAAGTGACTGAGTCTCTTGTGCCATAGCCATGAATTCTCACTGATGTTCTTAGCTACAAAACAAACATTAGTAACACTCGAAACAGTATTTAAATCTATAGCATAAATGTTACCTTTTCTTTGTCCAGTGAGTAAGGTTTCTCTTGTAGCAATGTCTTTCACATAACAGTTGTAAGAATTGAAAATACAATGCATACCTTTATCACAAAATTGTGATATGGAGAGAATGTTATGTTTCAGACCATCCACCAAAGATACATTATGTACAGTAATTGTACCTCTTTTGATGGATCCACAACCGATAATTTTACCCTTTGCGTTGTCACCAAAGACAACTGGAGGACCAGATGCTTCTTCAAGATCAGTAAGGAGATCAGCATGGCCAGACATATGCCGTGAGCATCCACTATCCAAAATCCAAACATCCTTACTTGCATCGATTGAGGCCATAAAGCATTCCTGAAATAAGACAATAAGCTTATGGTCCCCCTTATTCTTTTGGGTCCAAAGAGTTAGTTTCTCTTTGGCAGCCATACCTGGCCACCACTTGAGTTTTGAGACTCAGTGGGTACAGATAGGTGCTTCAAGAGGCATTCATAAGCCTTGTGACCGATAAATCCACAGTTTGAACATTTATTTGGAGAGGGTTGTGAAGACTTGGATGAGTTGATATTCAATATGGCTAACGCTTCAGAAGGATCAGAAGTTTGAACAGTTTAAATTGGAACAAAAACCTTGGGTATAAAGGTGTTGGCTTTACCTTTGTTGGCCGGTTGCATAGGTTTGGAAGTCCCTTTACCGGTTGAGGAACTCTTACCGGTTGGAGCAGTAGTGCAGCCGGTGACTGACATCTGACCGATTGCTCCTTGACCGGTTAAGGTTGCCTTATCGGTTGAGGTTTCCAAACCTGCAGCTTGACCAGCAAGTTTAATTCCAACTTTGCTGTCACCATCACCAAGTGGGACATACGGTCCCAGCTTAGGATCAGCTACCTTAGCCTATTGGGTTTTGTTCTTGTCATCCTTCTTGACCTTGGTCTGTTCCTTCACCTTAGGATAGGTGTGTGGGACATCACCAAAAGTATGAGGAATACTTTTCTTTATCTTTAGCAGGTCAGATTGAGTATCATCGAACTTATCCATCAAGTTCTTAGTGACAGACTCAATTACTGGCTTGTCTTTGCTGTCATTACTGTTAGAGTTAAAACCAATACCAGATAGATCCCTATTAGAAGACATTTGGTCTTGTAGGATAGTCTCAACAGCAGCTTTGGATTTAGAAAAAGTATCAATTGTTTTGGAAAAAGAATTGTTTCTTGAAGCCAAATCAACAATTTGACAAAGACAGATATTTAGTCTTTCAGTGAGTTCTTGATTTTCTTTTCTTAACTGATCAGACTCTCGCTTACTCTCTTTCAAAACTTTTATTTCATCTTTCAAAGGGTCATTCTTAGTTGTGATTTATTTAAGATCAACAGCCATAACTTTGTGAACATCACTAAGTTTTTCAAAGTCAGTGAAGAGTTTATTCATCACCTCTGCCATTTCAGACTTTGACATATTAGGCATTGGGTCAATGGTAGGCTGAGAAGTTGAGGATGATGGTTCAAAGTTAGGATTAAAATTTGGTAAGGAGGATGTTGGTTGGGGGCTTGGATCGGTTAAGGTATTCATGAATTGAATCGGTCGAGGCTCAAACACAGGTTGATGAGTAGAGATTTGTTGAGCCTGGGTTTGGTAGGTCTATTGAATCGGTTGCATTAGAGGTCTGAGGATGGGAGCAGTTTTACACTGACCGCAGAGATCTCCACCTATACTCTGGATTTTGAAGTTGTAGGGATTTTCTGCCCTAGGAATAGGTTCGTCAAAATATGATCGGGGAGATCTCATGGGTATGGTTGGTCATTGTATGTTGATTGTTCAATAGAGTTGGGGTGTCTGAAGATTGGTGACTGTAAGGAGATATGTCCATCATCGGTTCCATCAATAGCAACAAAGCTAACGTCAGCATCTTCATCTGAGTCAGCATTCTCATTTTCAGAATCAGTCTCAAACCACACTGGCATAGCCTTTTCGGTTCCTTCCTCGGCTACTAAGCTTTTGGATCTAGGGTTTTTCTTAAAAGGTTTCTTCCTAAGAAATTCATACTTAGGTTGAGGGCATTTTGAAGCGAAATGGCCAGGTTTCCTACAGTTGTAGCAAACAAGCTCACCTAGAGCATTTTTGCCATCGTTTGAGGTTGAGGTTTGGCCTTTTGTTTGGAAATACCTAGATCTTTCGAATGGTGAGGATTTGGAGTGGGAATTTTTGTTGCCATGTTGCTGGGATCTCTTAAATTCCTTGAATTTTCCGTAGTTTCTAGCAAAAGCGGCAAATTCATCTTCTTCCTAAAAAGGCATACTAAGATTGGCATTGGTTTGGGTTTGTTGAGACTGAGAGGTTGAGGGAGGGTCATTGGCAGATTGGCTGTTAAGCATGGAAGAACCAGGGAAGATCTCGGTCTGAGCTGGCTGAGATAAGTTTTTTAATTTTTTTTGAACTCCACCCAACCTGTTGAGTTCTTCCTCATACAGAAACAATGTTGACACAATGTTTTGAATGTGTGTCTTATCCAAGTCTCGGCATTCTTTTAAAATAGCGACCTTGACATGCCACAAATATCCAAGAGAATTGAGGAACCTCATGTTCAGGTATTTCATTGTATAAATTATACCTAAAGAAGCGCAAGAATTGCTTACCTCACAGAAACGGTCGTATGCTTCTTTAAGAGTCTCATTTGGGTTCTTCTTGAAGGACTCGAACTCGGCTACACTTTTGTAAAACCGGTTGTCCTTAGCCACTTGATCTCCTTCAAAATATCTGAGAAGGATCTGCCACACATGTTGAGCAGTCTCATAGCACTGTACTTGTTTGTACAATCGATCATCAAGACCAGAGGTCAGAATGTGCATAGCCTTTTTGTGCATAGCCTTTTTGTCCAGGGCTGCACAAATATTATCCTCCTTAATCCATTCTTCGCGAGGCTTTGGAACATAAGTTTCATAAACCTCGAATTCTTGTTCAGAAGTTCTATCGACATGATCCATGAGAGGATTTTTGGGTGCTCTAGGTGTGGTGTTGATTTTGATGGGAGTCATTGGACCATCTCTGACTACAGTCATTAATCTGTCGTCTATTGAATCCATATACCGCATTATTCTATTTTTCCACACTGGAAATTTGTTTTCGTTTAACATGGGAATAGTCGCCATGTTCCACATTTGCATGAGTTTTCCTGCCATATTGGAATCGGCAATTCAAGTTGTTAAGCTTGGAAAAATATTTTTCAAAAATTGTCAGCTCTGATACCAATTGTTAGGCCCAATTGGTAGGAAACATGCTAGAGGGGGGGTGAATAGCCTGTGAAAAAATTTTCTTAAACTCTTTTGAAAACCTTCAGAAAAATGCCATGTAACTTATCAGAGGCCTGGCCGATGAAACCAGTTTGCACAGCGGATTAATGTTACCAGTTTGACTCACTCAAAGTCACTCAAGGTGATCGGTTAGTGGAAAGGTATTTCAATAAGACTTAGTTAAAATATCATGCTATAGTTGATTTTCCAATGGTGTAACAAGCAAGCAGTAACAACGAGTCAAAAGGTTGTGACCGGCTGAGAGATTGTCAACCGGTTACAACAATCACAAATAATGAACAAACAAACAAAAGAAATGACACAGTGGTTTGAAGAGGTTCACAGTGTTAAATAACTGCTATGTCCTCTACCAAGTTTGGTCAAAACTTGGATTTGTGAAAGTACACTATTAATGATACCTAACTATTACAAAGTACAAGCCTTAAAGATTGAAGGCTGCCAAAAGTAAAGTGATCACTAATGGATCGTGCTACAAGATTGACCAGGTGTTTTCTAGAGATGTGTTCACAATATTGAACTGATTTCTCTAGGGAGTGTGTGTGATTCAATCAATGTGTTCCAATAATAGTCTTGTTTGGGAACACTACAAGTATTGATTGATAGGTGCTCAGTGTATGTCCTAATAGAGATAGTCTAGTGTTTATGAGGGACTTGAATGCCTTGAACTTGAATGTTGGAATGGTGGTAGTTCTTGGCAACTCACTCTCAAAGATCCGTTAATGCATCGACCTTCTTCAATGCTATGGGAAGGTATTTATACTGAACTTCAAAATAGAGTTGTTGACTCAGAAGAGGTTGAAGGGATGACTTAGACTGACAGGCATTTAATGAAAATATCTTTTGCATTGAATGCCTTAGATTTGATGAAAATATTTTCCATTGAGTAGATGAAGGGATGTGAGTACTGGTAACTTTAACATTCCTCATTGAGTAGCTGACAGGTTTCAGGAATGTCTTTTCAGCGAGTTGTTTTACCAACTTCAGCTAAATTGTGGGTTGGGTAGTTGGGAGCAATAAATGCATCAGCTAGCTGAGAGAAGCTTATTGAATAAGCTTGACTAATTATCAGCAATTGATAAGCTGATAGTAGGGGTGGAAATGGTTCGGCTCAAACCGCGGTTCGGAACCGAGCCGAGCCAAACCGTGCGGTTTAGCTCGGTTTTTAATCTTATGCGGTTCAGCTCGATTTAGAAAATTGATAAACCACACGGTTCGGTTCGGCTCACGGTCTGACCCTTCAAGCCGAATCGAGCCGAACCGAGCCGAACTGTTTCAAGCTGAACCACGAGCCAAACCGTAGAGCTGAACCGTGGAGCCGAGCTAGCTGAACCATAGAGCCCTTATATGGTTTTTATATGGACGGAGCTAATGATTCTGGCGTTTCAGCTTTCTAGAAGGCCTTTCCATTGCTGGACGGAGCAAGTTTTCTTCTTTATTTTCTTTCCTTTCAAAAGAACGTATATTACAAAATTGAGCCAACGAAGAATACTTTCTTTAGTTATTACTTGTTAGTTTCTTACAGAATATATTTTGTTCAGTTCAGAACATTGAGCCTATTAAACTTGCTTTTAGGTTTCCAAATAGCTTTTTTCTGAAATATAGAAGAAAATGTTAAAATGACGCATCTCTGTCTCTGTGAATAAATACTTGAATATATGTTTCATGTTAGCCTGCTGAGCCATACAAGTATTTGCTGCCTAAGGTAAGTTTCAAACCGCGGTTTAAGACACGGTTTAAACCGTAAAATCAGACCGTGGTTCAAACCGAGTCGAGCCGAACCGTGATGGTTTAGCTCAGCTCGGCTTGGACTATTTTGTGGTTCAGCTCGGTTTGGGATTTCTCCAAACCGATGTATAGCGGTTTGACTTATAAATTACCCCAAATCGAGCTAAACCGAACCATTTCCACCCCTAGCTGATAGGCTCTTGATCGGTTGACTGCCTGAACCGGTTAAAGGATTGGTCGGTTAGGAGGGTGACCGGTTGAGGCTATCAACCGGTTAGGTAAACTTCTCAATCAAGTAACCAAATCACTATTTGGAAAATCTTCAGGTCTTCAAGTCTTCAAACTTTGAGAAAATTACATTTATAAAACACTGGCACTTGCACTAAGGGAACCTAACATAAATAGAAGAATTCTAATTTGTCTAGTTAAAATTAGGGGTCCTCAATAATGCTTGTAATGATTGGGATTAAGCAATTCTAAGGCTAAACATATATTTGACTAACAAAGTGAACTCGCTACACCGTGTAGCGATTACACTGAACTCGCTACACGGTGTAGCGAGTTCACTTCCAGTGACTCCAACAGCTGCAGCAAACTGCTGTAATCCTACCTGCACACAAAAACTGAAACTGAAACTCAAAACTAACACAATTTACAACACAAACTGTAAGTGAAACAACACAAACTGTATCAACAATCAAAATTACATCCAAGTCATATTCAAACTAAATTCAAATGAAATACAAAGTATTTCCAACAACTCAAATATAAATTACAAGGAAAAAATTATGCTCCCTATTGTTTGGGCATCTACGGCGATTGTGACCTTCTTGTTTCATGATAAACACTGGGTCTTCCATTTATCTTCTTGAAAGTCCATACAGTTTTGAAAGCGTCTTGATCTAGGCCGTCCGGACTTCGCAGAACGTCGAATGTGGGGATTAGGGAAAAAATGTGGCACCAAACCATCCACACCCCAATAGTCCTCATAGTGGATTGGTTCAAATGTTCCTTTCCATGTCTTGTAGTACTCACTAATAGTGTAAAATGGAGAAACGAAAGAACGACCGGTAAGATGTTATGCATGGCAATATGCAAGAAGATGGGAACAAGGTATGTGATAGGCAACCCATTTACCACATGTGCAGGTACGCTCATTAAATCGGACAATTTGGATATTTCTAGCTTTATCACCCTGACGTGCGGTTGTCACTTGTTACACCCCATCTCATGAGTGTTGAACCTCCTAACCTGATGTGTCATACCTTTCTTGTTATTCTTCAAGTATCGGTAATGACCTTTCTGGCTTAATTGGTGTAGGGGATTGATGGTTGGGTTAGCAGGATTATCTCCTAAGACATTAAGTGAAAACCCATACGTTACTTGAAAATACTCCACATAACGGTAGAAGGCAGTTTCAACAATTGATGTTATTGGCATCCCACGGGCTCCCTTCATGACACCATTACACAATTGAAAGCCTCAGACATGTTAGTGGTCATAATGTCATATCTGTAACCACCATCGTGTGCCAATGTCCATTTTCTGGCATCTAAATTCAGAAACCATCAAGCAATATCGATGATGCACATTTAGCCACCATGTATCTTACGCTATACTCTTAAGAATGGCGTGATGACGGTCAGATATCAAGCATACTTCATGACTCTTTATAATATGTCTGCAAAGAAGATATAAGAACCAACGCCAGTTCGCCCAGTTCTCTTTTTCAACAACAGCAAATGCAAGAGGAGGTATACTGTCTTGGGCATCAATACCCATGAAAATCAGTATTACCCCTTTATATATAGCATGAATGAATGTTCCATCAACAGAAATGACAGTTCGACAATGATAGAAAGCTTCAATTCAAGGCCCAAATGCGCAGAACACCCAAACATGTGTAATTCACCGGCAGGGGGAGGAGGATGAGTATACTCAACAATTGTTCCCGGGTTGTATTTTTGGATGGCTGCTAGGACGCGTGATAACCTTATATAAGATTACTCCCAATCTCCAAAAACCTCTGAAATGCCCATCTGCTTTCCACATTATGCCTTCTTATAGGTAATTTCATTGCTAAACATTTCACTGGTGTGTGGAATAATAACTCCAACCTTGACATCTAAATCGGCCTTAATAAGACTAACTACTTGCCGACCAATAAACTTCGCATCTAGGTTGGGGTGATCTTGACTTTCTCCATAATATAAGCAGCAATGAGAAGACTTATACTTGGCCACTTCCCAATAGCCAAACTTCTTCCTAATCACACGAACATAAAAATTGCATGTATATGAGTTGTGCTCTTTCTTACCCTGTACCGGCGATTGGTTTGAATATGATACCTTTTTATATCAAAATGCACCTCATTTTTGTCAGAATAGCGTATCCCTTTGAAAATTTCATCTTTCTCTGGATCCTAAACTGGAAAAATGGGTTCATTATGGTAATCAATGAAGCATTTTTCTTGGCGAGCAGAACAACCAATATCACTGTAAAAGTATAATCTGCTCTCTCATACCTTCGATTTTCCGGCGCTTCATAATTAACCAAATGTGTTTTCACGTCATCATCAATCGGCCCATTATCACCCTCTCCCAAGTTTACATCAGAATCACTACTACCCTTTTCATATTTATAATCAACATCATCTAGCATTGCATCTTATCAGTGTCTTCTTCTTCTTCATAATCTACATCTTCAGAATTATCATCATCAACTGGATCATTTGGGCATGCCATGTTATCATAATTTGAAGTTTGAGTTGATACAAGTGTTTGTGTAATTGGATCAACCTCTGCATCGCGATTACAACTTGGTGAATACTCATAAAGGTCTCTGTATACAGTGTTTCAAACTCTGAATAACGTCGATTTTCAATCAATTTTACAATCAAATACAACTGCAAATTACTCATCCCCCAAATTTAGCTATAACATCAAACATTATATCTATACCCGCATCATTTTCAATACTTAAAGGAAAGTATTTACCAATCCCACTATCAAAAGTATGATGATATCTATAAATAACTTCGAAATCATATTGTGTTTTATCTACACCCATCTTTTTATAAAATTTATCATTCAATTAATTGTATCTTCATCTACAATTAGCCCTTATTGCATATTTTGGCTCTTTTTGAAGATGAGGATCATCAAATGGTTGTTCATTATCACATCCCCAATAGTACATGAAAATGGGCAAATTCTAAATACAGGGAGTTTAAAATACAGGGATCCCGGGAAATTACTAATTTGCCCCTTTATATACCAATTTTTTTTTTTTATCATTTCAAACACTCTCTCTCTCAGACTCTCCCTCTTCTCTGTGAACGAACGAGAGAAAGGCGATTTCAATCGACTCGCAACAACGGAAAAAGGAAAAATCGATAATGGTGAGAGTAAAAATCCCGGCGTCCCAACCCCGCCGCACTGGAGCCGACGCTACCGCCAAAGTAATCGTCGCCGGAGCGTCCTCTTCGACCGTGCCCGTAAAGAAGGTAAACTTAAACCTAATTTAATGGGACATCTCGAGTGAAACCACTCGAGATGAATCTCGAGTGGGTTTATACGAGATGTCTCGTATAAACCCACGCTCCTCTAGATGGGACATTTTTGTAACTCCACTTCCTTTAATATTTTGACCAATGTCATAAGCATGAAAAAGTCTTAAAATGTCATCTAGATCTTAGAAAAAATTTAAAAAAAAATAAAAAACCTATACGTGTACCACTTTCAGATGCTCGGGACATATAGAGGAGCGTGGGGGACGGATTGAGCTTTCCATGATTGATGAGTTCTGGAAGAAGTTGGACATTGAAGTGGACACCCGTTCATCTGAGGATCCCTCTATAGATATCGACAGTTTTCGAGATGTGTTGGCTAGAGTTGAGACAAAGACACACTGAACCGGTAAGGAGAAGGTTATTATGGCAGATGGAAGAAGGGCTTAATCACCACGCGATGGTTGCTTCCGAGCCAGATCATACTTCAAAGGCGAATCAACCCCGACCCGGAAGTTCAAGAGAACCGTCGAATTGGGAGCATACAAACAACTTTTATGGAGTCCCCGCTACACCGCCCTCGACTAGAAAAGGGTATGTATTTTCATGCAAATTATGCCTCAAATCTTTGGGTGTTTGTTGTACATTTGACACTGCTTCTCACACTTCTTTTTATTTTTCCTGTTTCATGTCTAGATGTGCATTCATGGCATCAACCCAAGGGAGTTTGGATTCCACGCGCAAACGGAAATCACCTACCAAACCCACACCATCAACCCCTGCTAGTACTCCTACGTCTCATCCACCGCTAGCTCCTTCCGGTCGTGGGAGAGGACGGGGTCGAGGTCGAGGTCGAGGTCGAGGACGGGGTCGAGGACGGGATCATGGTCAGGGACGTGGAGAGGGAAATGGACATCCCAATCACACTAGTATATACGACTCCGCGTACTTGGCGTATTTTCCGCCTTTCATTATCCCTTATATTGGAGGCATCACCAACGTCAAAGGAGATGGTCATTGTGGCTATAGAGCCGTAGCATTACAAATATACGGAGATGAGGAGTCGTGGGGCCGAGTTCGCTCGTAATGTTACGCAGAGGTGCGTGATCACCAAGAGCTTTATGAGAGAGTTCTATCTTGGATACCGGTATCGGAGCCGTTACGTAAGCTTGCTTGTTATGAACCGTGGGCGCCCGACTATTATTGGATGACGCTCCCGCAGGTTGGGCACATCATTGCCACGAGGTATAACGTGGCGTTTATTTCGTACGGATCTAGCGGTGGCAACTTATGCCTTCCGGTGACCGTACGTGCGGGAGTACAACCACCGACGGACACAGGTTGTCTTGGACAAGTCCCCACCCATTTTATAGCGGTATGATACTTTACTTTATCATCTATATTATATTAGTTATATTTTGTTGTCCTACTTATAGTCGTTATATTTGATGGCCTTGTATTTAAGCGTTAATGCTTTTGCGGCCTTCACATGTTAGGCAATGATTACCCCATTCCACCAACACCGCTCCTTGGAGGTCCCAATGTGATCAGCGCAAGGCAACCGCACCTCCCATACCAAGATAGGACATCGTAGTACGATCGACTATATGAGGAGGACAAATGCAAGAAGACAAAGATTACATTTGGGATAGTATATGTGTTATGGTTTTTATTTATCCACTTTGTATGAATGTTTGAATTAATTGCTTTCGTTTCGTAAACACTTTCATTTCGTAAACAATTTGGCGATACTATACGTGTAATGGTATATTCATCCCTCCCATGGTTTTTGTGGAGATGTCCTATCACATTCACAATCAAATTTTATTCCAAGTTCGAGTCTCTTGTTAGCTTTTCCTGTTCTTTGAAGTGAAACATTAGCCTCTGATGCATATCTCGTGCCAGTCTACCCGAGATGTCCTCTTGTATCTCGGGTAGACTTACACGACATAAATCTCGTGTAAATGTACCCGAGATATGTCGTGTAAGTCTACCCGAGATGTAAGAGGACATCTCGGGTAGACTTACACGAGACGGGCAGGGGCAGCGATGGAACAAATTAGATCCCTGTATTTAAGATCCCTGTATATAAATATATCCATGAAAATGATTGAACCCCCATTCATCTTTAACCCTACACAACGAAATCTAAGTGTTAAAACCTACACAACAAAACCCTAATTTTAACATTTATATCTATAATATACTAACATACAATAAAAACTTTAATTTATATATCTAAACATAAATGAAAACAATGATTAAAATGATGTTAATTTACCTTGATTCATGATATTCAAAATTCTGAAATTAAAATTTGTGAAAATTTGATTTTTTTTTTGCTTGAAATTATGAGAAAATAAAAATAAGAATGAATCTGGAACTGTAAACATTATCTTCTGTGAATCTGCAAACATTATCTTATGTGAATCTGCAAACATTATAACTCGCTACGCCATGTAGCGAGTTCCTTGTTGTACGAGTGAAATCTATACATGGAGTAGCGAGTTTGTTAATGACAGTTACTTAATTAATATGCCAATTTTCTAATCCTTGAATCCTTGATTTTACTAAACTCAAGCTACTTGGCGGTCACATTTTGAAATCGCTACACCACGTGGCGAGTTTCAAAAAAGTGATCATTTTGAAAAATAGTTTCAAAGGTGAGCTATTTTGGAAATTGTTATTTTAAAAAGAAATTATTTCAGCAAAAAATCACCAGCAAAGGCAAAAAGAAGAATTTATCGATACATTAGCTTCTGTGCTTATGAGTTCCCCTGTTCGTCCATTCTAAATTTTTTTAAAAAAAAGTGCAAAATTTGCTGCAGAAACCTCGAGAAGCCAACACAACAAACATGGAAGAAGTTGGGTGGGTGCCTACGACGATGTTGCCTCAGTAGATGCTTCCCCCGTTTCACTACCTTCTACCAACTGCACGATGAGAAATCAAATCAAATTAGATACATATATTATGTTGTAGGTAAAGTTAACTAAAAGATAATTTTGTAAATTTACGGAAATAATTTTGAGGGGAAAAAATCCTATGGGTTTATGGGCAGGGCAGTACCAAGGAGCCAACTTGCTCGTAGGCTGCCATAACTTTTGGATTTTCCTCTTCCTCGTACCCAACTTGCAGTATCCGTGGTCCATTTACTGACCAAAAAGCTCTTCGACCTGCATCCTGCAAGGAGAGGAAGAATTCGTTACTTCATCATACAAGCAAGCCTTAACTCCCCCCCTCCCCCCAAAAAAAAACCCTAATGAAGGTGCACATGATATATGGGGATATGATTACTCATAGAAGTGAGCAACATCTATTCATACACCCACAAAGCATATCGTAAATAAAATTATGTTTATACTGTTTCTCCACGAAAATTAGTATGAGACTTGTTCAAGCAATCACGTTGTACGAAATATATGAAATACTTGTACAAGTTTTTTCAGTACAATAATTGGCATCTTATTGAAGGAAAGAGAGTTGTTAATTTGACCTGTACTGTGACCAAGTAAATAGCCTCCAATGCTTGAATACGAATTTCAGGATCGTCCACTGCTTCACGCTCAATCGACAGTGCACTTCCTAGTTCGAGAGGCATTTTCGATGTGTCTTGTTTACTGTAAATCTGATGCAACTCAATGGATCAGTGAAAATATCCAAATTCACGGGATTAGGTTTGGACGTAGCATACTGGTAACCCCCTCCCCCCCCCCCCACACAAAAAAAAAGGACTTCAGGGTTAGAAAGATGACCTTGTTTCCAGCAACCGGAAGAAGAAGAGCTGGCCAAAGAAATTCTGATATTAAAAGTAAATTCTGTAGCTGTTTATCAGCTTCAAAACAGCAGTTGCGAATCGTTCCAGATACCTACAAATAAACAAACATTTCACACATAATATGAAAACTGAAGCCATCAGAAATATAATATGAAACTTACACTCTTTTAAATATGAAGGTTCTTGTTTCATTGCTCATACAAGATATCAAGATGTTGAGTCGAGCTCTAGCAAATTTCTACAGTAATTTAAGCAAGAAAAAGAAAACGGCTGAAGAATTCAGAACTAAAGGCAATTAGGTCCTCCCCACTTTTTGGAACAATAATACAACATTACATTAGAAATTTGAAATGTTGGGATTTCGCTAGAAATGGTATGAGGTTGAACTTGCAAACATCACCTCCCCAAAAGCTTAAAAAAAATATGGGTATAGATCTAAGTAAAAGCCAAAATGGCAAAAATTTGTGTGTGTGTGATCTGTTGTAGTCCAAGATGAAAAGCATCTACAATTAGATGAGCATTTGAAGGAATATCGAGTACATACCCCTTGCTTTCTTAGAGGGTTTGATGAATCAAACTGCCTAATTATCTGTTTCAAGAGTCCTCGCTTAGGGTCCAACAGAAGGGTTCTCCCTGCTTCCTTTTTTGAAATGTTTACAAGTACAGAACCAACGTGTGCAAAGGGATCACCTAATTAGAGTACATTAAAGAAAAGGAAACTATTAAACAGAGATATTAATAGGCTTAAAGCCAACAGCTAAAATAGAAATCCAACTGATAAGTCAGATTTGATTGGTAACGCAAGATATGATCTTCCAGCTGCAAGTGATTGAAAAGAGAAGAACAATATTCTTAGTTGGGATAGATAAAGTGGCAAACAATGGAAAAGTGACCATATTGTTTTAAGACTTCATTATCCTAAGCTTTGTAAAGCCTAAAAAAGAAATACTCCTAGGTTTTATTTGTTTTTCATTAGACTTCCCTTCCACTCTCCATGAAATCAATTTCTTAATTTTGACTTGAAATTCAAGAGTTGAGAGATATGGTATGGTCTGTTACTAAAATCGAACTTTTCATCTTAATTCTCTTCCACTTTCCACTCGTGGCCATTGCAGAAAAACTCCCGCATCCTAGTCTAAGATAGCCCATACTTGACTGAAGACACAAAATTTGTAGAATACCATCCGCCTTCTCTTGGTAATAGACACAGGAGAGCACATTAGTAGATTAAATTACAAGTGAAACGTCAAATTAGCTCAAGTTCCCGTTAATAATTTGCTGTTTTGATTTCTGAGAACATGTTTGGTTCTTCACTTCATAATTTTGTAATCTTCTTTCATGCAAGCAATGCCAGTTTCATCCACATGCACGTGCACACACAAAACAACTTGAGCAAACTTGAAACCAACCAAACAATCAAGTATGGACTGCAATCAGCAAATTCTTTCTTTAAAAACACCTTAAAGAATTACTCCCTCCGTCTCAGAATAAATGTCGCACTTTTCATTTTGGTTCGTCCCAAAATAAATGTCGCATTTCCAAATAAGTTCCAAATAAGGAAAGTAACTTAATGCAATTTTATCATTGTACAAGTTAGTAAAGCACCTTTCTTAAAAACGTTGACAAGTCAACTGCGACATTTATTCTGGGACAGGAGTAATAAATAAAAAAAGTAGTGCATCATACTCAAATGACCATATAGCGTGTAGATCCTCTTTTTTTTAAATGACCATAGAGCATGTCTAATGGTAGTTTTTGTGTGTTTGTACCTTTTCATATTTCCAAATTTATACAACTAATCCGTAGTCCCAATTACTTGGGGTGGAATACATAAACCTTTCTAGCCATTGAACTTGATTTAAAGGAAAGTCATCATAGACAACACCCTCAATCATATATTTTTGTTACTGATGGCCATGTTAGTTTTCATCTTCCCCTTCCTCTACTTCTATCTCATGATGCTGATAGACTCACACTTCCTAACGGGTGTACTAAGCGATTTACGTCATTTTATCTCTTATTGGGGTGAAATAGTCTCCAAGCAAAATACGTTCATTATGATATTATATTTCCTATTTTTACCACATACTCCCTCCGTGACTCCGTCCCAATTTAAACTTCAAAAATTTTGGGCTCAAAAAGAGGAAAAATTTTATTATAATATAAGGTGTCGTGAGTATAGAAAGTGGATAGGAGAGAGAAAGTGGGGTAGGGAATAGTTAGTGAATAGTTGTTGTGGGTATGACATGTGGGACCCATTAAATAAAGAAGTATTATATGTTTAAAATGGAACAGAAGGAATATATATGTTACATTTTTTGGATTCCCATTCATAGTGATCTGACAAAGTTTTATGCTAGCTCTGAAGCTGCCAAATGGAACCCTCCTCCTTCACTAGGACTGAAACCAGCTGTGTTAGTGGTATAACTCTAAGCATGATAAACTCATAAAAGTGGAGTTTCATACCAAATCTATGTTCAGAAAAGAAAAGGATGGCCCACTGCACAAGACTCCTGACATTGCAGCATTTGGGAGGGACATGTGCAATGACGGGAACCTCGTGCATTGGGCCCTCATTTCTTCGATGCGAACATCAATCACTACCGTCCTCCCAAGTAAAAAGGTGCATTTTGACTTATTATACAAAGAAAGAGAAAAGTTAAACAACAACTGACTTCCTAAAATTCCCGCTATCATTTTTGGCGACAATAATATAAATTGATTAGGTTGATCTGAAATGATGATTTCAATTTCAAAGACTATAACAGCATTGCGCTAAGGTAAGTTTCTCAAGGATCCTATCTAGTCTACCATGTTTCAGCCTTCAGGCATGTTGAAATTGGGTATATGTTCTGGAAATAACACGGTGATTAAAGAATAAAACTGAACAATGAGGATTCAAAGTTCCGAGCAGATGAGCTCAATTGAGCTGACCAAGTTCATATAGCAAATTAAATGCCTTCGGACAAGCCAGTAGTATACTGAAATCTGCAGGACTTAAGAAAGCATTTATGTATCACAATTCACACTTGCTAAGTACGTGTATGTATTTTTCACAGCATCTGGACAGGTTTGGAAGAGACCAAACCGTTCCAAATCTCCCGTTGTAATCCCTACTAAAGGCCAAGTAATAATGATTCAGTGAAAAAGTAAAAAGTCCATGAGCGACAAATCAACTTGCTAATCACTTGAATACATGTCTGGGCGCAAAATAGAAAACAGATAACATGTAGACAATGCTACTAAGAAGTAACACACCTTTTTTCTCATCTGATGATGTGCAGAATGATCTGACGAGCTTCATAACATACAAACCTTGCATCTTGTCATCTCCAGACTAACAACCCAGGTCCAAGATCCAGTAAATTTATCATTATAAGATTTAAAAAAAAAAAAAAAAGTAAGCCCACAAATGAATATATGTATGCTCAACTGAGCATTGAGAAAGCAATTTAGCAAATTTAATCAATACTTGGGGTCCTATAGGTTCACAAAAACCACACTGCATTTTTATCCCAGCTTGAATCTTTAATTTTTCTTCTTTATGATAAAATCACAGCTTGAATAGATATAAGCAACAAGGAACTGTCAATGTATGTCTAAGCTCGTAAGCCTGTTAGAGCACAAGTGCGTAAATCAAGTATTTGTTGTTATCATAATCCCAATCTTTACCTTCCAGTAACAAGAACCGAGGTTCCCATAAATTAATAAGTAATATAGTTATAAAATAATAAAATATAATAATTTATTAATAAAAGAAAAATGAAATGAAAAAATCAAAAGGATGCATTTGTAGTTTCAAGAACTTTTGTTAAATAGGTAAGAACAAAAAAAGCACCTGAAGCAAGGAATCAATACCAGCATCCAACTGTGTGAGATTGACAAGCAGCATGACTAGCAACTCCTTGATGTCAGAATCTGACTTATATAACATATCCATGGCTATTCTAACCATACCCATTTCAATCATCTTAGCTGCTTGATCTGATTTCTGGGACAAATTCACAAGAGCTTCTGCTGCTGGTTGAGAGACCTCCTGTACGAAAGACAATAAGGACATCAACAAATAACTACCAATGGGGTAGCAGAATGAATATTCAGAATCCTCTTCAATCAACATATGAGAACATAACGTTCAACAAAATGCAACTGAAAAGTTTAATGCGTGTTTAAAAAAACTGATTTGTGCAACAACTATGTGCACCCTGCTCCATGAAGTTTCTAGGCAGCCTTGATATAGAAGCTGCACTCCGCTTTTATCATGGATGGAAAAGTAATTCATTGTAGAATTAATATTATATGTTTTGCTATTAGCAATATATTGTTAATAATATGTGCTACACCACCTTTACAATTAACCATCACTTAATTATTTGGACATAAATCCAAATTTAACATAGAAGCAGCGGCAAGCCCAAAATATTTTAAAACGGGGTCAAAATTATTTTTATTATACAATATTATGATGTGATAACTAAATTTAGTTCAAATAGGGGTAAAAAATAATAGTGTTATTTTTTCTTGGTCAAAAGGGGGGCAAAATACAATTTTTAATGGTCAAAATAAAACTTACCAAAATTTACAAGTAATAATTTGGTACAATTTAAAAAGGAGATGGGGGAAATTCACCCTCTTAACCCAAAGTGTGGCTCCACCTCACTTAGAAGTAGCTAAAAAAATTAAAATAGAAAAATAAAATTTTATGCAGCCCAAGAAATTGATTAAAGTAAACAAAAATAAGAGTGAAAAAAAAGAGGGGACATCATTGCAATAAGTATTCATGAAGTTGCCCTAAGGAACATATTTTCTCAAGTTGGTTAGTGGTTACTATTCAACCAACCCCGCCGTATCCGTGTCGGACACTCGTATTTTAGTCTTGTCGACACGAGTCCAGCGGGGTAAACCAAAGAGCCCGAGCACCTTGGGTTTTGAGCAACCAAATAAGTAAAGCTTTCTTCAAGCACTTTTCATTTTTTCAATTATTAAGTTACATCATAAGCTCCTATCATGTCAGTGTTGATTGAATGGAGAAAAATAACCGCATCAATTAAGTAACAGAAGGACATAGCACAAAGCACCTTTGTTTCACCTAAAAGCCGTGACAAGGAAGGAAACAAGGTTTTGGAGTAACTGGCAAGTGACAGTATTCCATCCTTGGAACCTGTTAGCCCCTGAACAATGTCAACAGCTGCTTTCTTTACCTGAAATATAAAACAAACAAACATAGTCTCATATAAGCCAAAAACTCAAGAAGTAAAATCCTTAAAGATTTTATATAAACATGCAACTAAATCCAATAACACAAGTCAATTTACTTCAGTTCCTATAACACTAGATTTAATAACACCACAAAGCTCATAAAAATTCTTTGTCACACATAATAAGTGTGGTTGTTGGCTTGTCGGCCTTGCTTTATCTGAAGAGTGGAGAAGTGGTAAAATATTGAGGGGTAAGAGAAGGCCTAAGAAAACTTGGATAAGGGTGATTGAAAACGACATGAGTTTACTGGGATTGGAGTCATTGGGCAAAAATATGGCGTTGAAAAGGCCGGATTAGAGGCCAAAAATTCATGTAGGTGATGGGGCTTGATTTTCCTCTTCTTTTTTTTTTTCCCTATATTATATACTCCCTCCGTCCCACATGAATGCAAACTTATTTCCATTTTGGTCCGTCCCACGTGAATGCAAACTGTCCAAAATGGAAACAAATTTATTATTTTATATTCACCCTACCCCACCCACTCATTCTCTCTCTTCATTTTCCACCATACAATTTATTCAACCAACCTACTATTAACTCCACTCATTCTCTCTCTTCATTTCCTACCACACATTTTCATTATCTTAATAATATTTCTTAATTATTGTGCCCGAAAAAATAGTTCACAATGACATGGGACGGAGGGAGTATATATATATATATATATATATATATATATATATATATATATATATATATATATATATATATATATATTCTTTTTTACTATCATTCTTATTATCTTTCCTTCTTAGCTTTTTCCAAATTTAATCCAACCATTTTCTTTCTCTCTCTCCCTTTTTTTTCCTTATATTTTTTTCTTTTACGATGACATAGGAGGATTCATGTTAGCCGACCCCAAATTATTTTGGGACTAAGGCTTTGTTGTTGTTGTATAATTATTTTTTTAGACACCCAACTCTTATTTTGGGGAGGACCAAAAAGTAACGAACCACACTTATTACAGGACGGAGGGAGTAATAAGAAGGGCAAGCCACTGAATTTTACTGGCAAAGTCAACTCTTTCATCATGCTAATTAATTGAGTAACTGTGAATTTTAATAATATTAATACTCCATACGAGAAAAAGAAGCTAAATTTGTATCATTATAGTCAAATTAGGGTTCTAACACAGTAAAATGTTCCGATTTAAACATTAACAATAATCCAAAATTGAGACACGGGAAACTTCATTTTGGATTAATTATACGAATTGGTAAGCAATGAATCCTTGAACAATTGATTGTTACAGAAGCCGTGATTGCTTTGTCTAGAACATCTGCTTTAAAAGCGTTTTTTGTGTGTGTGTTGAGAAGGGAAGAGAGAGAAACTGAGTATGACTTACAGGTGGGGAAGGAGAGGAAAGGAAATCAATAAGTTCTTCTACTTCAGTCGCCATTGTTGTCCCAAGCTCAAGCTCGCCGCTTGCGTTTATGGAGGAGGCCAAAGCTGCCGGCGTTTGTTTTAGGCCATGACCCGAGCCCAAACCGGGTGACTTATATTGGGTCAAAAGACTCTAGTTTAGGAGTGCGATTTTTTTTATTTTATAGACATTAAAGATGATATTAATTTAATTTTGATTGATTGTCAAACTTGTATAAATTTTAAGTAGAAATTTATGAAATTTTAAATACATTATTTAAAAAAAAAAAAGACCAACAATAATCTATTAAATTTTATAAAAAAATAAATAAATTTTCATAATTTTTTAGTTAAAGTTCAATTAGATTTACTGTCAAAATTAAATAGAAATTTCTTTTTAAAGACAGCGGAAAGGAGTAATGTATTTATTTATTTATTTTTGAGTAATATTGTTCCCTCAATCCGTAACTAAATTAAATGAATGTTTCAAAATAAATGTCATTTTTTAAAAAATAATTACTAAATTTTTCCTCATTATCTAACAAAGTCTAATTCATAATTAGACTTATCATGTAATATTGTGACATTATTAAGAGTGCTTAGTTATGCTACTAAACATGCTTATAGTTAACCTTTATGCAAATGTATCTCAAAGTAAAATTTGGAGCACTAAGGGTTAATATTCTTGAAGCATCAATTAGCAATAATTTTAGTTTAATTTAACTATTCAAAAATATAAAACTTGTAAATGACACATCATTATAAATACTATAAATAACATTTTTCAAATGTTCATTCGTATAAATAAATCAAACTTAAAATTATTGATCAAAATACTTTCGTGTTAACGAAAAAAAAAAAAAAGTCATTTCGGGACAGAGAGAGAGAGAGAGAGAGTATAAAACAATCATTTAGGATTCCCTTTTGAAAGGTATAGAGATCGAAGGTATGTGTGAGAGAAAAGTAGAGAGAGAAATTCATATTGAAAATGAAGTGGTAATACTAATCTGTTATTGAACTTGCCATACTAGTCCTTATTCTACCTCAACTGCATAAAAGAACCCGTGACACACAATGCCTTTGAGATATTTAACAAGCTTCTTTGCAGCATCCATATGAGGTTGTCTTGGAGAAGCCATAAACTACTGACTCAAAATGTTAACAGATTAAGTAATCTCAGGTCTTGTAATTGTCAAGTAAATTAATCTGCCAACCAATCTCCTGTACTGCTCAAGAGAAGAGGGCTTCAATCCATGGTCAAGAATAATTCTGTTCGATACGAACCTTAGAAATATTGGCAGATGTCAACCCCTGTCATTAATAATGCCCAATGTGTATTTCCTCTGGTGTAAACACAAACCATTGGCATTCTTGGCTACTTCAATACCTAAAAAATACTTTAGAGGGCCCAAATCCTTTAACTTGAATTGAGTATGGAGAAAGTGTTGGAATATAAATTGCACAACAAGCAGATTAAGCAAATAATCACATAGGGGCAATCATGCATTTGACAGTTTAATTGTAGCGATTGCAGTGAATCAACACATAGTAACACAAGCATCTAAAATCAATCTTTACAAGTAAGAAATCAGAGAGATTTAGAAAAACTTATCGGGTAGATCGAGTCGCCTTAGGAAGACTGTCCTAAGAGAAAATATTGCCCCCAATTGGTGCAACTCAGGTACAGGCAAATTCCTCCGAGGATAAAACGATCTCGGATTACATACCAAGAAAACTTTGCACACAGGTATGTAACCACCGGCGGTCCTATCTCAGTCGCCTTGAATCTCACGAACGAATCTCTATGAACAGGGAGTAATCAAACAATGAATTAAAAGCAAAAGAGTTGTTTTCTCTTTTTAATAATTCATCTCTGAAAACGGCTGGGAGGAAGTTATAATTTATACTCATGTGATAAAATTAGGTTTAGGACTTAATTAATCCTAAAAATCCACAGAAATTCGGCCCAGGAAGGAAACACCCCGTCACTTGCGCGGCCGCCCTTGAGGCGTAGCGCGGCCGCCCTCAACGGCAGTGTCTCCGACGTGAAATTTCTCCTTGCCAAATATCAGTTCAAGCCCAATGACACCCAAGGTCATATGCTATGAACTTTCATACCACAAATACAAAATTCCAACAATCCCCCACAAGTTCATAGAAATATGACGTGTACAGATTATCCATTGCAATGCTTTCAATAGTGGTACCTTCCGGCTTGAACCACTACCTATGTTATCCAACGCAAACCTCCACAGACCGTATGAACGGTGTCTTCAATCTCGATGCCTTTGGATGTAGAGGCCTTTGCTGGTAACAAACACGACAAAAGCTATGATAGGCCCTCTATCGAACACTTGACGCTTATAAGCCATACGTCCCGATCCTCTATCATGAGTGCTTTCAAGGAATAACCCAAATTCCTCTAGTTGCGGCCAACAACAACACTCACTTAGCTGGGCATCTCAAAAGATGTACTGCTAACATCTTGTCTAAAAGACTTTGATCCCATTCAAAGTTTCAAACTTTTGCTTTATTTGCAGTAATGAGCACCATCCAGATTATTCAGGGGATAGACTCAGACATGTAACATGTCAATCTATTTAAAGTGCTCCGATTCACCCCACAGCTTGTTATTACCACATTGAATCTTCTTTGTGGGATCTCCACTCAGATAGATTGGGTTGCTACTGCGTATGAATCAGTCGGGGTTCAGACCCATCCCCAATCTAGATATTATAAACAAGAACTAATTTAAGTTCTTAAGTTTTATAAGGTTAGTTGTGTTATTCTTGGTACCATCATAACCAACAACTATCACCTACAATCCCTTATAGATTTCAATCTAACTTGGATGTGTCAAGTAATCTCTTATTATTCACACACTTGACAATTTTTTCAAAAACTATTAGAAGTAGATTTAGTTGATCATGGCTAAATACAGACTTTAAGTCAATTAGACCATTCAACTATATCCTACTAGCAAGTACTAATAATAAGAAGATCAACTCAATGAAACAAGTTTCATTCCAATAGATTTGTTCAACATATCTTCACACGACGGGCCCATCGCTCAAGATAACTAGAAGCAAATATATTCATTAATGATCATTACAACCATTAACCAATTTTAGCTTATATTGAGATTAATCAATATATAGCACAAGGAAAAACAATTTCCTTCAAGTATTTTGAAATACTTAAACAAGAGCTCCACCAAGAACTCTACTTGGTCGATTAATGTATCTTTATAATTTAATACAATTAGAGGCACTTCTCTAAGACAATTAAATCTCCAAGATACATCAAATCCCAAGATATCTGAGAATATCATCATTTAGATAAATCACATTCTAATAGAAAGTTAATTAAGGAAACATATAACCTTTTAACGATTCTAATTTTCTCAAGTAATATGTAATTATCTTGTGAAAATTAACCACTTCAAATGATCAGTTTGAAGCCAAGAATTTCGTTAATGGTTCTCATCCTTAATTCCAAACTTACTACTCAAGAATGACGGATAGGCATTAATTTATCTCAATTAACTTTCTACCAAATGAATGCAAACAAGTTTACGCCATAGACAATACACTTATCAACATTATTTTGCAATAGACCAAGTTCACCAAAATTCATACATACAAAGCTAACAAGGAAATATTTCATGAGAATTATTTCACCACATGTAAAAGGTTTAACACGACAGCAAATTGCAATATGCCACTTATTAATTACAAAATTCATTGACTTTGACTGATCCGTATAAACTTATTTATTCTCTATATATAATAGAAGAAAAATAACATCCATTAGATGGATTTTCAAAACCTATACTCAAACAAATATTTTACACAAGAAAATTGCAATTAATAGTGACTCAAGAAAGTAGACGTTATCTATTTCTTATATTTGCTAATACCCTTTCACAATCAACTAGTCTTAAACATTATCATGGTTAAAATCTTAACTAGATATAAACCTTCTCATTTAATCCATTCGTAGGTAATTAGAGGTGAGTCAACTAATTTGCATTTGCTCATATGGAGACCATACAAATTATCTAACTCTCGAAGCATCCTTAAATTTCAAACAAGCACTTGATAGTCATTAAAAGCAATTTTTAATTACTTTTCACTATCCTTAGCAATTTTAAATTTAATACTTCCTCTAAATTCATCTAACTTGCAAAGTTAGAACTTCATGGATTTACCCCCACATTTGACATCTTTGCATGATAACATAAAGATCAAATGTAAGAGTGAGACCGGTATCAACTCTAATTATATGAGAAAAACATCTTCTTAGAACATAACATAGGAGAAAATTCACATGTTAGCCAATGTACCAAGGATTTTAGAATTAAAATCTTTCAAGTACATTGCTACCACCCATTCTAAAGGGTTTCACTAATAGTAGTATTTCTTACAATTTTAGCTTTTATCCTTTTATGTGAAATACGTACTCGCGAGAAGTACCCCCACATTGCAAAAGATAGTCAAGCTAAAACATCATCTTTTCAAAGGTTGAGTTACTACCACTCAAATACTTAAGATATATCCTTTCCTAATAAGGCAAGCCAAATTCAAAGATTCTCTTAAAGTATTACTTTGGTAATTTCAAACTTTAAAAACAAACTACTACTGTAACCCTTTAAGTAGCAATTTTCTCATGCACCATCTCATAATAATTTTGAGTAATTGGAAAAGTCTTACTATGAACTGATTCAAAGGTTTTTGAACAGATTCACCTCAAAGTTAGACTTACATCCGCTTCATGAGATTATAACCAATATAAGTTTCTTACTAGTTTTAACTGAGCTTTGTAACAAAACTTTGCTTAGCACTTTAATTTACAATTAAATAGCTATAGAGAGATCTTAGCTTGCAATCAATAAAGTGACAAAGATATTTTACATGTCAAGTATAGTACTATTAATAGTCACACAAATTAGCTAACAATGAGCAAGGTGATTCAATTTCATAAGAGAACACGTTCTCTTAACTAAATTACAATTCACCTATTCATAGAAATTTGAGACTTTCAATTAATAGCATCATACACCAATTTAAATTACTCATCAAGTGATGGAAACATAATTTAAATCATATAAGGATCATAACCCAATTTAAATTAACTAAACATGATGAGACACAATTTAAATTATCTAGGTCATTATAACCAAATTTAAATTACTCATTCATGATAGATACATAATTTAAAACTTCATGGTTAACCTTCCATTCACAAACGATTTAGTTATCAAATCGAGATAATTAAACTTTATTCTCAGATAAATATCACA
The DNA here is from genome assembly GCA_022495995.1 of Adenophora triphylla var. japonica. Taxonomy (NCBI): domain Eukaryota; kingdom Viridiplantae; phylum Streptophyta; class Magnoliopsida; order Asterales; family Campanulaceae; genus Adenophora; species Adenophora triphylla. The sequence continues at coordinate 84,562 of JAFEMH010000908.1, forward strand.
TTCAACTACTAAGTTAATCACGTGCATCGACAAGTACTCCAAGACAAAGAAAATACAACTTCACAAGAAAAGCAACATTTGTTTTTCTTTACCTAACCACTCAAAATATTCTACAATTGAATATGAGTCATTTCAGAGATTTTATGACACTTAGAAATATAGTGATGCACTTACTACATTCCACGAATGAGCACTAAAACACTTTTAGATTCACACATTCGTTTATGAGTCCTGCAACAACATTTGATATTTCTCATTGTCATTAATCTTCAATTTCAAGTTGTAAATATATGAAAGTGTTTGACTTCAAAGAGGTGCACTCTTACTCATATATTTACAAACTACTTAAGCGACTCATAAGCAATTATAAATTTTAAGACTGGTAAAGTGAACTACAGTTTTTCCATTCCGTCTCATGTATTTTACTTTGTCACTTTACTTATCAATGTAATTAACATTAGGTTGAATAAAGCTTTTCAGACAATTTTTTTTCAATTGTCACCAAGTTGGTCATACGCAAGAAAAGCTACAAGAACGTAATTGTACAACTCTAATTATCAATACTACAAAGGTGTCATACACTGAATATTCCAATTTAATGGAATAATTTCAAACAATATGACTGTACCGAATTTTCTCCAAAATTCTCTTGAAGTATTTATTAGAGTACAACAAGAATGATCAAGGCTTCTCTCATCCGCTTATTCAGTTATTGATTTTCTCAAGTAAATGAAATCATAACACGAAATTAGATAAATAGTACTTTTCATAATAACATTGTTAATATAGTACTAATTTTCTAACTCATCAATTAGTGCGGTTAAATAATACTTTCCAAAAGATTTGAGTGTATCCGAAATCTCATTCAACAAGGTTGAAACCAACGATTTTTCCGAACATTCAAATAACTTTTAGATCAATCAACAAATATACAAATGGTAGTAGATCAATTTTATGCTCATGATCTAAATAACTCAAAACTTGATCTCAATCAGCATGATGATCCATGAGATATTTTGTTCATATACAAAAATTAGTAGGATTCGATTTCATGAACCTTTACAACTAATTTTTACTCCAACAAAGACAAAATTAACAATCTAGAGTACCAATTATAATATTTTATTTGATTAGCCCAATTATTTACTTGCGCTAATTTTCACCGTTTCATATTACCTAGAATCATCAATTACAAGCATAAGAGATTTGACCCCATATAATAATCATTACAATTTAACATATTCTTCAAATATATTAAATTACTTGTACATAGAATTAATCTTTCAAGTTCAATGATTATACGGACAAATCTGGATCATATCGAATCAACTACAATCAACAAATAACATGATTAATATTTTCTCTTAGACTGTTGGAATATAAATTGCACAACAAGCAGATTAAGCAAATAATCACATAGGGGCAATCATGCATTTGACAGTTTAATTGTAGCGATTGCAGTGAATCAACACATAGTAACACAAGCATCTAAAATCAATCTTTACAAGTAAGAAATCAGAGAGATTTAGAAAAACTTATCGGGTAGATCGAGTCGCCTTAGGAAGACTGTCCTAAGAGAAAATATTGCCCCCAATTGGTGCAACTCAGGTACAGGCAAATTCCTCCGAGGATAAAACGATCTCGGATTACATACCAAGAAAACTTTGCACACAGGTATGTAACCACCGGCGGTCCTATCTCAGTCGCCTTGAATCTCACGAACGAATCTCTATGAACAGGGAGTAATCAAACAATGAATTAAAAGCAAAAGAGTTGTTTTCTCTTTTTAATAATTCATCTCTGAAAACGGCTGGGAGGAAGTTATAATTTATACTCATGTGATAAAATTAGGTTTAGGACTTAATTAATCCTAAAAACCCACAGAAATTCGGCCCAGGAAGGAAACACCCCGTCACTTGCGCGGCCGCCCTTGAGGCGTAGCGCGGCCGCCCTCAACGGCAGTGTCTCCGACGTGAAATTTCTCCTTGCCAAATATCAGTTCAAGCCCAATGACACCCAAGGTCATATGCTATGAACTTTCATACCACAAATACAAAATTCCAACAGAAAGGTTTTGACATTCTGAATGGTACAAGGGTGAGAACCAGTAATCAATATGTCATTTACATACACAAAAGGGCTACAAATGCAGAATTCTTAGAAAATATAAAGAGGGAATGATCATTACTGGACTGAGCAAAACCATAACTCAGTAAGAAAACTTAGTGAACCACTGTCTAGGGGCTTATTTGAGGTCATGCAAGGACTTGACAAATTTACACACCACATGCTGAGAAGAAGAAGAAGTATCAAGAGTATAACCTTGAGGAAGAGACATGAACACTTCTTCTTCCAATTCACAGAAATGCATTTGTAACATCCAACTGTTCAACAAATATGTGGCATGTAATATGCAGTTCCCCCAAATATTTATAGGCAAATTTGCTTGAAATCTGAGCTCTAGCAATTTCTAGAATATGCCTATATTTTCTTTCAACCCTCCCATTCTGTTGAGGAGTTTTTACACAAGAACTCAGTTGTTCAATGCCAAGGGAATGAATGAGAGATGTAACCTCTTGATTGAAGAAGTCCGTGACATTATCTGATCTTATTTGTTTGATAATGGCATTGAATTGAGTACAAACCATGACAGAGAAAAACTGAAGATAAGAAGCAACTTGGGACTTGGAATGAAGAAGATAAGTCCGAGTGGACCATGAGCAATCATCAACAATAGTAAGAAAACCATTGTGACCATTGTAAGTTTTGTATTTAAGGGGCCCCATACATCAACATGAATCAAGGCAAATGGGGAATTACAATGATTAAAACTAATAGGAAATGGAACTCTAGTTTGCTTAGCATAATGACATGCATCACAAACATGAGAAGAAGACAAGAAACTATTCTGTTTACAATCAATAGTAGGAATATGAGAAAGGAATTTGGAAGAACAATGACCAAGCCTTAAGTGCCACAAATTTGCAGAAGAACAAGAACTTGGGTTGTCAGAAGTAGATATGGCAGCAACATGATTTGCAGTAGAAGGAGGAACAAACTGTGAAGATGGAAAGACAAGCTTATATAGGCCTTTGTCCAATTTACCAATCCCCTTCACAGTCTTGAACAGTAGGTCCTGAAACAAACAATAGTTGGAAAAGAAAAGAAGGCAAAACTGATTGTCAGTAGTCAGTTTGCTACCAGAGATGAGATTGAATTTAAATTCAGGGACATACAATACATCATGAAGCACAATCTCAGAGGTTAAATATACTGTGTCTTTATGAGTAATGGAAGACACTTGACCATTTGGAAGATGAATGTTTGTATGAATGGGAGTAAGATTAACTAGAAAATGAAAGAAGGAAGTAATATGACCTGAAGCCCCTGTGTCAATGATCCAGTCTTTGGTGATTTGTGATGATGACTGAACTGAACAATTAGAACTAAAAGATGAAACTAAATGTGACATACCTGTTATGTCAGACTGAGGATCTGGAACAGAAGTACCATTTTTAAGATTGATGATGTCCATAATAGATTTGTACTGAGAATCAGACAGGCTAGCAGGTACAAAACTTGATGAGCAGACCAAATTTGCAGATGTACTAGTAGTCAGAAAGAAGAAAGAGACTTGTTTTTAAGCAGTTTAGGCATCTTAGTTGGATCTGGTTTCACTCCATGCAATTTGTGCCATTCATGGAATCCTAAGATGAAGAAACAGTTATCTTTGCTATGTCCATTTCCTCCACAATGTTCACACACCATACTGAGTTTAGCAGTTTTATCAATTCTCTCAAATCTCCTTGATCCATTGTTATTCTTGGTGTACTGTCCAGTTAGGGCTGTAAACGAGCCGAGCCGAGCCGAGCTTTTTTCGAGCTCGAGCTTGAAAAATTCGTTCGAGCTCGGCTCGAAACGAGTTTCGAGCTTTTCGCGAACTTTTTTGCGAGCTTCTCGAACTCGAGCTTAACTCAATTTTTTTTAAAAAATCTGAACTCAAACGATCTTTAGTTCGAGCTTTATCGAGCTTTTATTCGAATTCTCGAGCCTAAACGAGCCGAGCCCATGTCTCTACATAATTTTTTTTCAATTTTGATTTTTCATAATTCTTTATATTCTTACAAAAAACATAAAAAAAAATTTGAAAATAACTAAGAAAAATATTTATTATTTATTTTATACTTTTCGAATGACATTTTAAAATGTCATATATTTTGAGACAGATTTTCAAATTTATTTTGAAATGAATAGAGTAATAATTTTAAAATATTCAATTTATGTTAGAGATGGATGGATGGAGTCATGAAATATAACTTTCCTAATTACTACAACTACCACTACCACTATCCCTACCACCACCACTATCACCACCACCACCACCACCACCACTATCACTACTACTACTACTACCACCACCACCACCACCACCACCACCACTACCACTACTACCACCACTACCAATACTACCACTACTACCACCACTACTACCACTACCACTACCACTATCACCACTACTACCACCACTACCACTACCACCACTACTACTATCACCTATGATGCACGGATACGTCACCCAGATCACGTATCGCGTATTCGATACGTATAAGATACGGATACGCCTAAGATACGGCAGATACGGCCTCAAATACGTACCGGGGCCGAATTTGAATTTTCACACAAACTTTGAATACGGAAAACGGGTACGCGTGTCCAAAACCCGGATACTCAAACCCGAATCCGGACACGTATACCCAAAATTAGAAATCGAAAATGACCTTGACGATTCGAATTCGAAACAAACGTAGACGATTCGAGTTTCCTTCGTCGATTCAAACCCTCGCCCTATGATTTCCAGGTAAGTCGAATCAAACCCTAGCCTCTGCTCTATTTATTTCCATTTTTTTCGTTGAAGACTCAAAGCAAGAACCCTCGCCTCCGCTTCCAAGTCGATTTGCTCTGGCCGAGTGCGGCGTGCCTTCCTTCATCGTCGATTCGTGAGGTAAGTCTCTCTCTCCGATTTTCCTTTCTAATTGAAAATTGTTTTCTCTGGTTTGCAAGTCTCTGCGATTAACCAAAGAGGCAAACCCTTTTATGCTTATATTTTGTTATATTTACATTTTGGTCCTTATATATTTTTAAATTTATATGTTGGTCCTTGTACTTTTAATATTTACATATTACCCCCCGTACCCGTATCCTATATTTTTCAAAAATGTCGTATCCCCGTGTCCCGTATTCGTGTATCCGTATCTCCGTATCCGTGCAACCTAGACTACCACCACTACCACTACCACCACCACTATCACCACCACTACCACCACTACTATCACTACTACGACCACTACTACTACTACCACCACTACTACCACTACTATCACTACTACGATCACTACTACTACTACCACCACTACTACCACTACTACTACCAGCACTACCACTACCACCACTACTACCACTACTACTACCACTACTATCATTATTACTACCACTACTATCACCACTACTACCACCACTACCACTACTACTACGAAATTTAGAAAAAAAAAACTAAACAAATGAAAGTATAATAAAGAAATCAGGGAAGGGTAATATCTTTTAATTTTTATGTATAAATGTATAGTTTTTTTATTTTTTATGAATATAAATAAATATTTTGGATTTCTTTTAGTATTGAAGTTTTTTTCAAAAAGTTATATAAAAAAAGTTAGAAAAAAACTAAACAAATGAAAGTATAATAAATAAATCAGGGACGGGTAAAATCCTTTAATTTTTTTATATAAATGTATAATTTTTTTTATTTTTTATGAAGAGAAATAAATATTTTGGACTTTTTTTAGTATTGTATTGAAGTTTTTTTTTTTCAAAAAGTTATATAAAAAATGTTAGAAAAAAACTAAACAAATGAAAGTATAATAAGAAAATCAGAGTCGAGCTTATCGAGCCGAGCTCGGTCTTGAGCTCGAGCTCGAATCGTTTGCGAAATTTTTTATTCGAGCTTTTAACGAGCCGATCCCGATCCGAGCTTAAACGAGTCGTTCCCGATCAAAGCTCGTCGAACAAACGAGCCGAGCTCGGGCCGGCTCGAAAAAAATTCGAGCCTGAAAATCGAGTCGAGCTCGAGCTCGAGTTAGACTTGAGCCTTCTCGAGCTCGAGCTTTTACGAGCCGAGCCCGAGCCTGTTCAATTCGCGTAACAGCCCTGTCCAGTTTTGGCTAAAAGAGATGCGACACTTTCACTCAATGATGTAGGAATGGAGGAGACAAAACAACTTCATCTTGAATTAGTATAGACAGAGCTTGACTCATATTACGTAGAGGATTCATAGCTAGAATTGTGCCTCTTATAGGTGCAAAGATGTCATTCAAGCCCATTAAGAATTGAGTTAGCTTCTGTAGACCATCATATTCATCAAGTTGCTTAGTAGCACCACAAACAAAGTTACATACACACCTAGGAACATGGCTAATGTTTGCAAGTTCATCCCACAATGCTTTAAACCTTGTAAAATGGAGTAGAACAAAACTGTCATAGATCCTTGAACAAGAGTTGCAATCTCTTTCCTAACTTGAAAAACTCTAGGAGCATTGCCTTGAGTAAATCTGTGCTCAAGATCAATCTAAATACCTCTAGTAGTTTGTATATAAACTATGCTAGACCTAATCTCAGTAGACACAATATTTAAGATCATAGTTATCAAAAGCGCGCCTAGGCGCAAGGCTCACACAGGTGCATCTTCTGGGACTTGACAGGGTCAGGCGGGGCGTTGTTGCTAAGCGAGGGCTTATTTGCGCCTGGACGAGGCTCGCGATGTGCGCCTAGGCTCCATGAAGGTAATTAACGGTCAATTACTAGTCGATTAATCCTAATTTGCGTCTAATTTCATACACGGCATGTATAAATAAGAGTAGTCGACCTTGGAACTCTTCAAACTACCGTAACCCTCGAGTAACCTCTGGCGACCATCCAGCTACCTCCGGCGAGACTCCGGCGAATACAAACAGCTCCAACAGGTGTGTTTTTTTCATTCGTTCTACGAGGAAGAATTTGAAAAAGAGGCAGAAGACAAGACGTATGTGGAAAAAGATGATGTGTATGAAGATGATGATTGGGAAGGATGAAGGGTTCTTAGGATGATCAATAACTGCTTATCATTTTATAGGATTTAAACTTAGATTTCCGTTTGAACTTCTATTTATGTTTGTTTGAACTTCTATTTATGCTTGTTTGAACATCTATTTTTATTTTTGTTTGTTTCTTTTATGCTTGCTTCTATTATGACTTAAAACATACTCCCTCCGACCCAGATCAAGAGTCCTACTTTTCCTTTTGGTCTGTCCCAAACCAAGAGTCCCTTTCCATAAATGGCAAGTTTTTGAATATATTTATACCCTTATAATTTAATATATTTACAAAAAAATCATTCATTATACCCTTATAAAGTTAACATATTTACAAAAAAATCAATCATTAACTTACTATTCCTCCCACTCATTTTCTCTCCTATTAAAAAACCAATCATTAACTACTATTTACCCCATATTACAAAAAAAATCATTCATTATACCCTTATAAAGTTAACATATTTACAAAAAAACCAATCATTAACTACTATTCCCTATCTCACATTTAACTTTTATTCATTTTTTAAAAAAATTCTTTAAAAAATTCTTAAGAAGCGTGAAATTCCCCCCGAGGACCCTTGGTTTGGGACGGAGGGGGTATATTTTTAGTATTTTAAGGCATTTTCTGGGCTTCGTCACTCGGGCGCGCGTCCGCCTTGCGCCTAGGCTCCGGGCCCACCTTTTGCGCCTTGAGCCTTTAATAACTATGTTTAAGATCCAACTAATGAGCATATCTTTGCAACGATTCCATCGTGCAAAGTATTTAGACTTAGAATTAGGTTGTTTATGTTCACCAAATACAATTCCCAATTTTATCTTTGAAGAAAGTGCTATAGTCATCGATCTCTTCCATTGATTGTAATTAACATCATAAAGAGGTTCATAATCAAAAGCATACCAGAATGATCATTCAGATGCAAATAGAGAAGATGCGATGGCATCAATTGCAAATTTAGGTCAACAATTTCATATTCGTCTTTTTCTGGTGCAGTTGTACGTCCAATTTCTGGTTCTGATTCTGAATTTGTAGATGAATTCGACATTCTGAAGTAGAAATGATTCAATCGAGTGAAGAATTGAATCAGATATTGATGAATTCGCAAAATTGCAAGGAACATAGTGAAACAATTGTAATGGCGGAAGCTGTAATGGTTTTGATTAATCAAGCCTCCAGATCAGAGGCTCTGATACCATGAAAGGTATAGAGGTCGAAGGTATGTGTGAGAGAAATTCATATTGAAAATGAACTGGTAATACTAATATGTTATTGATCTTTCTCTATACAAACATATACTCCCTCCGTCCCAGAACAAGTGACACAGTTACTGTTCCGCACGGAAATTAAGGAAAAAGTGAAAAGGTTGATGTGTTGTGAGTGTAGATAGTTGGTAGGAGAGAGAATGAGTGGAGAGAATAGTAAATTATAATGGTGTTGTGAGTATTAAAATAATGTAGGAGAGAGAATGAGTGGAGGGAATAGTAAAGATTCTTTGCCATTTTAGGAAGTGTGACTTATTAGTGGGACGCCCAAAATAGCAAAATGTGTCATTTGTTGTGGGACGGAGGGAGTATACAAAGAGAGTACACTATCTAACTGAAAGGACTAACTTACTAATCAACACTAACCGTATAACAAACATATTTACAACTTAGCACCCTATAGTTTCTAAGTTGTACACTTAGCACCATCTACATCAATACCTTCCAAACACAACTTGAGATGGTACAAGGTTTCTGGAGCATTTTTCTCGGATTAAGAAGACATCATTATGCTGATGGTGGTGGATCCAGAAAGAAATTTAAGTGAGCACAGAGATTAAAAATAGAAGACGACATCACCACTCTGACAGTAATGGATCCAGGATGAAATTTAAGTTAGTACACAAATTAAAAATAGTAACATGGGTCGTCTTCTGAGCAACAAATAAAAGTACTCACCGCTACACTAAAACAATTTTATTAACGGGTTCATGGCCACCCATTATAATACACTTGGGTCCGCCTCTACATGCTGATGCTGCCAATGAGGAACGAAGTTGCAAACCCGGCCAAAAATCACTTATAAGTCTTTGTCAATAGATCTATTCTAGCCAAGATTCTCAATTACTCATATCCAATCTTGGCTTTCCCATATACAGACTCCTTTAGAAGAGACAACTTAAACAATATACAAGGGAAATATTTACTCAATTACTCATCTAAACTTGGCTCTCCCAACTGAGCCTTATGTAACTTCACACAGTTCAGAAAGGGTGGGTGCCATTCATCGTCCTGTTACAGATTAAACCCCATTAGATTTAAGCTTCTATTTGACATCTGACATTTTCCCTTCATTTCATTATTGCTTTCTTAAGAGAGAGAGAGAGAGAGTACCAGCCATGAATCAGAGAGCCGAAATTATTTTTTGGGTGCAATTTTAAATTTTTGCAAAGAGAGCCGAAATTATGAGGCATTCTTTCTGCCTCTAGTAGCGGGAAAGTTGAGAAAAATTGTATCTCTATATTGCACAACGCCTTCACATCCTAATAATGACCAAACCTGGAGATGAAAAAGTTTATAACAGGTTTAAATTTAAATACAAAATGGGGGGAAGAGAACCTTGTAATTAGTCTAATTTAAAGCGCACCCATGTGCTCTATAATTTTCTAAATAACTCCTATGTGCTTGACTTTAACAAGGAAAACAACAAAGTCAAAAGAGTATTTGGGACTCGAAGACATTTTTTGTTTCATATTCTCTTCTCTTTCATTTTTTAATCTTTCAGCTAGATTCATCTTTCTTATACGTTACAAGCCACCTCCTCCAAGTCATACCATTCTGTCCACTATTGCAGCCCTCCCCACTTCATAATATCGTGAGTGCTTCTTCAAACTAACTGTTGCAGCCTTCTTCTACAACACCAGAAATCTAACCCCATCACTTCCATGTGTAACTAATCTCATCTAGAACAGTAGCTGTTAATGAAATGAATTTAAAAACCTTCTCATCTTCTAAACTGTTCTTCTCAAAAGCTTCCTAAATCACTAGTTAGGCTATGATTGTTTGTTGCTACTATACCATTTCGTTCCTTGGGATGCTGTGATTATATGCAAAGTGAGTTGGAGACGGGAACCCTCTACAATCAATCCAATCCAGAGCCAGTATATCAATGGACCTAACCTACTCTTTTAGTTAGGTTCTCCAATCTGAAATCAGTACAATCAAGAAGATGAGTATAGTTACAAAATACTCTCTTTGTCCATAATGATAATCTCATTTGACTATTCAAACATTTTAACAACCTATTTTCATTTCCTTCACTAACCTTAATGAAGTCACCTATTACTCCATTACTCCCTCTTCTTCCTTCGCTGGTTGGCTTTCATCCTCTCATCTATCACTCTTCTTCCTTGGTTGGCAATTTTGGAAGTTCAATGATTTTAACCTAACAAGTTTGGAAATGGGACTAGCTATTTGGGACAAACTAAATTTGGCAAATGGGAACATATTATATGGGACCGAGGGAGTACGATTTATGAGTTCCCAAAAAAGTACATATACGGCCATTTTGTTTGTGATCTGAGAGTGGTTTGTTGCTCTGAGCAGAGGATACAGCATTAGCAATGGGTTCCCAAAAAAGTACATATAGGGCCATTTGTTTGTGATCTGAGAGCGGTTTGTTGATCTGAGCAGAACATACAGCATTAGCAAATTTTAGTCTAAAAGGCTTCCACAAACTTACATCGTGAGTCGTGACGAGTCAGAATTTCCCAAATAACTTGATCATTCTCAATCATTTGGTACTTGGGAATTTTGTGAGCATGTCAACTGGGATTGTAGGGTCTCCGGCGTCTATCCCAAATTCAAATTGTTATTCTTCACTAGAACAAACTTATTGGAGGTCTGGATGATGACAATTCGACAACATGCTCATCTATCATGGAAAATCTCTACATGCCATCGTTAACTAGTTGGACCAATGTCAGGACCCTTGTAAGTGAGTGGCAGATCAAAGGTCTCCATTGAAGGTTATCAAAAAAAAAAAAAGTTTTGCTGCCACATAATGAATTGACTGCAGTTTTGGCAAGTTCCCATATTAAAAGAAGCAGCAGCGTCTGATGTGATGGTTTAGGGTTGATAAACACATCTTTGTAAGGGTATCTTAGTAACTTCATGCATTTTTAATGGTTATTTTCTTCTTTTTTACATTAATGCCAAGCACATAGGAATGATTTGAAAGGGTATATGTCGTATAGTTCTTCTAAAGATGAGATCAATCACATAGAAAAATTTGCATATATTTCCCAACAGAGAATCCCGAAAGAAATAAAGAATGCACCTGTAGCCCGAGTTGATGTTCAGAAACAGTACTTAGTTCAGCCGAGTCGAGGGATCCCTACTATGGAACAAATTCACCAAAGTTAAGTACTGATGAATGTTTTCTTAAACATGGATTAAGTAAATAGTCAATACCTTGAGTTGTTGCCAATAATTCACTTTCAACCCTCCTTACACTCTATACCAAATAATAGAAGGATTGCCCTACCTGACATAGATAACCTTTGAATCACCTTTGAATCAAAATTATAAAAGAAACTGATAGAAAATAAAACTACAAACAAACCCTTTGATTACCGGTACGAAGTCTGGTGGTGTCATATAAGCCATTGGAGATGTAGTAAGACCACCTGTTTGTACAAGGCGTCCATCAAAGCCTATTGGAGTCCCTTGGGAAGCCTATAGTAAGAACCAAAAATGTAACCATATGAATTTGATCATATAACATTTATTAAGTGCAATGCATAACTAATGTATACCCTTTTCCTTTCAGATACCGATGAGTCACTTGGTCCTTGTCCTAGTTGCTCCTTCCGCTTTCCATGACGGGACTATTGACATAAATGCAAATAAGAACGAAAAATTAATGAATCCGTGATATAATATATAGGGAATGAATGCAAGAATATACCTTTTTGATGGGTGATTTTACGACTTCGTCTGATTTAGATTCATTCATACTTAATGGTGCACACTGTTCATTCAGCTCTAAAGGCACTGACAAGCCTTCTTTACCTTGACCACTTCCAGGGACCCGGTCACATGTAAGAAGTTTCTCTTTGACCATGCCTAATAATCTAACCAAGAGGTCACACTTCTTATCAGATTGGACACCAAGTCGCTGAACATCAAACAGCAGTGGACTCAGTGTATTATTCCGGTGTCTTTGCTCACTACTCCCAAAGTCATCATAAACATTAGAAACAGAAGTATAAAGATGCTTGATATCCTTCCGCCACCTGTCCAAGATATAATGAGGCGAAACCACATTCACCTTTCTCTTAATAAGTACTGATAATGCATGCCGGCATACAATTCCCTTAAACTCGAATAACTGGCATAAGCATCGAACTCCATCTGTAGAGTCGTCCGTATGAGAAACCTGATATTTCACCTCCGTCCAAGGTGAGCCTTCTTTTTCTGGCACACTCTCTGTCACTTCAAATGTTGAAGTTGATCCTTCAGTCTTGATTAAAGAGCAATTGCAATAAATCAACCCTTTGACCTCGTCCTGAAATTTCTTGAAAATGTCATTTGTGTAAACTTTTTGAAACTGATGCTCAATGCCTAACGAAGCTATTGCAGGAATCACAGAACTGAAAGAAGCAGAATCGGCATTGCTTTCCTTTTCAATCTTACTTTTTAAAACACTGTCATATTGTTCAACAAACTGTTTCAGTGTCGTCTTTAAGTATACATACCCATCAAAGAAGGCCCTCACGCTTTCATCTTTTTCACTAGTTGATATTCCAGCCCAAAAAGTATTTCTCACAAACACTGGAACCCAAAGATGACGATCTTTGTACAAAGACTCCAACCATTCATTACCTTCTAAATTGTGCTCCAGAATCATTTCTTGCCAGCTATTTTCGAACTCCTCGGCCTTCACGGATTCATACACCATCTTCTTTAAAGTCCTTTTTATCCTTTTGTACTCAGCATGTCCACCCAACTTCAGTGGAATCTTATTCATTACATGCCAAAGGCAAAGACGGTGACGAGAATCCGGGAAGACTTCAGTGGCCGCAGTCTGAATAGCTTCGAACTGATCTGTGACTAAAGCTTTTGGAGAACACCCCGACATACATGTCAAAAATGACTTGAATAACCAAACAAAAGCATCCTTATCCCTGGTTGATAATACAGCACAACCAAATAACACCAACTGTCCATGATGATTCACCCCTACAAATGTAACTAGTGGCATATCGTAATTATGTGTCAAATAAGTGGTGTCAAAATATACGACATCTCCAAAAGAATCAAATGCAGCCCTGCATCTCGCATCTGCCCAGAACACATTCCTTATGTAACTTTCATCATCCTCATCAATCGTGTAAAAAAAGTTTGAATTCCTATTACGCATGCGACTCAAGTAATTCATCAAGGCCTCGGAATCTCCGACCCTGTGTTGGAGCTTTGTTGCTTTTGAAAAGCTTTCACACCCAGAGGTCAAATTTTCACAAGTATTGAAATTAACTAACTGAAAGCTTTTGTTAGAAGGCACTCCGGTTGAATTATTTACCTCCAACTTTCTTTTGGTGCAGGAACTCAATACCTTGGTACGTCTATGCTTTATCTTTCCAGGATTTAGTTCATGATTATGATCAAGATAGGCCCGTGTTATAACATAGAGCCCATCATCTCTAACTGTAACATTTATCTTAGCTTTGCAGTTAGTCTTCATTGATGGCCTTGGATTGAAGGACTCTTTGGCATTCGATACACTTTTACCATTTCGAGCACAAGCAAGAGAGAAGTACTTCTGTTTCCCATCATCGCCACTCTTGGTGCTAATTTTTGCTATACCAAATCCCTTAGACTTCCCATAATTTTCATAAAACTTCCGAACTTCTTCCTCCGAAGAATAAAGCATTCCGGCCCTTGGTGTTTCTGAACCGTCGCCACCTTCTATTCCGACCGCCTCAACTTCATCTCCTCCTTTCTCGTCATTACCACGTTCCTCATCATTAGTTTCTTCTCTATCCTTTTCCAGGGAAACTTCTATATCTTTTTCGATCGTCACTTCCATTGAAAAAATTCTGGACTCCGATTTGAACCTAAAACTGAGTAAGAATTAGACAATGATGGTGCAAGGAAACAAAAAAAAAAAAAAAAAAAAAAAAAAAGAGCCATGAGCTAACAGATCAGGAAACAAATAACTACGCAACTCCAGAAGTGATTCATGCTACTACCCGCAATAGGGAGGTTAGGGCTTTATCAGTAACATATTGAGTGACGAGCTACAACCAATGAGCTCTAGCTCTGGTGGTAGTCCCTTCTCTCTTATAATGGGGAGGTTAGGGGTTCAATTCAGTCAAGGACAATATTATGGAGAAACTATTATCTTGTTGACGATATCTCCTTAGCCTATTTATAGGCCCCCGATTGTGTAGACTTCAAGGCATAACTGGATCAAGGCAAGGTTCCATGTCCTCCTCATCCACCTTTAATAATAATACAAGAAACCCATTTTTATCTTATAAAAAATGGCAATAGCTGCACAAGCTTGTTCGATTTTCATTTCTAAATTACGAAGAGAACTTAAAAACTGTCAGGGACATTGTAATTTCAAATATATTGTTCCTTACCTATGTCTATTAGATGACCTGAATATTTCCCTTCTTTTTCTTTTGTTTTCTTTTTATCATATTCTAAACTTCATATTACTTTGGAAAAGTTCATCCGTTCAAGTTGAAAATTATCTTTACAAATTACAACAGGTCCCTGGTTCTCCGGAAATGTTTGACAAGAACAAAAGAATATGCCCAAGTAAACTATAAATTGGTTAAGTGACCTAGTCCTAGTTAACATTACACTTCGGAATCACCAGGAAGAAAACAAGTTGAATCTATTAGTTCCAACTAAAAATCACATTTTTTCATAAATCAGGCTATGTTTGGTTACAGCCTTACAGGAACTGAAACATTCTCACCCAGTCCTTATGAAAACTTTGACTAGTAATGATCCTTAGAGAAAGGGTTAATCACTTTCTCACTTCATAAACAATATCCTCTATTCCTATTGATCCTTCTAAGCTCTATGGTAATGGTAATATTAATGCTCATTGAAAAAAAAAAAAAAACTACTCGTATAATAATACTCCACCCATCCCAGAAAGATAGTCTCACTTAAATTTCAATGGTCGACTTGATCGAACTTTGGCGGAAAAAAAAAACATGAAAACTAATTATCCTTAACTAATTTTTCATAACCTTTTAGTCAAAATTCAATCAACTTGACCATTAAAATCAAAGTGGAACTAACTTTCTAGATTGGAGGGAGTTTAATAATCCCCTCAAATATAACTTGTACGCTCCTACATTTTCACAATTGGAGACCTTTACTTTAAAATCTAGGTAGTACTGTGAAAAGAGTGGGTACAATCACGACTAGGTGTAACAGAAACAACTCAACTCAGCCTTAGTCCCAAACACTTGGAGTCGACTGCATGAATCCTTAATTGTCATTAACTCAACCCAAAACAAGGTTGCATAACCGCACTAGTTCATATCTTTCTTTAGTACTGATGTCCATCTGTTTCAGTTTCCCCATTCCCAAATTTCTAGTCTTGTTGATTTTGATAGATCCACATTCACACTTCCAAATGGATGCACTAAATGATCTAAGTCATCAGTTAACAGATAAAAAAACAACAATACCCAACACATTTAAAAAATATATACTCCCTCCGTCCCATAATACCTTACCCATTTTGCTATTTTGGGCGTCCCACTTTAAAGTCACACTTTCCTAAAAAAGAAACTTTTTAATACTTCTTTATTCATGGGACCCAATTGTCATACTCACAACAACTATCCAATTACTATTCTCTGCCCCACTTTCTCTCTCCTACCCACTCACAACTCCTACTTTAATAACATTATATATATTCACTTCTTATTTTCCGTTCTCAACAGTAAACGAGTAACTTATTAATATGGAACGGAGGGAGTGTATTTATAGTCCCAAACCTCAATTAGCTTCAATCCCCCTAACATACCTGGCTGATCATCAGCTAAGTAAATTACAGATACTCTATGTCCAACTGATCACTAATTTGCACGCCTGAACAAAAAATAGGGAACTGAAAAAACACCATTTTAACACATTTTTTTCCTGGACAAACTGTTATACTTCACTAAATCAAAAAGCCTAGTAAAAACTGAAACTCCAGCCAGATTCGGAAGAAATTCAGAACCGAAATGTAAATGAATAATTAAAATTGATTGTCTGACTAAAGTAGATAACATATAATTTGAATCAAAATCAAAGAAAGAATAGGACGGAAATCGTGAATTGAAAACCCTAGAAAGGAAATTAGAAGATAAACAGCGATTTGAAATGGAATTGGAAAAGGGCTAACCTTGGAGCTTAAGAGAGAGAGAGAGAGAGAGAGAGAGTCGATCACGACGAACTTGAACCTTTTTTCATCAGAGGGATGATGTTAAAAGAGAATGGGCTTTCTTGTTAGTGCCGCTATTTACACCCCTTGATTTGTATGATGTGGGTGTTTTTAGAGATTTGGGGGGTGTGAATAGCAATCATTTGTCTTTTTACCTTTTTGTTCTGAATTTCTGCTTTAAAAATCAGAATTAAGAGAATATTTTGTGTATCCTCAAAACAGAATTTAAACTAAGCAAAAAAAATGGAAATTTTACTATAAAAATAAGTTATCTTATTTAATCAGATTAATTATCCAAAAGTCCTTGAATAAAATCGAAATTCTATAAAACCACTATATTTTTCTATTTCCTCGGGTCCATCAGTTGAAACTTGAAATTTTACTTTTTTAAAATCCAAGCTGTTTATGTATCAGAAATTTTTTTTTTAGATCTGATAGTCATATATCAGAGTTTTTTTTCTCTCATACATGACTTTTTTACTCTATAGACGTGTATCAGAGTTTTAGTTGAGCTGACGGAAATAAAAAAATTATAAAGTCCTTATAAAGAATAAGGATTTAAACTAAGGACTTTGAAGCAAATCACCCTATTTAATCAGAAGAACCAAACATGCATATACATGATGACACTTCTGTTGGATTGAAATTTTGGAATAAACTTAGTATAAAAATCAATCCCTTTTAATGCCAATAGATTTTATTTTATTTTCAGTCAACCTAGATAACATAACACATAAAAACAATAAAGTTGTTTTACAATCATAATCCTACACTGATAACTATTACTAATTTTCATCCCTTTTTCATGGGTTTCATTCTTTTTCTGATTCTACACGGCTCACGCAGATATTTGAGTCGAGAGACGGAATAGAGATCAGAATGTACAGAGTAATCTTTGCTTCTTCCTGAATGTGCTTGGAATTCTTGGTCAGGGGAAACATTTCATTCTCTGCAAAAAAAAAAAAAAAAAAAAATCATATTTTCTGCTTGTGGTATGGGGGAACAACTGCCAATGGATCATATCATACCTGTCTCTCAACTTCAACAGCAGAAGCAGCAAGCCTCCTCTTCAAAACCGACTTCTCATGTAGACAACTTTCCATCTCCGTATCTAGCAGTTAATCAACCACGCAACAGCAAGGAAAAAAAATTAAAGTCAGTTAATGAATCAGGAAATTGAAAAATTATGAAAGAGTGAGTTTTTAGGAAACAATGTGTTTCCTTATTTCGAATCAATATCATATTTCATAAGTTGATTTTGGGACTTTTATGAAAAGATTTATATTGTCCTATTTTGAAAAGGACTTTGTTAATATTGTAAATATCTTTTATTTATGTACATAGATTTATATTAGGACTAACCTTCTAATAAAATCTCTTTCCTTGTGAGTGTGGTTTATGTTTTCTTATAGGATTTGGAAGCTCACAAAAGGAAAGGTGTTAAATTCATGAAGATCTTCTCAAGGTGCATATAAATACAAAAAGATCAGCGCAAGAGAAGACACGGTTTTTAGAGAGAAAAATACTTCTGTTCTTCGCGGTTTTCAACATTGTCAATTTAGGTTGTGACATACATCCGAACTCACTTCTAGGTTTTAATCAAGTTCTTTGTTTTACTTCTGATTAGATAGAGTCTACTTGGGAAAAAGAGTGTTCTTATCATAGAAGGTGATTAGAACTTGTTTAGTATTTTAGTTTTCACTTATTAGTGTTTTCGTAAGCAACACAATTTTAATAGTGAAAAAATTTTGGGCGTAAGCCTAGTTTGCTGGGATCAAAACCAGTGAACGTATATAATTTCTGTATTTACTTTTTATTCCGCTATCAAAACCAGTGAACGTATATAATTTTTGTGTTTACTTTTTATTCCGCTGCATTATTTATGGATGTGTGGACAGTTGTGTATCACATCTGTACTCACATCCGTGAACTGTTGAAGTTGATTGTGCTTCCTAGCTACACGAAACTTTCAAATAAGTTTAAAGTTAATAACTTATTTGTCAAAATGGCGGGGAAGATATGTGTACTACTGTTTTAAAACTATCAGCTTGTGCGGGCCATCCAAGAATGAGAAACTATTGAATCCATTAGAGTAAGAGAGTTTAATATACAAATGAATAATAACAAAACATACATACATAGTACTCCCTCCGTCAAAAAATGAATGTCTATAAAATTTCAAATTTGCTCTTGATCAAGGGTAAATTTGGACATTTTTTGGACATCTCATTTTGGGACGGAGGTAGTAGTAAAAATGAACATTGAAAAACAAGCATAAACAAAGAACCAAAGAACGTTTCACTAAGCAGAAGGGGGAAATAGCTTTGCCAAAGTACTCACCATAGTAGTATGTTGACAAAATGGTGATGCGCTCAGTTGGCTAAGAAAAATGTTCAAGAAGAAGAAAATAAGAACCGGAGGTTAGTAATTTCAGGCACGGACGGTCATTAAATGAGCAGAAGAATTTGAATGAACTATAATAAGATCAAACTGATACATGGAAATTATGTACGATCAATGCTAATCAAAGATTAAAGTTAATAGCTTTCTGTTTTTATATTAGAAACGTTATCCTAATTTGACAATTATGACGCAATTTGTTCTTAATATATAAAGTCCACTGTTTAAACACCGTGAAAGAAAAACATGATACGAATCCATGACCTTTTGAAATATATGCATTTGGCCTCAGCTTCATTAGAACAGATATGATATCAGATAAGAGATGCGGAGAGCTGAAATGGGAAAGACTGTTTAATTACACAAACTATTTATGAGCATTTGAAATACTACCTCTGTCCCAAAATGAATGAACAATTTTTTTTCAAATTAGCTCTTGATCAAGAACAATTTGCAAATATAAATGGTCATTCATTTTTGGGACGAAGGGAGTATCATCTAGTTAAAGACATGGGCCTCATTTGTTTTTCATTTTCATCTCTTATTCAGATCTGAATGAGTGGATTAACAGACATAACACAATTCAGACTGTTTTTTTTTTCATTCAGATCTGAAATCCTCTTATTTTTCACTTATTTTTCAGATGTAAAACTATCACTTGTTTGCCTTTTAATTGATTTTTTTTCCATATATATCTCTTCCAAAAAATCGTTATTCCGAAAATACTCCGCCAAAACACTAGATCAACGACCATTCATCTCATCTCTCTAATCCATTAAATATCATAACCCTAATTTTAGATATGAATTCAAATGAATATTCAAACAGCTCGAGTAATTCAGAAATTAGTCTTCAGACGCTACCTCTTATCAGTTCAGCCAAATTCAGACGAGAAATCAGATTTCAGCACTTAACACTTAAAAAATCATACGCCACCATATTCGAGTTTTCCTTTCAAATATGACAATGCACCCTAAACATTATAAGGGTAAAAAGGAAATATACCATTACAAATATCCCTTCACGTCGTGTTGGGAGTTCCTCAAGCCTTTTCAATGTCTCATCACCTTTGGTAACTTTACCAAATATTGCATACTGAGTAAGAATTTAATACTCCATTATTTACACAAAAATGCTCAAGTAATACTCCCTATATCCCAAAATGAATGTCCGAAAAAGTTTCAAATTTGCTCTTGATCACAAACAAATTTGTAAAAAAAAAAAACGGACATTCATTTTGGACAGAGGGAGTAACATTTTGCAACGATATCTTGAAACCGAAACAAGTATACCTGGCCATCAAGATGTGGAGCATCTCCAAGAAGCATTGAGAATGAAGATGCAGCACTATCTGGATCAGAATATCTACACCCCAAGCATACTTACTATTATCAATAAAAACATAGATTTTAAAAATAATATAGAAAACAAGCAATGCACAAATATATGGATTTACCTTCCCATAGAAAGGATTCCTCTAACATGCTTAACGTCACTAAATTCACCTTTAACGGACTTTTCAGCTTCCGTCCTTTGTTCGTCATTCATAGGAGCTGTTCTTCCACTGGCAACATCAGCAACTTGAGCAACAAACCCTTTTTCTACCTGAATCCAGTTCCCAGTCATCCGTTACTTTTTTCGAAAACAACAAAACAATCATCTTGATATTTCTTAGGTGAAATCACTACCCGGAAGAAGTGATTGGTATTATAGCCTCCCAAACGAACAAGTTTGAAAATGTGCTCCACAGTTAGTGGTGCAACGCTAGGGTAGAAACCAAATTCAATGTCTCCATAGTTTGTCTGCATTCAAATTACATAAAACCTCATCAATAGCTATAATTTACACTTTCAAATGTTTGTTACTCTAGCAGTACTACTGGGAACAAGAAGACTATAGCTAACCGCGTATGTCTCCCATAATTACATTCAAAGAATTCTACATTATGTTTTAGAAAGTTCCATTCAAGAAGTCTCGCCCAAAAATTACATTTCAAATCCAAATGGCATTCTAATTTTACCCTCAAATAAGAAATGAACAGTTTTAATGCAACACAAACAAGGAGCTAACTTCATCGTCCACTCCTAAAATTTGGACAATTATACTGCCTTCCCTCACAGGTTTGGTTTCATCTCACGGGCCCCGTTGTCAACTTTATTAAAGTGAAATGACTATTCCACCCCTCGATATCTTCTTTATGAGGTCCAAACATAAAAATTAGTCATAATAAAGATTCAGTGGTGAAATAGTCATTTCATTTAATATAACTCACCAAACACAAGCAAAATCAGATAAGATTAATCGGAAACTAACGTATGATGTGATATCTCCAATCATATATCAAAAATATGTGAGAATTTGGTGAGATATAGAAGGCACATACACTACTACTAAGCATCAAATCATCCATTGAATTTTGTAGGACTGGCCTGTGGATGGGCTTTGGTTAACCCAAATGAGGAGGTGTTTAGTGGGTCTGTGTGGGCATCTGCGTGGCGGGTCAAACTTCATACTCGGGTCGTTACAAATGGTATCAGGCCTGTTCTGAGTTGTAGTTAACCCAAACGAAAAGATGCTTAGTGGGTCAGTGAGGGTAGTGCCCCTGTGTAGGGTCGGGATTGGGATTCGGGTTGGGGTCTTTAGTCTTTACGTATGAACACTGATTGAATGGTAAATTAAAAAACCCTAATTTCAAATTGAATTTCTCCGAACTGAAAGACAACAAGGGAAAATTGAAACAACAAACCTGAAAGACAACACGAACTGATCCAAGATTAGGGTCTTCTGCGGATTCACCCAAAATGGCGGAACAACAAAGAACTGAAATGATTACGTTGTACGCAATTGAATTTGGGAACCCTTTGGCTGTCGCCATTTTCGTTGTTGACTCGAATTTGGCGCCCTGTTAGATTTTCACAACCCGGGCTTTGGGCACTTGGGCTAGTTGAAGCAAGTTGGCTCATCTTGTTGACTTTTACTCATCTATGGACCAACTAAACACAAGTTGACTTTTTTAACCTTACTAGCTATCGTTAGAGCCGATAAGTTGGGACGTCCCGTCCCGCCATACAAATAGGATGGAATGAAACGGAATATTTTAGTTTGGTCCCGTTTTATCCCGTCTCGTCCCGTTTTCGTTGTGGGACAACATAGTGCAGTCCCGCCCATCCCGTCCCGTCCCGTGTACACTTGCTGGTGATGAGTTGGCCTTGTCTTGACTCGGCCTTGGCCGTGGCCTTAAGCATATTTTCCCACATTGAAAGAAAAATAATAAACTGTACCTTGGGCCTTGGCTCGGCCAGCCTTGGCCTTGCCTTAGTTCGACCTTGGCCTTGCCTTGGCTCGACCTTGGCCTTGAACATCATTTTTTCCCACATCGAAAGAAAAACAAACTACAATGTGGTGGCATGTGGCTATATATATGAGGTCGTGGCTGTGATATCAAGCATAATTGGGCCGTGGCCATGGCCTAGGCGCCTAGTCAACGTCTAATCCCTCCTAGTCAACGGGTCCCGCATTGTTTCGCGTCCCACAGTAGATTTGGGACGGGACGGAGTATTTTCGTCCCGTCCCGTCTTGTCCTGTTCCCGTCGTGGGACAACATAATTTCATTCCGTCTCATCTCATATTCTCGAATTGACAGCTCTAGCTATAGCCTACTACAAGACATAAGACTAAATCTAAGATTTCTAAAATAAGTACTCCCTGTGGGAGAACTAATTTGTCCCCCTAAAACCATTTACAATAGGGGTATTGAAACCCATTTTCAATTATTGAAACCATTTCAAATCCATTTTCAATAGTTGAAAAAAAAAAAATTGTTGAAAAAATTCAATAGGTATTGAATTCCATTTTCAACTATTGATTTGGCCACTTGGCAGATCATGATTGGTCACTGAATTTTTTTTTTCCAAATCTCATCCGAATTTTCAATTAAACATGAAGTATGAAGTACTTCCTCCGTCTCAGTCCAATTGATACCAAATTTTTGGGCGCACATATTAAGAAAAAGTAAGAGAGAGAAAAAGTAAAATATTAGAGAGAATGAGTGAGAAAAATAATAAAGATTTCCTTCCATTTTGGGCAGTCTCCATTGAGCTGGGACAGACCAAAAAGAAAATAAGTCTCCATTGGGCTGGGACAGAGGGAGTATTTTTTATCGTCATTTTTCGTATTTATTTAATTGCAATTAAAAAAATTAATTAAATATGAAGCATTTTTTTAATTATAAATGATAATAATAATTATTATTATTTTACTAATCATAAAAATAAATAATATAAAATAAAATAAAAGTGGTGGTGTATGGATTGATGAGTTGGAATGGTGTTGAATTTTATTAAACAAAATCATTGTAGGGTTAAAAATTGAATGGGGTATTGAATTATTAGGTGGAAGAGAGAGAAGCTGAAGTGAAGTGTTAAAGTGGGTGTTGAATATTGTAAGGATATTGAAACCATTGTAGATGGTCTAAGCAGTAACATAATAAATGTCGTTAAGAGTGATGTAAATGCCTTGTAGGAGGGCTCCCTTGGGACTAGGAGTATAAAGGGTGATACCACCCTGACTACTCGGGCATATCCCGCGATTTACCTCCGTCAGTCACCGAGGGGCCGGTAGCTGGTGATCCAGGATTAGTCCGACAAAGCTGGAAACCTAGGTATCAAAAAAAAAAAACAATTATCAACTAATTATTTCTAACTCACTTTTTGTCTCTTACCCAACTATTCACAATCACAATACATCACTTTTTTTTCACATTTTCCCTTAATTTTTATTTTTGAATTCACTTCATTTTTTAACTTTCGATTTCGAGTGAGACGGATAGAGTAGGTGTTTTACTTTTACAATGGAAAATTTGCACTTAGACTATACTCCATCCACCCGGATCGATAGCTCAAAAAATAAACGGATTCAAGAATTAAGAAAAATTTGAAAAATGTAATGTGTCGTAAATATAAATAGTTGGGCATGAGAGAGAAAGTGTGCTAGAGAATAGTTAGTGGATAATTGTTGTAATTATAATATGTAGGGAACACAAATAAAGAAGTATCCCCTCCGTCTTATTATGTTGGTCACAAGACAAAATCACGTAGTTTAAGAAATCTTAATAAATGTTTTATTCAATGTTTAAATTTTCAGTTATATCATTCATTAATTATAACATGAGAATTCGTGCATATCTAATTGATTAATTACATGTAAAACATAAATAAGTAACAATGGGAAAATAAGATATAAATTTGCATTAGTTTTATAAGTGGACACACAAAAATGAAAATGTAGCCAAACATAATGAGACGATTGGAGTAATAAAAAATTTCCATTATAAGATTTTGAACTTTCGGCTTGGACAACTTTTTGGGAATTTTGAACTTTCGACTATGACGTAGAGAGTATAATAATTTAGAAATGTAACATTTATTTTAAAACGTGCTAAAAAGGAAAGTGATACATTTATTATGAAACAAATGTAGTGAAATAGAAATAGACAAAATATTATCACATATGTCCCAAAAAGAATCATAAATATTCTTATTATTCACTCTCATAATGTTATAACAGAGTCTATTTATAAGATAGAAAACAAACAACAATCACACAACACACCGAAACTTGGCGCGGCCGCGCCTGCAATTACCCGGATCCGGCTCGCGCGCGGGCTCCGGCATCTCGCATTTAGTCGGGAGTGTCTCGCTGTGTTTCGTTTATAGAGTCGCCACGCTTGATTTAGCCCAAAACATTGAAAAAAAACTTAGTTTAAAAATTGTTGTTGCGTGATGAGATTTTTGAGTTAAAAGGTCAGGTTACTCCTCGGGAAGAGAATAGTAGAGCTCACCCGAGTCGCCTCGTAAAAATGAGTCTTGCGGTATCCCTTTTTCTTTAACTGTTGTGTGTGTGTGTGTGTGTTTTTTTTTAAATGCATGTTGTATATGATGTCTACATTGTATATTATGCATTGAAATAGTAATGGAAGGAAGCCTTACCAATATTGATTCGTGTATGTCTTCCGCTTGGGAATAGTGTTTGAGTGTTGAATAGTGCTCAGGGATGAACCGGGATTGCTTCGGGATGTATCGGTGTCTGCGGACAGAGCTTCGGCGTGCCTCGGGAGTGTCAGATGTGTACTCGGGCAGAGGTTCGGCGTGCGTTGGAATCGTTGGGATTATTGATTGGACTCGGGCAGAGGTTCGGCATGCGTCGGGATCGTCGGTTGTGCTCGGGCAGAGTTTCGGCGTGCGTTGGGATTGTCGGTTGTGCTCGGAATGGACCGGGACACCTCGGGATGGACCGAAATGCCTCGGGATGGATCGGCAAGGCTTTGAGATGGACTGGAAAGGCTTCAAGATGCCTCGAGAGTGCCTCGGGGCAGCTCGAGAGCATCTCGAGAGCGCTCGGCAGGGCTTCGGAGTACCACGAGGGGCCTCGAAATGCCCCGAAGGCAACCAAAAGGGACCGGGATTGCCCCGAAGAGTCTTAGAAGGGGGCCTAAAGGCTGGGGGAGAGAGAGAAGAAAGGAGGTGTGAGACAAATGAGAGAGAGAGCCCTCTATTTATAGGGTCCAGATTCTGGCCAAAGTTGTCGCGCTACACCATAGGCCATTACCATTTTTTTGGTTTTCCTGGATTTAGGAGAATATTGTGGACTTTAAGAGGATTTTGTAATAATTGTGTCTGGAAGCAAAGTGGTCCGCACAGACCAGTCATGCTTTTCCAAATTTTGCAAAATTCCTAAAAAGTCTTTTTGTGCTTTTTTATCCCAGAAAGTCCCCACCTTGGTTTGGTTGGTGGTTTTTGGGGTTTTTGAAGGCTGCGGGTGTTCGAGATCGCGTTTGTGTGAGTCTACGGTGCTTCCCGTGTGTCGGATGGGGAGCGATCCAGATTGGGGTACTTACAGAAGCCCTTCGACGACGTCACTTACGGAGGAAGTGGGGTCGTTGATAAGACAAGGGTCCTGATCTGGATCGCGTGCTAGGAGAGGATGTGACCGTGTAGGTCGATTCGTGAGGACGTGGCAGTGTCCTGTTGTGATGTGATCGCTAAGGTCGGCTGTGAGGAAATGGTGATGTCCTACTGTGACCACTTAGGCCGGTTGGCTGGACCCTTTGATAGGATTCCTACGTATCCCTAGCGGGAATCAAGCCTGGTCGTAGTTCGCGTGTGGGGGGAGTGCGTTGCCGTGTTTGAGGACATGTTTATGTCTTCTGACTGAGACTCTGTGCGTGGACGTGTCAGTGTCCTGTGGGTGATGTGATTGCTAAGGTCGACTGTGAGGACGTGGTGGTGTCCTAAGGTGACCGTTTAGGTCGGTTGTGAAGACGTGGTGGTGTCCTAAGGTGACCATTTAGGTCGGTTGACTGGACCCTTTGATAGGATTCCTACGTATCCCAAGTGGGATTCAAGCCTGATCATAGTTCAGAAGTCGTATAATCATGAGTGTATGGGGACGTGGTGGTGCCCTAAGGTGATGTGGTAAGCGGACGTGTCGGTGTCCTAAGATGAAATGGAGAGTGGACGTGTCGGTGTCCATGAAGTGAAATGGTTAGTGAACGTGTTGGTGTCCATGATGAGTGGACGTGTCGGTGTCCATGAAGTGAAATGGTGAGTGGACGTGTCGGTGTCCATGAAGTGAAATGGTGAGTGAACGTGTTGGTGTCCATGGTGAGTGGACGTGTCGGTGTCCGTGAAGTGAAATGGTGAGTGGACGTGTGTAAGTGCTCCAATTTGAGTTTGTTAGTATTTTCGTTAGAAAATTAACGAAAGTTTTAACATTCCTAACAATTACTAACATTCCTAACTTTTCTAACAAAGTGAGGGCAAAATGGGCATTGCTATTTAAAGATAAACCTTCAAAGGAATCTCAAAAAGCAAAAGAATTAAGAAAATCCCGAAACAAACAAGTTGAAAAAAGCTTCGTTTGATTTTTGAAAAATATTCCTCCTGTCCAAAAGCCAAAGATCAGAGTGGATGAACAAGGCACGCTGTCGAGGAGATCCGCGCGGACATGTTTGCTTCTCACAGGGGCCTATAAATTGAACCCTCCTCTCTCAGTACACAACACAACTCACTCACACAGCAACTGCACCTTGGCGAAAAATAGGGAGAAAACAAAGGGGAATTCCCTTGAATTGCCACCATTTTCTCTCCAATCTTTCCCAAATCCCACTCACTCAAAATACTTTCAAATCACTCCCATACATACTCTCATACATACACTAACTCAGCTCAAACCACCCTTTAGGAGGAGGATTAGAGAGAAAACATAGAGGACTTCATTGTTATCTACTTGTTTTCTCTTTAACCAACTCTAATCACCAACCCTAAACACATTCAAATATTGATACTCCTCAAGTCAAGCTCATACACAAGGGAAGATAGGTATAACCTCCCTCTTCCTACCCTAAATCTCTCTTCTTCATGCATGCATCTCAAGCTTTAAAGATGTAGTTTGTTCATCAACTCATTTGTTGTTCATCTTTGCTTGACCTAAAAATGTAGTCACCTTGGAATAAATTTCCAATGGATGACCATTTAAAAGGTCTAAATCATTGTCTTACTCACTTAAAAGTGTTTTTCTAAAGATCATTCACTAAAAAGTGTTTTCCTAAAATCATTTTCATACACAAAATCTTTCTTTCAAAGGATGAAATTTCCCTTCCCAAGCAAATGAAATGCTTGAAGTCCTAATGTACCCCAAGGATGGTTTGATATAGTAGATCACCACTAAAATGTTTAGTGATCACTAATCAAAGACTAGGGAAATGGGGACAAGCATGGATGCAAAACCCCCTTTAAAATCATGTTTTTCCTTCTTGAGAAGTTGCTGTCCAGTAGCAATTTTCTAAGACCTCTGTCCATGGTCTAATTTTTTGGACATAAATAAACTTGGAATTTGGTGTTGACTACAAAATACTTTTTGTAGCCAACATCCATAGCTTTCCATACATATTTTTATTTTATTTTTTGCGTGAGTAAAACTCCTTTTTTCAAATTTTATTTTAAAGGTAAGTTCATCAGTCTCTGGAAATCCAGATTTCAGATCTGAGATTTCCAGAAGGTTTTGTTCAACCAAATCATCTCCAAAATGGAGAGTTCTTTCACATAAATCTTATTTAAGGTATTTTGAACATTTTTCATTCTCAGACTTTTCCCAGATTCTGGAATTTTAAAGCCCTAAAGTCCATTTCAAAATCAAGTGTCCACTGCCTTTTTCTTTCTGGCAGAAGTGACTTTCAACTTCAAAAAATCTTTTGAGTATCAAAACTCAACCCAAAAATCACGCCAAAAATCATGGGATCTGACCAAAGTCTAATAAAGAATTCCCAATTTTTACTTTTCTGAGTTTCAACTTATTTTGGCCAAAACACACACATACACACACACACACAAATGATTTTCAGCTTGGAAGACTCGTTTTACGAGGCATTCCGGGTGCACACTAACGTCCTTCCCGGCGTGTAACATGACCTCCGAACCCAAATCTCTAATCTCGGGCATTTTTCAAAGTTTTGTCCCTTAAAACAAAAATGGCGTGGCGACTCCGTTTTCCGGTTTTATTTGGTTTTCAATGAAACGCAAAATCGAATTTTCCCGCGAATGGCACATCATCACAGTGGCGACTCCGCTGGGGACAAATAAGCTTTTTTCTAAAAAAAAAAAATGATATTTGGTATATTGGTGGAAACCATTAAACTTCCCGTTATCGCCTCCTAACACGAGTCGGTGATAAATTGTGGTTTAACAATCCCACGTACCGGTATCATCGTTTTCAAAAAAAAAAAAGAAAAGCTTTTGAGGGTCAAGCTTCCGTCCCGGCTTTAAAATCATTTGTTGTGTGTGTTGATTTTTGCACATTTTCGTGTTGTTTTGGCCGCCTCGGAAAAAGTCAAAATTTTGACTGTCGGAATCATGT
Organism: Adenophora triphylla var. japonica; assembly: GCA_022495995.1. Classification (NCBI taxonomy): domain Eukaryota; kingdom Viridiplantae; phylum Streptophyta; class Magnoliopsida; order Asterales; family Campanulaceae; genus Adenophora; species Adenophora triphylla. The sequence goes on from JAFEMH010000908.1 coordinate 113,440, forward strand.
CCCTAACTGTCGAAATTTTTGTGCTTATGTGCTTATGTGCTCATTTCAAAAAAAAAATTCAAAAAAAAAAATTTCAAAAAAAAAAGAAAATTTTCAAAAAAAAATCATGCATCATATTTTTAAGACACATGAAAAATTTCTATTTTACTCAGAAAAAGAAGATAGACTGCTTGCACACTACGCGCACGTGACCTTACACTGCACACTACGTCCCTAACCCGGGGAAATCCTTGTCGCGGCCCGTTTGGTCTTATTACGCCTCTCGGTGCAAGCACAGGACTACCCAAACATCCCATGGAGCCTCGTGTCGACCATGCACTTGTCCGTGACACACTTTGTCCGAGACCCGGTTGGTTTTTAGTTTGGTCTGTGTCATGCCCTGTCTGTGTATAGACCTTTCCTTTCAAGCCTTTGTCGGCATACCGACTCAATATCTTTCGGGGACCCTAATCAGTCGAAGCTCTGCCGGTTTTTCGCCGCAGACTTTGACCAAGATATTGACCGGCGCCTTGACTTCGCTCTGACCGGCACAAATTATACACTGACTCCCAAGATGACACCGAGTCATCAAGGATTAATGACTATTCCATGCCTAATTAAGGCTTAACCGACGACAAGTCAAGATCAATTGTGGACGCTTATCGCTCCAAATCATGCCGACTTTTCGTCGAGCTCCTGGCATGATCTTGACTTTGACGTCGCCTTTGTCCGTAATTTACATCGAATGCTCGTTAAGACTCGATTACCCGCCGACTTTTAGGATCGTTTTTCTTTCGGTCGGTGGGACCCGCTTGCCCTATAGGACCCTCGCCCTGGGCCGTCTACCCCCGGGAGGTCGAAATACAGTGGAATACGAGGGCTTATAGACGTAGTGACGGGGCCCACCGATCCAGATCCGTAGTAGTTTGCGAAAAAGAAGAGCAATCTTTTCCAACCGATTAGGTTAATAAAATATGTTTTAAGTAAACTAGAACAAATAACTGCATGTTGCATGAGCCCAAGGCCCAAACGCCTACCCTCCTTCATTCCAAAATCTCTCGAACCTCGTGCCTTTTCCCCCGCAGCCTCCTCACAAAGCTTGGTTTCTGCACCGGGTCACCGTTTGATTAGGCGGGAAGGGTCGAGCGCATCATCGCCTTCGCCGTTTGTTCCGACTCCGGGTTTCGTAATGTCTGCATCGCCCGGTAATGATGGGGACAATGTCACTCCGCCTCCCGGACCCCTCGACAACAACAAATGGAATCGCTTAGCGTAACAAATGAGAGTGCGACAAGAAGCACTGAACATGACCTTATGGAGGCTATTAAGAGCCATGGATTGGCCGCCGCCTCAACCCGCATGGCACCTTCACCGTGGAAGAAGAGGAAGACCTCAATCCCGCTCTTGGTCAACCCGACTACCTGTGATGCCACCACCGGCCTCTCACGATACTACCACCGAGCCCATGCTTCTCGATCCCCGGGTCGCCGGGCCTCCCAACCGCACCACTGGACCCATGCAGCCTGACGGAACGAGCCAATTCCCAGTCCCTCAGTGGGGACAAAATCAGTACGGAATGTCTTCTCATGCTTGGGGCTACCCCGAATGCCACAACAAATGGGGATCCCACCTCGCCTCGGAACCAATCAATTCGTACCTTCGCAAAGAACAGCCACGCCGAAATGCCGCCACACCTGTTCTGGGCCACGCCAGAGCCCTCCTCGTAATGATGCTAGCTCAGCTGCCCCTCACACGGCTTCCACTCAGGGTTCAATGGGTTACCAAGCCCCCATCCCAGTTTCATCAGAATCACCAGGACCACAGTATCCTCTCGGTCATGCACTCTTGCCACAACCAGCCATGCAATTCAACAACCAGGGACAGCAGCCCGCACCTAAGCCTACTTTTGGGCCTCACCCCGGAAACTCAAGCTACCCGATTGAAAATCAACAGCAATCCGCAAGGTTCTATCCCTTCGCTAATCCGGGCCAAGGACAGGTTTTCACCTACGCTCCGGGATATGGTATTCCTTCCACCAATGCCCCACCAACAGCTAGTCCTCTTCCTAGCTCAAATATCGGCTCAGGCATTCCCGCTCCACCTTTGGATCCCCATTTGGTCTGGTTTATGGAGCAACACAAGGAAATGAAAGCACAGATTGCTGAACTGACTGCCAAAAAGAGCACTGCTCTTCGGCCTACAGATCCCGACTCGATTGTCCCCCTGCCTCACAAGTTTGTGATGCCAAATCTCGAATTGTTTGACGGGAGTGCATGCCCTAAAACTCACTTGGACACCTATACTTTGGCAATGAAGGCTAAGGGATGCACAAACCAAGAATGGCCGATTACTTTAGTCTCTCTTTGAAATCGTGGGCTTTGAAATGGTTTTTCCGATTGCGGCGGAAGCTAGGGCTACTGGGAACAGATTACCGGTATTTTCACAAATAAGTATAAAGCCAATTTGGAATGGGAAACAAACAGAGTTGACTCGCAGACAACGATGCAAATACTCGATGAGAATATTGGGGATTTCTATAAAAGGTGGAACCTGAAGCTTAGTGAAATGGCCATTCCTCCCTCTGACGAAGAGCAGTTAGACATTTTCCAGTCATGCTTGAAGCCGTATTTGAGAGCTTCCTCGCTCACTTCCCTACGCCGACTTGCGTGCAATGGTTAATTCCGGGGCTAAGTTTGAAAAGGCTTACAATCAACACTCGATCGCTGCACTCGCCACTGTATCGGGCTCCTCCCTCCAACACTGCTCTCGCTCCCGCTAAAGGCAAAGAGGCGATCAGCTACGCAGGACAGGACTGTAACAATTCCACTTCCTTTGTTCCCAAGAAACCTGATGCATCCAGATCCCGGCTCCAAGACTTGAGAAACTTTGGGATGCCTTTGAGTGATATCTTCAGAGGTTTGGTAAAATAAGGTTTACTCCAACCTTTAGATAATCATCATCCCAGAAACCCCAATGCTCCTTTGGATACCTCCAAGCATTGTGCCTTTCATCGCACTACGGGCACCTCGACGATGATTGCGTCCCCTGAAGAAGGCTATCCAAAGTTTGATTGAACAAGGGAGGTTAGAAGTGCCTGAAAGGCCTAACACCATCAATAACCCATTCCCTAGAAATGACAACATGGGCATCAACATGGTCGAGTTTGGTGATTCAAGCCTTGTGGGCACAATGGAATTTGACTCGCCCCTTTGTGAGGTCAATGAACCAGCCATCGCAGGCAAGGAAAATGGTTGGATTGAGCAAGAAGAAGTCCTGATGGGAAGACCTGCAATAGCTCTCGCCTCCAGTGACGAAGAATAGATGCATGATCCAACAAAGAAAGAGAGGCCTAGACTAGGGGCTACCTATCTCTAAAATAGTCTTTTAGTCAACCTTCGTAGGTTCTAGTACTTTTCTTTCACCTAAGTCCGTCTCGGACACTTGTCGGTTTTGTCCACCTCGAATGTTGTGGAAAGAAGCTTAACTATCATTTAAAATTTTAATATATATAAGTCTTTTCTTCTTTTCTTACTAGACTCGAGACATCACTTGCACACCCACGTTACACCTGATTGAAATGGTTTTATCCTAGATGATCACTTGTGCTGCTCAACCAATAATTCTTCGAAATGATTAATATTTAAACTAATCGGAGTGAGAAAATCAATTGATATCCTTCTCAAATTGGGGCTCACCAACTCCCCATCTTGCATCTCATATGCTCACATCTCTTTCCTCATCATCATCATCCCGCTGCTCGATGAATTTGCACGAATCTTTTCTCAAGTAAGCTTAAGCAAAACCTCGTTTAGGTCATTCGGTAGGGATTGCGGTTGAAGCCTTTCACCCATAGGAAAGCCATTACCTTACCCTCACCAAACAATATCCTTTCATTTCAAGATCGGCATGTTTTGAAACTCTGTTTAGCCATCACCTTTGCTCCTTATTGAGAGAAGTCCAAGCGACGCCAAAGAAGTTAGCTTCGAGAATCGGCAATGCATAAAATGTTCAAGTTGTGAAGGAAGGAAAGATAATCCTCAACTCCTCAAAGAGGCCTTCCGAATTCTCAAAAGAAGGATATAATTCCAAGCTCCTCGGGAAGCCTTCCAAAAAAAAAAAAAAAAAGAAGAAAAGAAAGAAAAAGAAAAGAAAAAAAGGGGGCCCTTAAATGATAAAAAAAAAAAAAAAAGGAGCCCGAATTCTCGCAAGTTCACAAAAGTTCTTGATAGCTTGGACTTCCTCTTATCATTACCTTAAACCAATCCCAAGCCATCCTCCCAATTTTAGAGGATACTCCCATTACCATTACCCTTGCCCTTGGCCAAGTCAAAATCTGACCTCTCATTCTTAGAGGCAATCAATTCCCTTACCTTAGAAATTCCACACACATCCTCGCAAGCCAACCTCTCATCTTTAGAGGTTCGATCGAAAAGGCCTAGCCGACCTCTCATCTCAAGAGGTCATAATTCCCCAAATCACCCAATGGCCGATCGAAGCCCGGAAACCCAGCTGCAATTCCTATCGGATAGCAATTTCATCGTAAAATCTTCAAGATCTAAATCAAATTAATGCTTCATTGCTTGCTTAAAATTGGAATCTAATTCATCTTGGTTCAAAATCATCAATCAAAGATTGTGCAAATTCAAATACGATGTGAGTATAATTCATTTCTACTCCACAAACACTTGCCGTGGATGTCCCACTTTCCAGGGCTTCGCATCCGTGTCTTTCATGGACACTCTAAGGGGATATGTTATTCAATCCTCCAAATCCTCAAAATCCCCAAAGGTCCTCGTATCCTCGAATTTCAACATTCGTTCTCTTTTCATTCGGGATAAGCCCGAACTACGGCGACCCGAGCTCTTCATAATGGAGGGAACGTAGGCAACCGTAAATGGTCCTACGAAATCACAAACAAATCTCAAAAAAAAAAAATCGGTCTCATCAAGGATCGTCCCTATACACTTTCCGAGCTTGATTCTCGATATCGCTGGTTTTCTCCTTGTGATTAATCAAAATATTTGTTCATATCGTATTTAGGGATTGAATAACCCGAACATTAACAAAGGGTTTTAAGCAGCCTTGTGATCATCATGAATAAGACAAGTTTTCAAGTGTCTCGACAAGTCTTCTCTTTCTACATCATAGGAAAATAGAGCCAAACACTGTCTTTCTGTCTGCAGGGGCTTCCATACACTTTTCCACACCTTGTGATGCTTATACTCTCTCAAAAGAGTCAAACCTAAAGCGAGTGTGTATACACAAAATCGGGATTCATTCCCACTTTTCGAAAGATGTGCCCCCGCACGTAAACGTTTCGAGTCTTGTCCTGTTGACTAAGGTCCGAAAAGACGGGTGCCTCCTCCGTAAGACTACTCGAATTTCTTCACGCCGGGGCTTGTTAAGCGGTTCTCCCGTGTTCCCCTCAGTATCGCACTTCAAGCCGGGGCTTCTATAGTCATCTTTGGGTCCACATTGGGTTCTTCACTCCGAGATAGCTTCGCCAAGTCGCTTTTTCAAAATCGAGACTTTGCCTACGCAGGATCCGGGGGCTTTGTCAAGCTGGTCCTTTGGGCCTGAATTTTATCAAGTCACAAGAAAGGTCTAGTCACATCGGCAACGAGATTTTCAAATTTCGTAACTTGGTACATAGCAGCCTTCCCGTAGCATCGAATTTAAGATTTGGGTTTCTCCCCGCATTAGCAATTTCATCAAAACATTCTCCGAACAAGGTTTCGGCCGAAGTCACAAACTCACCCAAAGGAAAGAAGCTTCACTCATATCAACGTGCCTTAGAGCCTCGTCGGCATCGGCTTCAAATGACCAAGATTGAGAGGGAAAATTCCAATCAAGACCCGGGATCCGAATCCAATCTCATCAAGATTGAGGTCCATGCGATACTGTTAACAAAGCCTCATCAACAACCACTGTTTAAATCGCGATCGAGGGCTCTCACCTCCCCCACTTGCTCAAAAGCTGTTCCAAGCAGTCTCTAGACACATACATCCTAATGCATCCCCTCGCATCATCATGCATCCCCACAAAAATCTCCCCTGGGTTCATGTAGCATGCACAAAACTCGAATCAATAGGAAAAATCCTAAGTGATTGAAGATCATAAATCATAATTTCCCTGCCAGAATCTTAGGCTAAGTGCATCTTCGAAAGCAAGTAAATGCATCATCTTATAATCATTTTTGGCTCTATGCATGCATCTGTCACCATGAATGTCATATATGCATCTTCCTCTTCACTAACGAATGCAGGAATTCAAATCCCCCTTTTCGGCAAGGATGATCTTCACCAAAGACGACCTCCAATGTCCACAAATGGGTGAAGACAGCCTCCAGCATCTACAGTTTGGCAAAGACAAGCTCCGGCGTCTGCAACTTGCTAAAGACGACCTCCAATGGATGAAAGCAAATTTCCCAATGAAGACCACCTCCGGTGTCTACCGTTCGGTCGAGACGCCAAGTTCTCAAATACAAATAGGTCGTGGACACCAAGTTCTCCAAATGCACTTCGGTCGAGACGCCAAGTGCTCAAAATATAAATCGGTCGGGGATGCCAAATTCTCAAATACGGTTCGGCCGTGGACGCCAAGTTCTCAAATACAAATCGGTCAGAGACGCCAAGTTCTCAAATGCAAATCGGTCAGAGACGCCAAGTGCTCAAAATATAAATCGGTCAGGGATGCCAAATTCTCAAATACAGTTCGGTCAGGGACGCCAAGTTCTCAAATACAAATCGGTCAGAGACGCCAAGTTCTCAAATGCAAATCGGTCAGAGACGCCAAGTTCTCAAATACAAATCGGTCAGAGACGCCAAGTTCTCAAATACAGTTCGGTCAGGGACGCCAAGTTCTCAAATACAAATAGGTCAGGGACACCAAGTTCTCCAAATGCAAGTCGGTCAGAGACGCCAAGTTCTCAAAATGCAATTCGGTCAGGGACGCCAAGTTCTCAAATACAAATCGGTCAGAGACGCCAAGTTCTCAAATACAAATAGGTCAGGGACGCCAAGTTCTCAAATACAATTCAGTCAGAGACGCCAAGTGCTCAAAATATAAATCGGTCAGGGATGCCAAATTCTCAAATACAGTTCGGTCAGGGACGCCAAGTTCTCAAATACAAATCGGTCAGAGACGCCAAGTTCTCAAATGCAAATCAGTCAGAGACGCCAAGTTCTCAAATACAAATCGATCAGAAACGCCAAGTTCTCAAATACAATTCGGTCAGAGATGCCAAGTTCTCAAAATACAAATCGGTCGGAGACGCCAAGTTCTCAAATGCAAATCGGTCAGAGACGCCAAGTTCTCAAATGCAAATCGGTCAGAGACACAAAGTTCTCAAAAGCAAGAAATCCCAATGTGAAGACAAGCTCAACAACTTCTACAAGGTTGACGATCACCAGCAAGATGCAGACTCAACCAAACTCCTCCTTCAGGTCAAAATGCCTCCAAAGACAGCAAATCGTCAGCAGAAACCGCAACCCAACAACTCTTCATCAACATCAGCCGAAGCCTCCCTTCCTATAGCGGCTACAAAAAGCACAGCACAGGTATGGAAGCATATCTTAGTCAACTACTTTTCTAAAAGAACATTATCATCAAATCTTAGGGTGACTTCCCAAAAATAGTCAAGCCATAGGGCGACTTCCCCAAAATAGTCAAGTCATAGGGCGACTTCCCCAAAATAGTCAAGTCTTAGGGCGACTTCCCAAAAAACAGTCAAACCTCGGGTGACTCCCAAATACCGTCAAACCATCCCGCCAGCTTGAACTACGTCCGTGCTTGATTCCCACTCGGGATACGTAGGTAGCCTACCGTAGGTCCAGCCACTTGGCCAACACGGTCACCCTTTTCCCGATGATCATCGTAAGCTCTAATCTTCCCCTGCGAGAACGCCCTCAAACAGTCTTCCTCAGTACAAAACCTCGACTTAGGATCATACTCCAACCGAGTCCCCATTTAGGTTCATACTCCCGAACCGAAACCCCGACTTAGGATCATACTCTGAACTAGGTCCCCATTTAGGTTCATACTCCTGAACTGAAACCCCGACTTAGGATCATACTCCTGAACTAGGTCCCCATTTAGGTTCATACTCCTGAACTGAAACCCCGACTTAGGATCATACTCCTGAACTAGGTCCCCATTTAGGTTCATACTCCTGAACTGAAACCTCGACTTAGAATCATACTCCTGAAATAAGTCCCTATTTAGGTTCATACTCCTGAACTAAACCTCGACTTAGGATCATACTCCTGAACTAAGTCCCCATTTAGGTTCATACCCCTGAACTAAACCTCGACTTAGGATCATACTCCTGAACTAAGTCCCCATTTAGGTTCATACCCCTGAACTAAACCTCTAGGGCGACTTCCCAAAAATAGTCAAACCATAGGGCGACTTCCCAAAAATAGTCAGATCATAGGGCGGCTTCCCCAAAATAGTCAAACCATAGGGTGACTTCCCCAAAATAGTCAAACCATAGGGCGACTTCCCAAAAATAGTCAGATCATAGGGTGACTTCCCAAAAATAGTCAGATCTTAGGGTGACTTCCCAAAAATAGTCAGATCTTAGGGCGACTTCCCCAAAACAGTCAAAACCTTAGGGTGACTTCCCAAAAATAGTCAGATCATAGGGTGACTTCCCAAAAACAGTCACAACCTTAGGGTGACTTCCCAAAAATAGTCAAATCATAGGGTGACTTCCCAAAAATAGTCAGATCATAGGGTGACTTCCCAAAAATAGTCAAATCATAGGGTGACTTCCCAAAAATAGTCAGATCTCAGGGTAACTTCCCAAAAATAGTCAGATCATAGGGTGACTTCCCAAAAACAGTCACAACCTTAGGGTGACTTCCCAAAAATAGTCAAATCATAGGGTGACTTCCCAAAAATATTCAGATCATAGGGTGACTTCCCAAAAATAGTCAAATCATAGGGTGACTTCCCAAAAATAGTCAGATCTCAGGGCGACTTCCTAAAAATAGTCAAACCATAGGGTGACTTCCCCAAAATAGTCAAACCATAGGGCGACTTCCCAAAAATAGTCAAACCATAGGGTAACTTCCCTATTGCAGTCACTCCAGGGTCAAAGACCCGAACTACGACTGGCTTGATTCCTCTTAAGGATACGTAGGTAGCCTATCATTAGGTTCAGCCATACGACCGAAAATGGTCATTCCTATCCCCAGCAAAGCGGATAGCCATCAAACCTAAAATGGTCTTTCCTATCCCCAGCAGAGCGGATATACAATTTCAGCTATCCGACCAAAATGGTCATCTCTTGTCCCCAGCAGAGTTTCTCTCCAGCAACCGACTGCAGAACTCGCTCATCAGGTTCGAGGCACCTAAAACGCCATCATCTCCAGGGTCAAAGACCCGAACTACGGCCGGCTTGATTCCCCCTGGGGATACGTAGGTAGCCTATTAAATAGGTTCAGCCACTCGATCACTTGATCATCCCGCAAAATATGGAGCCTTACTCTTATCGACGACCCCGCTTCCTTCGAAAGCATCGTCGCCGAGGGGCTACTGTAAGTGCTCCAATTTGAGTTTGTTAGTATTTTCGTTAGAAAATTAACGAAAGTTTTAACATTCCTAACAATTACTAACATTCCTAACTTTTCTAACAAAGTGAGGGCAAAATGGGCATTGCTATTTAAAGATAAACCTTCAAAGGAATCTCAAAAAGCAAAAGAATTATGAAAATCCCGAAACAGCAAGTTGAAAAACAGTTTCTGTTTGATTTTTTGAAAAATATTCCTCCTGCCCAAAAGCCAAAGATCAGCGCATGAACAAGCACGCTGCCGAGGATATCTGCGCGGACATGTTTGCTTCTCACAGGGCCTATAAATTGAACCCTCCTCTCTCGCTTACACAACACAACTCACTCACAAAGAATCGCACCTTGGCGAAAAATAGGGAGAAAACAGTGGGAATTCCCTTGAATTGCCACCATTTTCTCTCCAATCTTTCCCAAATCCCACTCACTCAAAATACTTTCAAATCACTCCCATACATACTCTCATACATACACTAACTCAAGCTCAAATCACCCTTTAGGAGGAGGATTAGAGAGAAAACATAGAGGACTTCATTGTTATCTACTTGTTTTCTCTTTAACCAACTCTAATCACCAACCCTAAACACATTCAAATCTTGATACTCCTCAAGTCAAGCTCATACACAAGGGAAGATAGGTATAACCTCCCTCTTCCTACCCTAAATCTCTCTTCTTCATGCATGCATCTCAAGCTTTAAAGATGTAGTTTGTTCATCAACTCATTTGTTGTTCATCTTTGCTTGACCTAAAAATGTAGTCACCTTGGAATAAATTTCCAATGGATGACCATTTAAAAGGTCTAAATCATTGTCTTACTCACTTAAAAGTGTTTTTCTAAAGATCATTCACTAAAAAGTGTTTTCCAAAAATCATTTTCATACACAAAATCTTTCTTTCAAAGGATGAAATTCCCCTTCCCAAGCAAATGAAATGCTTGAAGTCCTAATGTACCCCAAGGATGGTTTGATATAGTAGATCACCACTAAAATGTTTAGTGATCACTAATCAAAGACTAGGGAAATGGGGACAAGCATGGATGCAAAACCCCCTTTAAAATCATGTTTTTCCTTCTTGAGAAGTTGCTGTCCAGTAGCAATTTTCTAAGACCTCTGTCCATGGTCTAATTTTTTGGACATACAGAAACTTGGAATTTGGTATTGACTACAAAATACTTTTTGTAGCCAACATCCATAGCTTTCCATAAATATTTTTATTTTATTTTTTGCGTGAGTAAAACTCCTTTTTTCAAATTTTATTTTAAAGGTCAGTTCATCAGTCTCTGGAAATCCAGATTTCAGATCTGAGATTTCCAGAAGGTTTTGTTCCACCAAATCATCTCCAAAATGGAGAGTTCTTTCACATAAATCTTATTTAAGGTATTTTGAACATTTTTCATTCTCGTACTTTTCCCAGATTCTGGAATTTTAAAGCCCTAAAGTCCATTTCAAAATCAAGTGTCCACTGCCTTTTTCTTTCTGGCAGAAGTGACTTTCAACTTCAAAAAATCTTTTGAGTATCAAAACTCAACCCAAAAATCACACCAAAAATCATGGGATCTGACCAAAGTCTAATAAAGAATTCTCAATTTTTACTTTTCTGAGTTTCAACTTATTTTGGCCAAAACACACACACTCACACACATACAAATGATTTTCAGCTTGGAAGACTCGTTTTACGAGGCATTCCGGGTGCACACTAACGTCCTTCCCGGCGTGTAACATGACCTCCGAACCCAAATCTCTAATCTCGGGCATTTTTCAAAGTTTTGGCCCTTAAAACAAAAATGGCGTGGCGACTCCGTTTTCTGGTTTTATTTGGTTTTCAATGAAACGCAAAATCGAATTTTCCTGCGAATGGCACATCATCACAACGTGTCGGTGTCCGTGGTGAGTGGACGTGTCGATGTCCGTGAAGTGAAATGGTGAGTGAACGTGTTGGTGTCCATGATGAGTGGACGTGTCGGTGTCCATGAAGTGAAATGGTGAGTGGACGTGTCGGTGTTCATGAAGATGAAATGGTGAGTGAACGTGTTGGTGTCCATGGTGAGTGGACGTGTCGGTGTCCGTGAAGTGAAATGGTGAGTGGACGTGTCGGTGTCCATGAAGTGAAATGGTGAGTGGACCTGTCGATGTCCATGAAGTGATAATGTTCTGGGACATTTATGCCACTACCAGAAACAGGTCATTTAGCGACGGAATTATCAGCGACGGACAGATTCCGTCGCTAAATAGCGGCGGAATATAGACTTTAGCGTCGGAAAATTTTTGGCGTCAAATTTAGCGACGGAATTTAATTCCGCCGCTAAATTCCGCCGCTAAAACGAATATTCCTCGAATATTCGTTTATTTCCGCCGCTAATTTGGCGGTTGATTTACCGACGGAATATTCCGCCGCTAAATCTTTATCAGCGACGGAAATATTCCGCCGGTGAAAATATATCATTTTTTTATTTTTTTATTTATCAGCGTCGGAAATATTCCGACGGTGAAATTAAAATATTTTTTATTTTTCTTTTTGAAATATTACACCGACGGAATATTTCCGACGGTGAAATTAAATGTTTTTTTTTTTTTATTTATTAAACACCGACGGAATATTTCCGCCGCCGATAATTTAATATTTTTTATTTATCGGCGACGGAAAATTCCGTTGTCGATAACAAAATGTAATTTTTGTTTATTTTTAGAACTAATTAACAAAATAACAAACTAAAAACATTAAAATATCATAAATATTTATGATATTTTTGAAAAATAAATAAATCATAAATATTTATTAATTTTAATTTTATAATGCCATTATAAGTACCACATTCACTCAAGCCGCTTATTCATCCTTGTGAGATCCCGAAAGTTGTGGCGTCATCATGTTCTTTTTTTTGTTTTGAACGAACATTCATGTACGTTTTTGTTTCGACAAAGAATTTAAATTTTAATTTCGCCACTTTTCATTTATTTAGGAAAACAATAAGAAAAACCTTTTTGATTTTAAAGAGATTTGAGGGTTCGGGGTTAAGTTATGGAAACGGGTAGGTCGAGGAGTATCCAAAATAAAACAAAAACAAGATTAGTCCAAAACAAGGAACTAACCAACTATTAGACAACACTGGAGATTATTGTCTCATAAGTCATAACTAAGATATCCGTAAAACAAAGACCCACATCATTACCGCCGAGCACACCGTACTCTCTCGGCCCCCACCACCGCGCATGTCATCATCTACATCGTAAGCTTCAATGTTGACATCGTGAAGGGTTGTCTCCTCGCACTCATCATCAAGCTCCATATCCGTCATCCGCGATGAAGGCTTAGGAGGCAAGACACCCTCTAGGGCCTCGCATTGTTCTGAAGTCAAGGAATCTGGGAAGTCGAACCCGCATTCGGACCTGCACAGAAGGGAGAGAATTGAAATGTGGAATTACCGAAATTAAAGATGAAATAGCACTGTGGTAAGAGCGGCTCGATATTTGTTATTTTCAAATTCAATTGCCGGAGAGAGAAAGAGAGAGAGAGATAGAGAGAGGATGGGAGAGAGGGATTTAGAGGTGTCTCGATTAATTTGGTTTGAAAGTTTGAAAAGGATATTTAGCCCCTAACAAATATGTCATCACCCTTTCGCTTGAACTTTGGGTGCTCTTTCGTTGTAGTACAAAGACTATGTCTCCAAGAAGAGTGTCGAGCTTCATCGGCTTCTCGTGTGGGAATGTAATTTTCTCGTCCATTTTGCATACCCTTCTCCACAACCACTTCCAAGACCTTCTTCTCCCGTACAATGCAAGGCCCTAGAGGTGTGTCGCCTCCTAAGCCTTCATCGCAGATGACAGATATGGAGCTTGATGAGTGCGAGGAGACAACCCTTCACGATGTCAACATTGAAGCTTACGATGTAGATGATGACATGCACTACAAGTGGGGGCCAAAGAGTGCAGCAGCTCAGCAGAATGATGTGGGTCTTTGTTTTCTCGGATATCTTAGTTATTACTTATGAGACAATAATCTCCAGAGTGTTGTCTAATAGTCAAGTTAGTTCCTTGTTTTGTATAAAACCCTACCCTAAACCCCAACCCTAACCCTACCCTAACCCCTAAACCCTAAACTCCTAAACCCTAACCCCAAACCCCTAAACCCTAAACCCTAAACCCTAAACCCTAAACCCTAAACCCCAAACCACTAAACCCTAAAGCCCATCCCTGTCCTAAACCCTAAATTCCTAACTCCCTAAACCCTAAACCATATAGTGGTATAGATATAGGGTATAGGTATAGGTATAGGGTATGTATAAATAGGTATAGGTATACTAAGATAACAGATATATTGTATAGGGTATAGGGTATAGTGGGTATAGGTATAGGCATAGGAGTATAGGTATATTGTATAGGGTATAGGGTATAGGATATAGGGTATAGGATATGTGTGGTATAGGGGTATAGGGCATAGGGTATAGGCATGTGGCATAGGCATGTGGCATAGGGTATTGTGGCATAGGGTATAGTGTATAGGGTATGTGTATAGGATATAGGTATAGTGGCATAGGCATAGGGCATAGTGTAGTATGTGGTATGTGGTATAGGGCATAGTGGCATAGGGTATGTGTATAGGATATATGGTATAGTGGCATATGGGTATGTGGCATAGGGTATAGGATATAGTGTATAGGGTATGTGGTATAGGGTATAGTGGTATAAAAGTGTATAGGGTATAGGGTATAGGGCATAGGATATAGGGCATAGGGTATAGGGTATAGGGTATGTGATATAGTGGTATAGTGATATAGTGGCATGTGGCATAGGTATGTGGTATAGTGGTATAAAGTTGGTATAGGGTATAGGCATAGGGTATATTGTATAGGGTATAGGGTATAGGATATAGGGTATAGGATATAGGGTATAGGGGTATAGGGTATAGTGGTATGTGGCATAGGGTATGTGGTATGAGGGTATAGTGTATAGGGTATAAACAGTGTATAGGATATGTGTATAGGGTATAGTGGTATAGGTATAGGATATGTGGGTATAGTGGTATGTGGCATAGGCATGTGGCATAAGGTATAGTGGTATAGGATATGGGTATAGGGGCATAGGCATGTATGGTATAGGCAGTATAGGGTATAGGATATAGGTATGTGGTATAGGTATAGGGTATATATGCATAGTGGTATAGGCAGTATAGTGGTATAGGGTATAGGGTATAGGATATAGGCATAGGGGTATAGGGTATAGGGTATAGGGTATAGGATATAGGGTATAAGGTATAGGGTATAGTGGTATAGGGTATAATGTATAGGTATAGTGTATGTGGTATAGGATATGTAGTATAGGATATAGGGTGTGATATAGGATATAGGGGTATAGGGTATAGGGTATAGTGGTATAGGATATAGGGTATAGGATATAGGGTATAGGGGTATAGGTATAGGGCATAGGGTATGTGTATAAAGGTATAGGGTATAGGGTATAGAATATAGTGGTATAAAGGTATAGTGGTACAGGCATAGGCATTGTGATATAGTGGTATAGGGGCATATAAATTGTGGTATGTGGTATGTAGGATATAGGGTATAGGATATGTGGTATAGGGGTATAGTGGTATATATAGGGTATGTGGTATAGGGCATAGGGTATAGGGTATATGTGGTATAGGTATAGGCATGGTATGTTGTATGATAGGTATAGGGTATAGGATATAGTGGTATGGATATAGGGTATAGGGCATAGGTATAGGGTATAGTATAACAGGATGTGGTATAGTGTATAGGTATAGGGTATAGGGTATATTGTATAGTGGTATAGGGTATAGGATATAGTGGTATAGGATATGTATAGGGGTATAGGGTATGGGTATAGGTATAGGCAGTGGTATAGTGTATAGTGGTATAGGGTATAGGGTATAGGGTATGGGTATGTATAGGATAGTATGGGGCATAGGGCATACAGGGGTATGTGGCATATAGGGTATAGGGTATAGGGTATAGTGGCATAGGGTATAGGGTATAGGGTATAAAAGGGTATAGGTGGTATAGTGGCATAGTGTATAGTATAGGTATATAGGGCATAGGGTATGGGGTATAAAAATAATGGCATTATAAAATTAAAATTAATTAATATTTATGATTTATTTATTTTTTCAAAAATATCATAAATATTTATGATTTATTTATTTTTATATAAATAAAAATAATGATATTTATTAAATTAAAAATTTTTCAAAAATAATATTTATTGACTCATATTTATTTTTTTGAGAGTAATTTAAAATAACTTTCATATTTTATATAAATAAAAATAATGGCATTATAAAATTAAAATTAATTAATATTTATGATTTATTTATTTTTTCAAAAATATCATAAATATTTATGATTTATTTATTTTTATATAAATAAAAATAATGATATTTATTAAATTAAAAATTTTTCAAAAATAATATTTATTGACTCATATTTATTTTTTTGAGAGTAATTTAAAATAACTTTCATATTTTATATAAATAAAAATAATGGCATTATAAAATTAAAATTAATTAATATTTATGATTTATTTATTTTTATATAAATAAAAATAATGATATTTATTAAATTAAAATTAATAAATATTAATGATTTATTTATTTTTTCAAAAATATAATGAAAACAATTATATTTATTAATAATATGCGGAAATTTCCGTCGCCGAATTTAAAATCGCCGGCGGAAATTTCCGTCTGAGAGTGCCATGTCATCGATCCAGTGAGCGTACGTATAGTTTAGCTGCCGGATTTATCATGACGGAATATTCCGCCGCTATATATTAATTATAGCGTCGGAATTTAATTTCCGCCGCTATAATTAATATTTAGCGACGGAATATTCCGTCGCTGGTGGAAATTATAAATACTTAATTTATACCTCAGATATCAATTACGCCACAAATTTCCCTCTCTCTCTTCCCGCTATCTCTCTGTGCGACCTCGACCTAGAAGAAGAAGAAGAAGAAGCGTCCGTCGCCGTCCGTCCACCTCTCCACCGCCGCCGCCGCCGTCCGTCGCCGTCCACCTCTCAACCTCTCCACCGTCCGCTCGAGCTCTCACGCCGTCTGGATCCGTCCGCCGCCTCTCCACCGTGTTTCTCTCTCTTGCTCTAATCAAATCAAATCAAGGTAAATGTTTCGATTTCTTTCAAATAAGTAGTTCTAATTCGAGGATAGTGTGTTAATTTGTTGTGAATATGAATTTGTTTCGATTTCTCACGCCGTCTTGAATCTGTCTGTGATTTTTTTTTTTAATCTGTGTTTCTCGATTAAATTGGTGGTGAAAACCCAAATGCAAATGGGTTTCTCGATTAACAGAGTGGGGGACCCGAATATCCGAATTTGTTTCGATTTCTCGATTATAAATACTCATTTTTTTTTAATCTGTCTGTGATTTTTTTTTTAATCTGTGTTTCTACTCCTTATTCATTTCTCTCAGAATTTAATACCAATTAACTTTCAACAATAATTTTAATATAATTTAATTATTTTAATTAAAATTTAAAAATTGTTATTAAAATTACTACTCAAACTTTGTTGGTCTGTTGTGGGTGTCTGTGAGTGTTTCTGTGTGTGTATGCGTGTGTTGTTGGGTGTTGGTTGCTGAAGGGGTTGCCATCATAAGTGTGTGTGTGCGCTGGTGTGCGTGTATTAGGGGTGTGCCGAGTGTGTTGCTGGGTGTGGCTGCTGTAGTGTGAGTCGTGTGTGTACAGAGAGGGAAGGATTTATGTATCCAGCTTTAAGTGATTGGGACTTAAGGCGGAGTTGAGTATTGTGAATACATGAAATAATTCTTTGCTGGTTTCGAACTAGTTCATTGTTAAACTCTTATATAATTATTTTTTTTATTTTTCTAGATCAACTCCTCATTTCTCTCTTCTACCTTGTTTCTTTTATTTCTGTGTTGCTCCCCCTTTTTTTCTCACCTGACTATGTTGTATCTATTAATGGATGTTCATGTGACTAATCATATATGCTTTTCTTGACTTTCTATGATACTTTCTGATGTTCCACCTACATTGAAAGTTAAAATTTTCAAGTTATTTTCTTCAAGAACTGCGTAGGACATTCTAATAAGATCTGAAATAACTGACCACAATTTTGGATGAAGTGTTAGATAATGGAGACAAGGGGAACTCATGTCTATGTTACTCACAAGTCATTTAACATATCTGTAGTGTATGTTGATCGTTATGTGGATTACCTGGCTCTATGGTTGCTGCTTTATTTTCTTTATTTTTTGGTATGTGATTGGGAGTGTAAATTAATGTAATTTATATGGTTAAATGACTTGCTCCCCCCCCCCTTCCCCAAATGATTGGTTACAAAATTTAACTGCTGGTGTGAAAGATGGTATTTGAGAATCATGATTGCTGCTCCCGCTGAGTCAAAGTGAGCTTTGTAGGATGGATGACTTCATTTGATCGGTAACCTTGAATAAGCATTTCCGTGCTTTGGGCGCCCATTGTGATGTCATTTGTTGTTTAACAACTGGAATGTGAGTGTGGTTGATACCCTAATCCCACTAATGGGAGGAATTAGACAAGGTGTAAACTTAGTATTATTTGCTTCAATTACAAACAAATAAGTAAGAAAACTGTGGATGAAATAGTTTAGGAACATCTAGTTCTAGATCTCATTTTGGGGCGATTGACGGCATCGCGGACGGTGATTATGTCGCCTACGTTTGAGCGCCTGATATCAATCCTGGTACCCTAGATGCACCTTATATGAAACAAATTAGGATACAGCCGTATCCTAGTTTGTTACATATTTAGTAATATTAACGAATAGAAGAAAACATATGTTAGTAATATTAACGAATAGAAGAAAACATATGCCACTATAAAGAAAACGATAAATAACCGTACTCATAATCAAATATGTAACATGTTATATTTAATAAAAATAAAAATAAAAATATACATATATGTATATATATAAATATCATTATTGTCTATTAAAATTGCTTGAATTGTCGATAGTTGAAATATTTCGGTTGCATTAATCCTATTGTTCTCTGAGTGTATACTAGACATATATGGTTGATTACACTGTCGATTATAATCGATAGTGTTTGATTGACCTAGTCTACGTCGTGCACTTGGAGACCATGGGGTTATGCTGTCAAAATTTCTTGATTTTCGATTATAAAGCAAGTAGACAAAGTGATATTTGCAATTCATGCGTGTATTTCGGGATGGGATAGAAGCCAACCCCACTACTATCACGTACAACCACTACCATTGGGGTTATCTTTGGAGTGGAAAATCTCAAGTTTTTGCACAGCGTTAGGCCCAAAGATTGAAACTTTGATTAATTATTATAATAATAAATCTACTTTCAAAGTTTCAATCTTGGGCCAAATGCTTGTGCAAACTTGATATTTTCCACCCCACTACTATCACGTACAACCACTACCATGGGGTTATGGCCGAGTGGAAAATCTCAAGTTTTTGCACAAGCATTAGGTCCAAAGATTGAAACTTTGAAAGTAGATTTAGCAATTAATCGTAAAAATAAGAAAATCCCCAACTTCGCTTGTAGAAGATACAAAAACCGCTTGGGGATTTTCTTGTTTTCTGATTAATTATAATAGTAAATCTACTTTTAAAGTTTCAATCTTTGGGCCAAATGCTTGTGCAATAGACTTGATATTTTCCACTGGTGTAACATGTTATATTTAGTAAATATAACATGTTACATATTTAGTAAACATAACATATTACATATGCAACAATTAGATAAGTTACTAAATATCTAATTTTCAAGTCTTTTAAAGTCAAAGGGGAGGAAAGGGGGTGAATGTATCAATAATGTAACATATTCAACCGCACACTACCTTAGTGGTTCTAGATCCCATTTTGGGGCGATTGACGGCATCGCGGACGGTGATGTATATCGCCTACGTTTGAGCGCCCGATATCAATCCCGGCACCCTAGATGCACCTTAGGGTATTGTGGTTGGTGGTTAACATCTTAAAATATAAATAAGATGAGAGCCTTTCTCACCCACGCCTATCAAAATCCGTCCATCTTTGATCAAGAAAGATAGAGCAAATAAGTTCTTGTCAGTTGAGCAAAGGATTTTCGTTTAATAAGAGTTTTTCCGCTTCACTGTTCTCTTCTCTAAGGATCTCAAACATCACAGCCATGTTCTTGTCAAGTCTGCTTTACTCTTCACCGTTATACGGTCACAAGTAAAACAAGGTAACAAGATAACACCAAGGAAGAGAAAACAGATCTTTCCTCCAATTTTTTTAATCTCCACCTTCCATTTACTCGAGATCTGATTGTAATCTTCCTCATGAGCTTGAAAGTCGGTGTTGCCTCAATCTCACGGTTGCTTCGCATGTGCAACCGTGAGATTGAGGGCATGTGCAACCGTGAGATTGAGGGCAACACCGCCGCTTTCAGCTCATGAGGAAGATTCTCGCAATCAGATCTTGGGTAAATGGAAGGTGGAGATTGAAAAATTGGAGGAAATTTTCGTTTTCTCTTCACCGGTGTTATACTGTTACCTTGTTTTTACTTGTGACCGTATATCACCAAGTGAAGAGTAAAACAGCACCGTCAAGACATGGCCGTGATGTTTGAGATTCTTAGAGAGGAGGACAAAGCTGAAACCGGAAAAACCTATATTAAACAGAAAATCCTTTACTCAAACTGACAAGAACTTATTTGCTCTATCTTTCTTGGTCTAAGCTGAGATAGGGTTTTGATAGTTGTGGATGATAACGACTCTTATCTTGTTTATAAATGTTAATTTAATTCATCATTGTAAAATTATATATTTTACAACAAAGAATTAAATATTAATATTTAAAATTATTCACAATAGTAATAATTTAGGTCTATGCAAAAGCCGAAATTTCTTTATTTTCGATTATAAAGCAAGTAGGCAAAGTGATATTTGCATTTCATATAATCATGCATTTCGGGATGGGATAGGTTTATCAAACATGCACTTAAAGGACAGAGTAGGTGGTTAGGTAGGGACACCATTATCCTTTAGTTTAGTTTGAACTAGAGCTCAAGATTTGTTGATACAATTATTCACAATATTAATAGGTAAAAAGTCCCAAAGATTTCCAATTTAAGGCAAAGATGGAGCATTACAATGGAGAAATTGTTTCCCGCGAGTTTCAATTTCAACAAGACATTCTTGAACTCACGCGCTTTCACCAAAAACAACACCGGAAACTTATTGACAGGAGGTATAGCATGCCATGCATCCGGTCTCTAAAAGATTGGAAGATTGATTGGGATCTCGCTCCGAGCCGCTTCGTGCTTTTGGGATTCGGAGCGACATGTGTTCACCCTATCGTACAACGATCCGATGCCAACGATGGAGGATTTTCGAGCACCGACCGGGTGTGGCCGAGTCGAGGACTCGTGGCATTTCCTCGAGACAGACGATCGCCACGGAGCAACTATCTCGAATTCTTGGGATTATCAGCAGACCGGGTATCGGGCATTGTCGTTGACGATAGATTCATAGACTTGACTCATATAGCCAGCATTGAGTCTGACCAGCCTGACCGTTTGATCTATCCACTTCCTTAGATATATTCATGTTGCTCATTCCGTCTCGCGCACTACTTCGCGGCTACATCGGAGTGTGTCCACTACGCTGTTAGAGATCATCAGCAAATGAGAGGTGATCGAGGAGTTGACATCCGGCATATTCAATCTGGACAGGAGCGATGGACATCATTCCACCGTTGCTAGCGGAGACATACCACGGCATTGATAGATTAGCCTGAGGATCCGAGTACATGGGTTCAGCAGCCCCAGATTACTATCATTGTGGCCGTATGAGAGATTTCGCTTGATCTCGCCACTGCCAGAGGGGCAGACGGCATTACCTTGGGTGACCGGACAGCGCAGATATTGAGGGATGCCGCTACCGAGAGTTGGCATAGGAGGTTGGCCTTGGCCCGATATGAGACCGCAAACCCGTACTATTGGATTCCCGCATGGGGATTGCAGACTATGAGAGATATTCAGGACGGGCCGCTATTGTCCGACTTCCGGACTACATGTATCATCCTTTTGCATTCCATCTCTAGTGAGCAGTACAAGCACGGATACCCGCAGCAGACCATCTCGGACTTTGAGAGAGCAAGCTTGACGACTAATACAATGCCGATGATTATGACCGAGCCTCGTACTACACATTTCTTTGGCAGAGCATTTCTAGAGGGCTTTCTTCCGATACGACCACTACTCCGTCGACTAGAGGTAGCACATTTCGACCACCGAGTATCCGACATGGTACGAGGAGCAAGAAGGTCCCGTACAACCGATGATAGAGGCTCGACGCCGAGAGTGTTTTGGGGGCGTACTATTCTTCCAAATTGACATTAAGAGGCATGGAGGCCAAGAGCAACCCCGATGAAATCACCGGCGACATTGCAGCAGATTATGAGAGACGGGAGATTCTGAGAGCCGCTGAGAAATGATCCCGAAGTGATAGCTCGCAGGAGGCCTTGAGGCAGAAAGAGCAAGATCGAGAGCTACCAGACCGATTGATCCACCACTCACACGATACCCGAGCCAGACGAGGTCCGACCGACTTTTTCAACATACCTAGACCAAAGACTCCCTGGGACCGAGGCGGAGGAAGAGTAGAGATTCGAGTTCGGAGCGGGAACGAGTTCCTAGACACTTTAAGAAGACCTCGTTAATATATTGTTAAATATGAGTTAGAAGCTTTATATTTATTTTAAGAAGATCTCGTGTTGCTTTTAAGTTTGTAATTCAAATTTAGGGAATGATAATACGTTAATTACTTCTATATAGACTCGTTAATATATTATGAAATCCAATAATTATTAACATCCCGATTTTGTTTCATCCGTCGATTAAATTGAGTGTACGTATAATATATGGATTGCAATGCAGAGTAATGTCTCGTTAACGATGATCGTAGTTGGATGTATAAGCGGAAGTTGCCGAATCAACGCGGTATCAATCCCGAGTTTTATAGAGGGTCAAGGGGTTTGTTGAATTTGCTCAATTAAATAAAACCGGTCACATGGATAAGGATGGTAAGATTAGGTGTCCATGCGACAAGTGTTGTAATGTCAAGTATCTAAGCTTGATCGAGACTCGTAAAACATCTTTTGCGTAACGGGTTTGAAGTTGGGTACAAACGGTGGACCCGTCATGGTGAGCCGAGATTGCGCACAAATGTTGCGAATAATCCCCGAGAATATTCATGTACCTCCCGAACCCGAACCTATTATTCAGACAATGAAGAACCACCTTTGAATATGGAAGATATGGTTAGGGATGCAGCCGGTCCTTCCTTCGATTGGTCGAGAACCAACAAAGAAGAACCAACCCCGCAGCCCAAGAAATTTATTGATGCTATGGACTCGCAAAAGAGAAGGTCTATCCAGTTGCGAGATCGGTGTGTTGGAGGCCGTGGCCGAGCTCCTTAACATAAAGGCCGATTGCAATATTAGCCACCGCTTATAATCGTATCATGAAAGCAATTAAGCGGATGTTGCCGAAAGAGAATAAGATGGTTACAAACTTTTATGAGACAAAGAAGTTGGTTGGGCAGATTGGGCTATGTTATGAAAAGATTGATGCGTGTAAGAATGACTCGCATGCTATTCTACAAGGAAGATTCACGTAAGACAGAGTGTTCAATTTGCGAACAAAGTAGATATAAGCCAAATCGGAGGGGAGTTCAAAACACAAGAAAAACAGACCACATAAGCAGCTGCGTTACATGCCGTTGATTCCAAGACCGCAACGCCTCTACGCGTCTAAATCTACCGCAGAGGCAATGCGTTGGCATAAGGAAAGTTTGTGTGAAGAGGGTGTGTTGATTCATCCCAAGATGGGGAGGCATGGAAACACTTTGATGAGACTTATCCCGACTTTTGCGTCGAAGCAAGAAATATACGGTTATGCATCCGCTTCCGATGGTTTCAATCCGTTTGGTCCTCGGGGCAAAATCTTACTCTTGTTGGCCGGTTATAGCCACCGTCTACAATCTTCCGCCCCGGTTGTGTATGAGTGATCCCTACATGTTCTTGTCGTTATTCATCCCCGGCCCAAACACTCGGGAGGAACATTGACGTCTATCTCCGACCTTTGATGGACGAATTGAAGCAGTTTGGGAGGATGGGGTCGAAACGTGGGATGCTTTCAAGCGAGAGAATTTCAAAGATGAAGGCTGCGTTGATGTGGACAGCTAATGACTTCCCCGCATATGGGATGTTATCGGGTTGGAGCACCCACGGGAAGTTGGCCTATCCGTATTGTATGAGTGACACAAAGTCTTTCACGCTCACGCACTCGGAAAACCATGTTGGTTCGATTGCCATAGACAATTTCTTCCTGAGGACCACCCATTCAGACCCTTAAGAATGCGTTTAAAAAGAACAAGATTGACCATGATGAGGCACCGATTCGTTTAAGTGGTGACACGGTCTATGAGGAGGTATCTAGATTGCCCGATCCTCGGTGGGGAAAAGTTTTCAAAGACCAAAATACAAGGGTTTGGGACTACCCATAACTGGATCAAGAGGAGTATATTTTGGGAGCCGCCATACCGGAAAACAAATCTCATTCGACATAACCTTGACGTGATACACATTGAGAAGAATGTATTCGATAATGTTTTTAACACGTTGATGGATTTCAAGAGAACAACTAAAGACAACGAAAAGCTCGAAAGGACCTTAAGGAAATCCGTAAGCGGCCGGCCTTAGACTTGGTATACGTCAATGGTAAACCGCTTAGACCGATGGCTCAATACGTGCTTACAAAGGAAAAGAAGCTCCTCCTCCCGAAATGGCTCAAGGATTTAAGGCTTCCTGATGGTTACGCGTCTAACATTGGTAACCGTGTCAATGTAGAGGAGGGGAAAGTGCAGTGGTTTGAAGAGTCACGATTGCCACGTTTGGCCGGATAGGCTACTTCCGATTGCTCTCGTGGGTCTCTTGCCCGACAATATCTCGGGGTGGCGTTAACAGAGTTAAGTGAGTTTTTCCGAGCGTTAACATCGACCACACCGCGTGTTGATCACATGAAAAGCTTGAGGAGAGCATCGTAGTGACTTTGTGCAAACTTGAGAAGATATTTCCTCCTTCATTCTTTGATTCTATGGAGCATTTACCTGGTCCACTTGGCATACGAAGCTAGAGTCGGTGGTCCAGCTCAATACGTATGGATGTATCCATTTGAGAGGTAATTGAATTTATTCTATTTCTAAATAATTTGAGCGTTAACAATATACCTTCTTTAACATTATTTATGTTTTAATCTACGAATGACTTTTAGGTATCTAGGCCAATTGAAAAGGAAGATGAGCAATAGGGCCATGGTCGAGGCCTCAATTTCGTAGGCCGTTATCATAGATGAGATTGTTGCCTTTGTCGGAACATATTTTCCTCCCGATGTTGATACGAGATTGACTAGGGTTGGCCGCAATTACGATGGTGGTTTTCCGTCTAAGGGAAACATCTCTCGTATTTTCATCCCCGGTCGGTTGCTCGGCAAACGGGTTGGTACGCGTACGTTAACCGCTAAAGAGTTTGCCGCGGTCGAAACGTATGTTCTTCTTAACTGCGACGAGGTTGGGGAATATATCAAGTAAGTCATTGATGTTATGTTTACGCCTCGTCGATTAAATTATGCATGTTTAATTACCTCGCATTTGAAATGCCTTGTTTAACCCTACCGCAGAATGTTTGAAGATTTAGCTCAGATTTATCTCCGTAACTCATCGCAACTAGGACAGAAAGAGAATTTCCAAACCGGCTAAGGAAATATGTAAATATTTCGTTTCATTCAAATTTATTCTATACACTTCTTTAAACATTCAATCTTAAAATTGTATTAAATTGGTTACAATATTGTCTTATAGATAGCCGAACATCCGGTGATGCCAAAGCCGCGAGGTTAAGACATTTAGCATCATCTCCGTACTTGAAGGTTCATTTATACAACGGTTATTTCGTGAATGGCTATGTGTTTCATACCAAAGCTTACGGGGGCTCTAAATTGACGTGGAATAGCGGTGTGAAGCTTATAGGGAATGATTATTATGGCGTCCCGAAAGAAGTAGTCGAGGTGGAGTATTTCGGTAGAAACAGTTGTTGTCTTGTTCAATTGTGATTGGCGGGATGCCGTGCGAGGTGTTAAGAAGCACCCCATATTTGACCTCGTCGATGTAAAGGACTCGTCCGTACATAATGGCGACGACGTCTTCATCTTAGCATCTCAAGCACAACAGGTATACATGACTCCCTACCCTCGTCCGCGACCCGACGGATTGTGGGTCTGTTTGGATGACCAAGGCTAGGAGCATGATTGACAACCTACCCTCGTCGACAACTACAGAGTCGTCATTAGAAACACCCTATCAAGAGGATGAAATGCCAGTGCCACCTAACGTTTCATCATCTAATCATCCATTAGATGATGTCACTCATATTCCTCAAAATGTTGATGAACCCGAGGAGGATATCTTACCAGTGAATTTGCCAACTCCCCGCCTCGTTCAGTCATCTCGCGCATATTGATATTGATGAATCAGAGGAAGAGGAAGAGGAAGAGGAAGAGGAAGAGGAAGAGGAAGAGGAAGAGGAACCAGAGTTTGATTCATCGTAGTCCGAAGACGAAGATGAAGAACTCGAGTTTTGTAGTAATTCAGCAGTCCAAATGATGATGATGGGGACGAAGATTAATAATAGTTTAAAGTTTAAAATTGTATTGTGAATGCTTTAGATTATTAGAACTTTAAAGTTTTATATGTATTGTGAATGCTTTAGATTATTAGAACTTTAAAGTTTCATATGTATTGTGAATGCTTTAGATTATTTTTAATATCCGTCGTTTTATATATATTGTGAATGCTTTAGATTATTAGAACTTTAAAGTTTTATATGTATTGTGAATGCTTTATATTATTAATAGTTTAAAGTTTTATATGTATTGTGAATGCTTTAGATTATTAGAACTTTAAAGTTTTAGATGTATTGTGAATATATTGTTTCCTATTGTTAAAGTTGTATATTTTAATATTTTTACTGTAATACAGATATGAGTTCTAGTAGAAAGGGCAAGGGTAAGAGGACCAAGCCCATTTACACTTTGATTACTGGGACGCAACCGTCCCGATCCGGTAGCGATGATGTTGACCCCTCACACAGTAGTACTAGCTCCACCTCTGGGGCCGGTACTCGACTACCGTCGATTCCGAGGGAGGATATATGTCGATCTCATCACTTTATGACCAAAGAAGTAACTCTTCATTAATTTGATATAAGTTGGTTCCTTTTTGCTTTATATATAATTCATTATTTAAGTTAAAATGTTATTGTATAAATATACTTGGCGTTTGTAGGTGGATACCCCACCACCGGCACTAAGATCGGGCATACCGCGGTCTCGGAAAATGACCGAGTTTTGGCCCAATCGGAAAAAATTGCCACAGAGGCAGAAGGACGATGCGTATGATGAGTTTAAGGTAATGTGTTAATGGTTTTTATTTAAAACTTAAATGTTAGTTTGTTATTAAAATGTTATAATTAATAATGATTATACTCTTTTAGTTTTGTAATGTTATCATTATATGTTGTAGGCTAAATATTATTGGGCGCCGTAGATCGCCGAGGCGACGGCTAGATATGTTTTCGATCAGCAGGCTCACAAGCTATTTACGAATTTTATTTGTAACATATTTATCTATCCTTAATTAGTTTAATTAACAATGATTATACTCTTTTAATTTTATAATGTCATCATTATATGTTTACGAGATATTCATATTTTTTATAGGTACCACGAAGAAAAATTATTATACTACTCGGCTCGCGGCGGGAGAACAACCCTTGTGTCCTACTTTTATGACCGATGAGGTGTTTGGTCAATTTTGCGAATATTGGGGAGCCGCCCGCGGCGAAGGCTATATCCGAACAGCCAAGGCCAATAGAGCAGCTCCTGGGTCGGCGGCGTTGCATACCGGGGACGCTCACGATCGCCGAGCATCACGACCGCATGGTATGTATGTTAATTTAAATGTAGTAGTGTATGGATGCTTTTAAATAGGTTTATGTACGTATGTTAGCCGGGAGCCAATGTTGATGCTATGAAATCCATAGTTTTAGTGTAAATGTAGTGTATGCATGCTTTTAAATCGCCTTAAATGTTGCATTTATATATACAATTTCAAAGTAATAATCTCGCTTATTTTATTTATAGGAAAGGGAGTATGGTCCGAATATCACTTTTGTGGATGTTTACGCTAGCACCCATATTCGGAATTCTACAGCCCGATCAACCTCCGCAATGGGTTGACGATCGATCTCAAGCACGCCTTTGTAAGTAAACTACCATTAAATGACTTGATTTTGAATATGTAAATTTATTTATGTACCTTACATTGTGTATATGATTATAATTGTTTGTTTTATTTTTCAGCCGCATATCAAGCCGCCGTTGTTCCCGAAGGAACGCCTCCCGCGAGCCCGTCCCCTTCGTGCCTCGATGTTTGGCAGAGGTCACCTCTCGTGGACATCCAAGGAGAGGAGCCCGAGTGTTAGGGATGGGGATTACGGCGGCAATGCCCGTCGACGCCGACCGGCCGTCGGCGAAATGTAGCCCAGCCCCCACGTTTCATGATCCGAGGGTCGACACTGGAGGCCGCGGCTGAGGAGGAGAAACGCGAGCGGGCAAAGCTTCATGGATGCTTGCGCTCAGACGCAGATGCAGGAGGAGAACGATCGACGTCATGCGTAGATTCAGAGACAAAGCATGCAGAGACTCAAAGACAATTGGCGCCGTTGATGGCTCATCTCGGCCAGACTCCTGTGGTAATTTCCCGCCTCCCCAAAGTTGATTGCGGACATTTTTAGACATTTTTAGACATTTTTGTATTAATTTATACTTGTTTGTAAACATTTGAGACATTTGGTACCCGCGGAGCCCCTCCCGCCTCTCCCCCGCTCCCCCCTCTCCCCTCTCCCCCTCTCCCCCTCCCCCTCCCCCTCTCCCCTCCCCCTCCCCCTCTCCCCCTCTCCCTCCCCTCCCGAATTGGTACGGTGGTATTTAGTTTTTATTTGGTACGCCGATATTTGAATTTTAGTTTTTATAGTTTTAGTTTTATAAATTGAAATGTTATATCGTGTACAAAAAATTTTGGTTTATTGATATTTTAAATTATTTTTTTTAAATTTATTTCAATCGCCGACGGAATTTTCCGTCGCCGAAATTAATGCCGAAATAAAAATTAATTAAATAAATTAATTTCTGACGGAATTTCCGCCTCTATAATCATTTAATTTTTATTTAATTTTTAATTTCAGGAAATTTTCGTCGCCGTAATAAAATTTAAATTAAAATTAAATAATTTCAATGACGGTAATTTCCGCCGCCGAAATAATTTAATTTTAATTTAAATTTTATTACAAATGACGGAAATTTCCGCCGCCGAAATTAATTTAATTAAATTAATTTTTATTACAATGACGGAAATTTCCGCCGCCGAAATGAAAATTTAATTAAATTAAATTAATATAGCAATGAATTTTCCGTCGCCGAAACCATTAATTCACCGGCGGAATTAATTTCCGTCGGTAAAAGAAAAAAATAGCGGCGGAAATTGACCCGTCTGAGCACCGCGACGAGCCGGGTAGCGGCGGACCACCGACGGAATTTTTCCGTCGGTGATTTATTTTAGCGACGGAAATATAATTTTAGCGGCGGAAATTTCCGTCGCTAAATGACCTTTTTCTGGTAGTGTGCGGTCTTCCGGACCGGGTAATTTAAAGCCTTCCGGGCTACGGATGATGATGTGGGAGGTTTATACAGTCTTCTGGACAGGGTAATTTAGAGCCTTCCGGGCTACGGATGATGATTTGGGAGGTTTATACGGTCTTCCGGACTAAAAATGATGATTTGGGAGGTTTATACGGTCTTTCAGACCGGGTAATTTAAAGCCTTCCGGGCTACGGATGATGCTTTGGGAGGTTTATACGGTCATTCGGACTGGGTAATTTAAAGTCTTCCCAAGCTACTTGATGTCAGGTGATGGTGAAATTGTGAGTGTGGAGGCGTTTGTGTCTTGGGATTCGTGTTTGAAGGCATTTTGTGCGCTTTTTGTTTATTTTACCGTTTAGTGGGCGAGGTTCGGGCTTACGATGATGGCCGGTGTTTGTTTTGTTAGGTTAAGGACCAAACTGCATTAAATTTGCTGGAAATGGCCTTTGGATAGCCAGGGGCAAAGATTATAAGGGCAAAAGGGTAATCTCGCCTAAAAAACAAAGTGGTCCGCACGGATCCACTTGCCTTGCAAAGTGGTCCGTGCGGATTAGTCTTGAAAATTGATTTTCCCAAATCAAAATCTGACTTCAGCAATGACGCACTCCTCCATTTTTCCATCTTCAGTTCGACCGAGGGAGAGAGAGGGAGAGAAAATTCTTGAGTTTTGTTCAAAATTTCCTAGGGAATCCTTTCGAGTTTGCTTGAATTGCTACCATGGCAGAAAGAATCAGACGAGGTCGTCGCCAAAGGGGCCAAGAGGCCATGGAGAGGAGATTGGAGCTCCAAAGCAATTGTTCTTCCTTTGTTCCTTCAACAAGGAATGCAGATGTGTTGTATTCGGATTCGGATTCGGAGGTGCACAACTTGCGGGGGAGGACCGTAAGGGAGGTAATAAATCAATGTTTGCTTTGATTCTTGTTTGAAATGTTGTATGCTAGAACTAGGTTTTAGTTTTCGCAATTTGGGGCTTTTGTTGTTGACATGATCAACTTGTGGAATTGATGTTGATTTATTGAAATTGAATGTGTAAGAATTGTGGAGATGTGATTTTTGTGTAAGAATGTGGAGATTAGCTCTTATTTGTGAAAATAAAGTGCCTCTCTTTGAAATGCATGCTTCGGTGATTTGTACCTTATGCTACTTCCGTATGTACATTGTGAAAAAATTGCCGTGTAGGGACGGACTTTGTGTGAAAAGTGTGACGTGTGTCGTATTTTTGTGATGGACTCTGTGTGGGGAAATTTATGTGCAATGTGTGCCGTGTTTTTGTAAACGGTCTTTTGTTTGAAAACGTGACGTGGGTGCCGTGTTGTTATGAACGATTTTCGTTGAGAATGTGTCATGTAGGGACGGATCCCTCTTTTGAGAAAATTGTGTAGTGCGTGTCGTATTTTCGTGACGGGCTGTTTGAAAAATTTCCGTGTAGAGACGGTCTTTATTTGAAAAGTGTAACGTGTGCCGTGTTTTTGTGACGGATTCTGTGGGGAAATTTATGTGCAATGTGTGCCGTATTTTTGTGATGGGCTTTTGAAAATGTGTCATGTAGTGCGTGCCATGTTTTTGTGACGGGCTTTTGTTTTGAATAATTTGACGTGTTGGGACGGGCCTTTTATGTTTTGCCGTGTTGGGACGGACTTTTGTGCTTTGTATTATTTTTGTTTTTGTATATTTGTTTAAGTACTGTTATTGACGTACCTTTGTTGTGTTTACCTGCAGGATGAGGTGTTTGTTGAGAACCTTGCCGGGATAGCGGAGACGCAGAAGAACAAGGGCGTCTTCTTGGCTCTGTCTGAGTACTGGTGGGACACCACGCATACCTTCCACTTTAGCTGGGGAGAGGTGACGGTGACCCCTACTGATTATGCGGCGATCACCGGGTTTTCCTTCAAGGGGGAGTCGGTGAGATGGCGGGACAGGATGTCCGATGGGGTGTTGGCTGAGTTGCTGGGATTTGCGCCCTATCCTCGTAAGGGCTTGGGCATGTTGTACATCGATGTGGAGTTTCAGATCACGTCCAACATCGGGGCTTATTGCCGGGGCACTAGAGTAGTGACGGCTGAGCAGCTGGCGCGCTCTTTTCTGTGGTTTGCTCTTTCCTAGACTTTGTTCTCGAATCACGCTTCTTTCGCTCTTTTCCCTCTGCTGGAGAGTTTGGTGGATTTGGAGAGGATTGGTGAGATCGCTTGGGGCGAGGCGGGCTTGGCCGAGCTCTATTTTTCTATGGACAGGTTTAGCCGGGGCGCGGCCAGTTCCCTGGGATGCTTTGATTTTGCACTAGAGGTATGAGTTTATTGCTGTTGTAGTTTAGTATTTTGTCATTTCTCCGTCTTTTCCTTTCCTTGTTCTGAGCACTATTTGCTTTTTTGTTGCAGGTGTGGTGCTATGAGATCTTTCGGTGCCAGCCGTGGGACCGGGAAGATGAGGCCATGGTAGGCTACCCCGCCATGTTGTGCTGGGCCCGCCCTTTGAGGAAGAGGAGGACGACCAGGGGGAAGGTCACCGTTGCATATAGGGATGTACAGGAGTACCTAGAGAGGGATAGCCCGGCGGGGTTTGAGTTGTACCCTTGGACTCGGTATGGTGATGACGAGTTTGAGGGTGTTCCCGGGGTGACACGACAGAGGAAGATGCGGAGGGGCCTTACTTGCGATGTCATGTATCTGGGGGAGAGGGTCTTCTGGCAGCATAGCGCAGGCGTGCCCCCTATGGCTCCGAGGGATCCGCCCCTCAGTATGATGAGTCCTCTCGACATGGACGTGCTGGAGTACGAGAGGTACCGGGATGGCGTGAGCGCCGAGGAGTTCATCTTGTATGGGGAGGAGTATGGGGCCTTTGTTAGGCGGAAGCTGAGGACGCCACAGGTGTTGGCGAGGGAGAGGCAGGATGGCCAACCACGTCCCCCAGATGTTCCGGTGCCTGGGCCGGACTTCACGTATGTCCGCGGGTATCGGTGCCCATCCCGGAGCATAGTCCTGCTGCTTATCGGGTTGACCCGAATTCTCCGATGAGTGTGCTTACTCTTTTCCATCTCGACATCTTTTCTGTATTTTTCTCTTTTTGTCGAGTATGATTGTATCTCTTTTGCTGAGCGTTTCTTTGGCTGTTTGCTTGTACAGGTCTCGGGGCGATCGTTCGACGCTGACCCGTCGGTATGTGGGGTTGAAGTCTTTCGCGAAGAAGTTTTTGGGAAGATGTCTTGTAGGCCTTCACGGAGCGCGGCGGCGTTCGAGCCAATGCCTTCGAGGAGGTCTGTGGATACTCCTTCTTCGAGGGCTGAGCCAGGGCCACTGCCTGAGGTCCCCAAACCATCCGCTCAAAATTAAAACTTTTCCTCTAAATAATTTAAGAGTTGAATAAACTTTTGAAAACCAAACTGTAATCTGTTTTAATTTACAACATTAAAACTGAAAATATTTATAAAACTTTATATACATTTCTTTTCCCCAAATTTAATAATAACTACACTTATTCCCCAACTCCCAAAACAGTACACATACCCTGACGACTCAAAATGCGATCCACCCTCCTTTCCGGCCTCACCGGTCTGGTCTACCTGTCTCAGCTGAAACTAAAAAAAATTAAAGGGAGAAGGGGTGAGAAAGAATCTCAGTAAGCTATTATGCATGCATTAAGATGCCAAATAAGATGCAACACGTAACAAGTTGTTCAACATCATATTTGGAATACGGTAAACACATTACATTACCTGACCTTACCTTTTCCGGTCTGAATAATACGTCGTACTACATGGGTATGGGCATACATCCTCATGGGAACCCATCCTCTATATGTGTGAACGGCTTAGGCCTATTCACGCCTTACAAGACCCATTTTTCAGGGAACCATGTAAGGTATCAGTATCCTATGAACTGCTTAGGCATATCCATAGTAACTGAGCCCCAAACTGTGGCCACAGTGGGGTGGAAACGAACACAGGTATAATGAAATCCGAGCACCTTATGTTACAACATCTCATAAGTGGTCGCATTCCATTATACCCCCGAAATATCAGCTGATATTAAACATAATCACAATCACATTCAAGCACATAACAGTTACTTGAAGTCAAATCCACCCAATAGGACATCAATATAAAACATGGTACAATTACTCATGTTGAACAGTATAAAACATGGTACAATTACTCATGTTGAACATCTCAATTAGTGTAACATATATATAAACACTAATGAGTCAATATAATCCACTTATGGCATATATGCTCATAAACAATACAATGATGACGTGCAACAAATATTTCACGCACCAATTTAACATATAACCCTCCCTAAGTAACCACGTAGGGGTATAACAACATAAAAGTAGCTTTACGTGTTCATAACATCACATTACACAACTCCCTTGCAAGTTCCAAAAACAGATACCAAGTTTCTATAAACTTTGGTTCTTAATTAACAATGGCTTCCAACCCGGTTCAACGCGATATTTAGACTACTTCCCCAATTCCATTTTAACTAAGTGAGACCTCATTATGTAGCTAAAGTTTTCTAATTCATCCTACGTTGAAGAGGGTTCAATCATGTTCTAAGTTGAATAGGTTTCTAAGCTTTAAAAGTTAATTCAGAATTTCTGATGCAGGGCACGACTCGTGCCATATGGCACGACTCGTGCCTTTTTCCCCCATGTTACTCAGAACGAGTTGGACCATTTTTCACGACTCGTATTCACGAGTGGCAAAAGGGCACGACTTGTTCCCCTTGGCACGACTCGTGCCCCTTGGCACGACTCGTGCCAAGGCCAAAATCAGATACCAGATCGCAGACATCAGCAGTTGTTTCACCAAGTCCCCATTTTCACCTTCCTCTGTTTTCCAAGGCCAACACCAGTTCCAAACATACCCAAAACTAGTTTAAATACCATTTTTAACTCATAGCAACACTCAATCCATGGTTTATAACATTTATACTCCACTAATTCCAAAGGTGACCCACTATTCCATTACCCTTTAAATGTTCTTCAACTTCAACTCTTTACTAATCAATTTTTCTTAGCCAAGAAGGAGGAAATCAAGTCCCAAACATGGTATATAACATATTTCAACATTATATAACTTCATATGCTCAAAATTGAAAGGAATCATAACAACTTACAAACCACAACCATACTCTATATCATTCTTTCCCATCTCATTCAAATCGTACCCAACCATAAGTTCCTTCTTTACCTACCAATCTACCACTAACCATTTCTCATCCGTTCCAAGCCAAGCCAAATAATCCAACATAATTAAATAATAGTAATAACACATTGTAACACCCTTTAACTTCATATGATATGATAACTCCAACTTAACGAAAAAAATGGTTCTAGCAATCCCAACCATTAAAACATCAACCTTATCTTTTTCAACCCAATTCCATTCTAACCTTCAAGTCAAGATCCCAATTCATTCAACTAAACCCTTTTAATATATATATATATATATATATATATATATATATATATATATATATATATATATATATATATATATATATATATATATATATATATATAATTAATCACCATAACATTTTCATTCCAATTATCCCAACACTATCTATACAACCTTAACTAACTTTATTATAAGTTTCCAATTCAATACCCAAATTTTTCCTCCATGTCATATAACCATTTTACACCCTTTTTCCTACTTACTTCCAAAATCATTTCAAAGCCAATCAATTTATCAATAATCATTTATAGTGTAATAACAACATCATACAACACATTTAATCACAACTTTACAACTTAGATAATTTCATTATAAGGAACCTCACCCATATTATCACCCTTTACTCTACTTTTCCCAAGATCTTAACATACCCATTCAATAATCAATTTTCTTTTATTTTATTCCTACAACCCAAATAATTTCCGAAATTTATCAAAAGCCAAACATATATTGATCCCAGAATATCAAATATCATTTAAAACACGTAATATCATCATTTCTCGTAGTATGAACAATTATTCGAAAGAAATCATAATAACTTACCTAAAAAATATGTCGAAACGGAAAGACGATCTGACCGGCTCTAAACGTTCTCCTCGCCTTCCTGATCGCTCCGCCGCAGTCGGATCGTCAAACGGACCAACGGTTGATTTTATAAAATTTTTGGAAGAAATGAATTAAAAAGGATTTGGAGACGGAGCAAGTATTTTCTTCCTCTCTCGCCGAGCTCTCTCTCACGCTGGAAGCTTGGAATGAATGGAAGGTTGGAGAAATGTGTGGTATATATATTTAATCCAATTTACAGTTTAGCCCCTCCTTGATTTAAGTTATTATAAGTAACTACCTTAATTTTAATATTATGCCTGAAATTGTCTATGGCTAAGAACTTATGAGACGAAACTCACAAGGTGAGATGAAACTCACGGGTGTTGTCCTTAGTGTTAAAGACACTAACGACGACACTTTCACCAATTCTAGAAAAGCACAAATCAATAGAAATAAATATAATTTGCAGCGGAAATATTAAAGCAATACACAAGAATATAATTTTTATCAAGTTATATAAATATATAACTTGATGGGTGCCTAAAAGGCAAGACCTTTCTATTAATAATATGAATTCAATACAAGGTCGAGGTTGTTCCTTAATGATAAACGAACCCTGATATAAGGAACAACATACACGAATTCTCTCAGTAAATAAACACTCAAAAACCTCACAAAAATATAAAAATCTATATGAAATATTCGAGTGTTGGACAAAGTGTTGCCGACACTGAATGGCAACACTTGAGAGCAGAATTCTACTTTTCTTGTGCAGATTTGCGTTTTCTGAATTGGATGATCTAAAATGAAGATCCACTGCACTATTTATAGGCCACAAAATCTTGGAGCCTACTCAAATGATCAGCTAACAGTTTGGAGTTTGTTTCCTCCATTTATGCCACTCGCCTCTTTTGTAGGAGACCTAGTCTTCTCTTGCTTCTCTTGCTTGTACCTCTTAGATTTGGTTGCCTTGTACTCTGACTTGTTCTCCCCCAGAATAGCTGAATAAAATATCTCCTGGCTTGGTCATCAATTAAACAAATAAACACATGTTTATTTGTTAATTTCTTCTCCTCTTCGTGATTAACGCCCTGGTCAAGCTTTCTGTTGCTGATTTTAAGCTCATTTTAAGGTGACTAACTACTGTTATATAAACATTAATTTACCCATTAATATTTGTGAAAAATACAGTAACTAACTCAGTGTCGCCAATTCCAAATGGCAACACTTTTGGCAACACCAGTGGCAACACTGGTTTGCAACACTGGTTTGCAACACTTGGGATGACATTCATGACAACACATGATCTAACATTAACAATCTCCCCCATAGTTACTGATTTCTTCACAAAATACCAATGTGATGATCTTTTCAAAAACAGTTAGTCAAACTTTACTAAAACCACAAAAAATGCCACGAGATTTTGATAGAGGCAACATCAACCTTCAGACAATGTTTTGAAATATTTTTCAATCCAAAACATCAACCATTAAGCAAATGAAGTATCAAAATCTTTACAAAAATCTCCCCCTTAATACGAAATTTAATAATTAAATAAACTAACTATTAAATTCTAAACAACCAACCAACCATTTAACAAAAACCATCCATCATCTTTTGAAGAAAATTCCAGCTGAAACAAAGAAAAAAAACAGAAATAAAATTTGTTTAAGCATTACAAACCAAAATAAAACAAATAAAATTGTTTTTGTTTCCAACCACCAAAAACACAAACCATTCGAACCAACCACCATTAAACTGCATTTCCAGCTCCTTCACCTCCCTCAGCTGTCCCACTAGGCCCAGCACCATTCCCAGCTCCATCATCATCATCACGCCTTGGTGGCTTATCTCCCCCTATTTTGGAAGAAATTAAATCCACCATTTTCATCATGTCAGTGCGCATATCCAACCATCCCTGAATTACTGAGTCAATGTGCTTCACTTGACCATTGAAAAAATTAAGAATCATCGCAGCATCAACCATAACAGGAGCAGTGTTGCCAGAAGTGTTGCCAGTTTCAGGGGCGACACTTGGGGCGACACTGGTAGCAGGGGCAGTAACAGGAGGAGCATTTGTAACCAAAACCCAAGGTAAATCCCTGTGCCTATCACCTTCAGTAAAGTGCTTGGTAATTCGATAATACACAGGTCTTTCCGAAAGATTATCACCATTCCAAGGCTTAAGGTTTTGGTACATTAGGACTTGGAAAATAAGGGAAGGAAAAATGAAGGAGGAGGTCTTTTTCTTTTTG
The DNA here is from genome assembly GCA_022495995.1 of Adenophora triphylla var. japonica. Classification (NCBI taxonomy): domain Eukaryota; kingdom Viridiplantae; phylum Streptophyta; class Magnoliopsida; order Asterales; family Campanulaceae; genus Adenophora; species Adenophora triphylla. The sequence continues at coordinate 151,039 of JAFEMH010000908.1, forward strand.
GCCCATGCAGCAAGGTGAGCGAATACAAGTCTCCCAAAATTTACTCTTTGTTTCTTTCCTAATTTATACAACAAATTAGCTTGCTCAAAGGTTACGGTGTTTTCATTTGCCGTGGGAAGCCAATTTGTTATACATAACTTGTGTAGCACGCTAAACAAAGAAGTGAGATAGGTAGACTTAAAATGATCAGACCAAATGGTAATTCTCCCTCCAGTTAAAAAGGTGGCTAAGGCATTAGGATCATATTCCAAGCTCTCATCTTCGACATTAGGAAGGCCGAAGGCTCTATTGATAATCAAAGGATTAAAATCAAAGATAATGCCCCTAACAAAGATCTTTCCATAATGAGGGGTATTCCTATCATCAATATTATCCCTAAGATGAGCATAGAAATTCCTAACCACACTTTCAATATACGATGACACTCTAGTCACCGTAGGCAAAAACATCCTATCCTCCAAAAACTGATACACACCTAACTCCTTGAATTGAGTCACATAAATATTCTTTTCATTCAGAATTTTCTTCTCAGAATCTTCAACAAAATTATGAAGACTCGCATCACTATAAAATTCTTCCGAAAGAAATGGACGTTCATAAAATCCAAAAGACTCATAATCTGATTTTTCATCTTGAGAGAGATTAGGAGAGTGTACCTCAGGCCATGAAATAGGAGAATAGGAAGGAGAACTCGACTGTGCTTTGGTCTTGGCAGCAGGTGTTGCTTCAGGTGTTGCCATTGCATCGGCAACACTTGGGACGACACCACCAGAAATTTTCTGTTTCTTCTTCAACTTGGACTGAGCTTCAGCAAGGGTTTCTTCATCTTCCATCCAGGCTTCTTCATCCTCATCAGAAGATGATGAGGGCTCCTTTGTCTCTTTAAAAGCAGGGTCCGAACCTTCCTCGGACGAAATGTTGAGAGACGAGCTTGAAGAATCCTCCACATTCACCGGATCATCAGTATTAGATGGTATCTTCGACTGAACAGAGTTTTGATCCTCTCCGATTGTCTACGCACTCCACCCCTAAAAGAGCTCGAGGCATCAACCGCCTTTTGCTTCTTGGTCTTCTTCTGAGGGGCGAAGGTGAGCTCTGTGGATGGTGTAGCTTCAGGAAGGTTGATGGGAATTGGAATTTGAGAAGGATCATATACAACAATTTCCAAGGATGGTGAGGTTGTGGGTGTGGCCGAGAATGTCGCTGGTGAGATTTCCATGGGAACCTGCGACATTTGAGGCGACACTAGAGGGAGCTAGAGGCGAAATCTCCATGGGTGATGAAATTTGGGGAGAATTTTTAGGGCTTGCCATGGAAGATTGAAGAAGGATGACGAAGACGAAGGGAACAGGGGAAGGGTTTTGTTCAACGCCTAGAGAGAGAGAGAACACGGTGAGAGAGAGAGAGAGAGAGGGTTTTAGGAGTGGGTTTTAATGAGTGAATAGTGATAGGATTTAATTGATTTGACAATGTCAAATTAATTAAATCTCCACTTATCTCTCAAAAATCCCAACAAACTCAAGGCGATATCCGACATTTTTTTTTTTTAATTTTTATAATTTTTATAATTTTTGATAATAACTAAACATAATTTTAGTAATATCCATAAAATTGTGTTTTTCAAAATTCAAAGAGATGAATTTTAAAAAATAGATATTACAAAATTACACTTAGATTGACAAAAATAAAAATTTTTGCTAAAAACCTTTTAAATTTCACAAACTCTAAATATAAGCAAATAGACTTTTGGAAATTTAAAATTTAATTAACAAAAACAAAAACAAGAAAATAAAAAATTAATGTAGCATCTACTAATGTGTTACTAGCAATGTTGCGTGACACACAAGGCAACATTTTTAAATAAAATCCCCTTGATATTTTTCAACATATATAACTTATCATTCCTTAGGCAATTTATAAGCACACTTTACACTTTCTTTATTTACAAGGAAGCATCGTAGTAGCGAGCTCCGTGCCCCGAGTTTTTTTATTAAAGTGTAAAGCTACAATTAGTAAGTTTTATACCTTTCAAGTAGGGTACACTGTAGTAGCGAGCTCCATGCCCCTAATACTTAGTATAAAACACTACATTATATTCCCTTTGGGAATTTCCACAAGCTTTGCCTTTTTCAATATCAACAACAATGTGAGTGACTTTGTCACTTTTTAGCACAAAGGGGTATTTTATAAATGTTAACCTTAAGAATATACACATACTAGAACGAAAGGTCAAGAAATGCCCCCATTTGGGATTAAACAACTATATATTTTTTTTTAAAATTTTAAAAATAATGTACAACTCATACAAAGTGTTGGGCCGAGCTGTTGGTAACACTGACGGCAACACTAACAGATTTATAGAAAACATAGACCAAGAGATTTTTCAAACTTGAAAATCTCTCATGGTCCAAGGCTTTGGTCAAAATATCAGCAAGTTGATGTTTTGTATCAATATGCTCTATTTGGATCAATTCCTTTTCTACTAAATCTCTTAAAAAATGATGGCGAATATCAATGTGCTTAGTGCGTGAGTGTTGTACGGGATTTTTGGAAATATTTATAGCACTCAAATTGTCACAATACATGGTCAAGATATTACTATCAAGACCATAGTCATCAAGCATGTGTTTTAACCATATTAGTTGTGAACAACAACTCCTGCCGCCACATATTCAGCATTCGGCGGTCGAGAGAGAGAAACACGGTTTGCTTGCGGCGTACCATGACACTAGATTATTACCCAAGAAAAAACAACCCCCACTAGTACTCTTTCTGTCATCTATATCCCCTGCCCAATCAGAGTCACTAAAACCAACTAAGTTGGTATTAGTGTCTTTGGTGAACCAGATTCCCAATTCACTTGTCCCAGACACATACTTGATGATTTTCTTGACAACATTTAGGTGAGAAATTTTAGGAGCAGATTGATATCTAGCACAAACACCTACGCTGAACATTATATCGGGACGACTGGCAGTAAGATAAAGAAGACTACCTATCATGGATCTATACAGAGTTGGATCAATGACGAGTGTCGAAACGTCAAAAGAAAATTTCCGACTCAAACTACCTACAATTGATTTGTAGATAGGGTAAGTAGGGTCGAACCACAGAGACACGAAGTTTAAAGTGTATAAAATTACCGCTAGAACAAAAAGTTGTAACGTGAAGAAGTTGTTTGGTTTGGTTTTGAACTAATTTGTTTGCAAAAATTAAGTAAATGTGATTGTGGAAGATTTCAATATTAAGGAGACTAATTCCCGGAATTGGCTTCACAAGTTATGCTCAAGGTTCATAATTCATCAATCAAAGTACACTTGGGGTTTTGTTCTTACGAAAATATGATTGGGACACTTTGGCGGGTGATTTGCAATCAAGTGTTTCTAACTAATCTACTCCCTTGGCCCGTTCATAGATTAGCTAGAAACCCATTGTAGAACTTAAGAACATAAAATAAACCACAATTCTTATGAATCTTTTGGCGAGGATTCACAAATTGTGAAAATCAAGCCAAGACTAATTTCAATTGTAAATTTGGCGGTTCACAATTGAAATTCTAAACAATTCAAGAACAATTATTTGATCAAGACAAAAGTTCTAAAATTTCATTAAAAACAACTTGATTATCCCAAGTAATACTAAGACAAAGATGAACAATAAAACTTAAGACATAAAATGTTACCTCCAATTCCAAGAACTAAAAGGTTTAGCTAGCCATTAGAAAGCAAGAACACCAAGAAGAAAATATTCTGCAGAAAAAAAACTAACTATCTAACTAACTATGGAGAAGATTAACAAGCCCTAATTATATATCTCCCCCAAAAAAACTGAAAAACATAAAATTAAATAGCCATTGTCTTAAATTAACCCCCATGTTCACCAAAAACTAATGCTGCAATTAACCAATCATTAACCCCATAAACAGTCACAATTAATCTCTTCCATTACTCCTCAGCCGTTCCAATTGCCTGGCCTTCATGTGCAAAACGCCTCGTGGGCGGTCGCCCACAACTCCCCTGGGCGGTCGCCCAGTCCTCCAGAAACATTTTGTCTTCACCTTTCATGCTTGTGAGCGGTCGCCCACTCCTACCTGGGCGGTCGCCCAGCTCAACAGAAGATTCAAGCTTCACAGTTTTTTCTCCTGAGCGGCCGCCCACCTCAACCTGAGCGACCGCCCACAATGACGGACTGTTGGGCCATTTTCTTTCCTTTGGCCCAGCTGCAAATTTCCTTTAGCCCACTCAATATTCACCATTGGCCTGCCACTCCTTGCTTGCATTGGCCCCTTCTTCCATTTGTTAATGCCCATTTGTACTCGGTCCGTTCCACAATTTCCACCTCTCATTGTTCCACTTGATTTATTCGCATATTGTTCCCAATTTCCACAATTCAACCACTGAAACTAAAAACACTAAAAACACTCGTTAAACACACAAGACTCAAGGATTAAGCAAATAATAAGTTCAAAAAGTAGTCAATGGATGAGTGTAAAACTCACTCATCAAATACCCCCAAACTTAGACATTTGCTAGTCCTCGAGCAAACACTAAAACAAACTAAGCAAACAAAATTAGAAACACACTACTCTAACAAACAATTAACTATGTCCCTCCATTCTTGCATTCCACAATTGCATATATTACATAATACCATCAACAGCAGGATAAAATTTTTCACAATGCAAGTATCAATATATTTTCCATTAATTGTGAAATATTACTTAACCATTATAATTGCACCCTAAATCTCTTTATGCATTAACATCTTTCTCTTATTCACAACCATGATCCATATTTATAAAGCTAAGTACACCAACCATCTCTTAGTTTATTGACTTTATTTATCAAACAACAACACCTTTAAGCATAAAACATGAATACTCCCAAGAAACAACTACACCCCCCCCAAACTTGATTATTTTAGCACCTTTTTAAAATCATCTACCGTTCAAGTAGGGAACACTGTAGCCGCGCACTCCATGCCCCTAATACTAAGTAGAGATTTATTTAAAGGTTTTGAGAGTTAGCCATTTCGGTATCGAGCTTGCTACGGACCATCACGGCGGTAAAGCTCTTCCTCCATAACGCTACTGCATACCCAGAAATCTGGTTAAGCTAGAATAATCCCTAACCGATTAATCTACACGTCTGGAGGTTTCACCGAATACACATTGCATTGCCATTGCTCTCATTTTATTTTAAATTTTTTTTTTTTTTTTTCTTTTTTTGTTTTTTTCTTTTCAAGATCACAAGGGGGGGTTCACTCACAACCAAGGAATACTCCTCACAAAACTTGCCTAGTGTTGCTATTTGACACATAAATTCATTAACTTAAAAGATGATGGTGTACTCTAAACTTTATAAAAATTGGATCAAAAATTATCAACAAGGAGCAAACTTTCACAAATGCACAAAACTTACAACTAAGAGATTTAGGACTCAATTATAACTCTTAAATAATATAACACAATTAACCAAAAAAATATACCAACTTGCATAAACATATTTACACCAAATTTATCCTTCCTAGCGGTCACAATCCATCATATGCAATTAAGGGAACACCAAGAATGTCAATGATTATCTACAAAAAAGGACATAGCTAATTATTTTTTTCCAATTTTCAAAATTTTTTCTTCTCTTTTTTTTTTTTCTTTTTTTCTCAAAAAAATAAAGCATCCAAAACAATAAAGCATATACAACAACCAAGTACCCCATACCCCCAAACTTAAAATATGCATTGTCCCTAATGCACAAAATAAAAGCAAGGATAAAGGGTACCTTCAACCACCAACTATCTCCACAATTGGTCCCAAGGACCCACCGAGCCACTTCCGCTCGAATCTGCGCCATAGCTGCTTCTTTGTTGTTGTTGTTGTTGTTGATTTTCTTCTGCTCTTTGTTCTTGCTCCCAAGTACCCCATCCACTCATCTCGCTCCAGGAGTGCGATATCGTGGCGGTTGGTATGGGATGTTTTGAGGCGGTGGAGGCGGAGGAAGCCTGTGCATCAGCTCCTGGAACATCTCCGATTGAGCATCCTCCATACGCTGCCTCCACATACTGGCAGCATAGAACTCCTCAGTAGCCATCGACTCCATCCTCCCCAACCGCTGATCCATAGTCTCACAATGCCCCCGTAGCTGTCCAATTTCCTCGGATAGAGCCTCGACTTGGCCTCCCACATAGTAGGCCGCCTCCGTAGGAGTAAACTCATGCTCCTCCATATCTTCATCCACCTCATCTTCTCTCACCCCCCTAGACGAACCTTCACCCGGCTGTAAGTGAGCATGCCCCTTAACAACCAGGGACCTCTTACTAACAGCTGTACCACTTGACACTATGTCCCTCACAATCTTCAACCGCGGAAAACTCACCCCCCTCCTCTCTATCATTCCAGATATCAACAACGGAAAATTAAAACTGCATCGCCCGATAGTCCTAATGGTGTTGACTATCTCCCTTGACATTGCCCGTCCCGTATTAAACCTTTGACCAGTCAACACAATATTCATTAACAATGCTCTCCTCCAATGCACATCATTGTAGTGCGAAGTGGGCATTATGCGCTCACAAATAAAACGGTGCAGAGCCCGCATTCTCAAATCCATGTCCCGCGCCTTTCTCACATTCCCATTCCGCAACAATGTTACATCAATATTAACAAAAGACGGCTCCAACATATGAAGGTTACCCGCCACATTCGATTCCATGATCTGTGCATTAGAGTGATAATCACACACAACAGGCGATGCCATTCCATAATAGGTATTGATATCTTCCGCATTATAGTACACATTGTTTCCTCTTACCCAACCACACTTCCTCACTTGCCCTTCCTCAAAAGCATTGGCATAAAATTCCCGCACCAACACCTTCGAACCTTTATTTGAAGGACGTCTCGCCAAGTTGCCCCACCCATAATTTGCAAAAATGCCATCCAACCCAAGTTCCGCAGGGTTAAATTCATTCTCCACAGCAAACCCTTTGGTTGAGTATTTTTCAAAAAATGACTGCGCTTTAGCACTCATAAACCTTGTTGCATCAAACTCAACCTCCGGTTCCGGGGCAGGGGCATTTCTCCTTCTAGACATTTTTTAATAAACACCCACAAATTTCACACTAGGCACTAAGAGAATGGAATTAAAAACCTTACTTGCCCTGAGAAACTCGCCGGAAAAGTCACCGGAATCTTGCCGGAATTCCGCCGGAAAAGATGAAGATGAACTTGGAAGAGCAATACCTTCTCTGAACAATGATTTCCACAAGAACCCCCTTCACCTTGGACCTCAAAATCGGATCTTTTGCAACCTTTTCACCCTTGCTATCTTTTCCAAATCTCTTCAAGTTCTTGCTCAATCAATGGTGAAATGGGTTGAAACTTTGGCTTAGAAGGGTTAAGTATGGTGGTATAAGGCAAAATAGGAAGGAAATATGGAAGATTTGAGTGATTTTGGAGAGAATTTTTAGAGAGAGGAAGAGAGATGGCCGGAATATTTAGAGAGATAAAGAGGGAGCAATTGGTGTTTTTTAAGAGAGGGAGAGAAATAAGGGGCAGTTTTAGGGATTTGAAATTTGAAACGCCTGATTCCCTTCGTGGGCGGTCGCTCACATGTTATTGGGCGGTCGCCCACCTGTCCAGAGGCTTCAACCCTTTTCAAATTTCCAATGTGGGCGGTCGCCCACTCCTACCTAGGCGGTCGCCCACCAAAGACAAAGAACTTCATTTCAATTTCCTAACAGCTGGCTCACGGGCGGTCGCCCACTTGACCTAGGCGGTCGCCCATCGATGCAGTGGCTTCCAACCATTTTGAAAATCAAACATGGGCGGTCGCCCTCATCGACATGGGCGGTCGCCCACACGTCCAGTGGGATTTTTGCTGTCTCAAAATCTGCACAACACCACAAAAACAAACAACAAGCATAATATCCATTGAAACATTACAATTCGACCCATATTTTGACCGCACTTTCGCTGCCTACGTCCCCATTGATGTGGGCGGACTACCCACAACAATAGGCTCAGGTCACCGTAGTTCGACACGTTCCAGAAATACAAGAAAACAAAGCTTTTTTTTTTTTTTTTTTTTTTTTTTTTTTTGCTTTTTCTTTTTTTTTTAGATAACCCATAAAATGAAAACCAAAATGAAAACTAAAACTCTCCACCCCCAAACTTAATGATTACTTTGTCCTCAAAGTGATGAAAACAAAGAAAAAATTAAATTCAAGGGTATTACAATACACTACTTACCTTGGGTTGCCTCCCAAGCAGCGCTTTTGTTTAACGTCGTTAGCTCGACGGAATGACTTTCTCAACGCCTACGGATCCTTCAACTCGATCCTCTCAACATCCTTCAATCCCAAAGCTCCATCAAAATAAGGCTTCACTCTTTGTCCATTGACCTTGAACCTATTGTTCGTAACCGGATTCACCAACTCCACGGCTCCATGAGAGTATACATTCACCACCTCAAACGGACCACTCCAACGAGAACGTAACTTTCCCGGGAAAAGCTTCAATCTTGAATTAAACAACAATACCTTGCTTCCCGGAATAAGTTCCTTATGCACAATCTTTCTATCATGATACATCTTCGTTCTCTCCTTGTACAATCGAGAATTCTCATATGCCCCTAACCGGTGTTCCTCGAGCTCATTCAAATGAAGCAACCTTTGCTCACCGGCTAGCTTCAAATCCATATTCAACTCCTTGATCGCCCAAAAAGCCTTGTGTTCTATCTCTACCGGCAAATGGCAAGCTTTCCCAAAGACTAACCGGTAAGGACTCATTCCAATCGGCGTCTTGTAGGCGGTACGGTACGCCCACAATGCATCATTTAACCTCAAGGCCCAATCCTTCCTGTTTGGCTTTACCGTCTTTTCAAGAATGGCCTTTATTTGCTTGTTACTCACTTCTACTTGCCCGGAAGTTTGGGGATGGTACGCAGTTGCAACCTTGTGCTTCACCCCATACTTCTTCATTAGTGCTCCAAAAATTTTGTTGCAAAAGTGAGAACCACCATCACTTATGATCGCCCTTGGAACGCCAAACCTACTAAAAATCACATCTTTGACAAACTTGACAACAACATTAGCATCGTTAGTCCGGGTAGGAATTGCTTCCACCCACTTTGACACATAATCTACCGATACTAAAATGTACTCAAACCCACACGAAACAACAAAAGGACCCATAAAATCAATGCCCCATACGTCAAACAAATCCACAACCAAGTTATTCGTGAGAGGCATTTCATCCCGCTTACCAATGTTACCGGTTCTTTGGCACCTGTCACAACTTTTACTAAAAATGTATGCATCTTTAAAAGACTTGGCCAAAAGAAACTCCGATTGTAACACCTTTTGAGCGGTTTTCTTTCCACTAAAATGACCTCCACAATGCAATTCATGACAAAAAGAAAGAACATTTTGTTGCTCATTTTCATGAATGCATCTACGAATAACCATATCGGGACCATGTTTAAACAAATAGGGGTCATCCCAATAATATTGCTTAACCATTGACAAAAATCTTTTCCTCTCTTGACTTGAAAAATCTGGATTTAGAACCCCCGTAGCCAAAAAATTTACAATGTCGGCATACCAAGGTTCACAATCCTTAACACCAAATAACTGCTCATCGGGGAAATTTTCATTCAAAGGAATTTCACTCACACACCCCTTTTCAAGTCTAGACAAGTGATCCGCCACAACATTCTCACAACCCTTTTTGTCTTTGATGGAAATGTCAAATTCTTGTAAAAGTAACATCCATCTTAACAATCGGGGTTTTGCATCTTGTTTGGACAGCAAATAACGTAATGCAGCATGGTCCGAATAAATAATCACTTTAGATCCAAGCAAGTAAGAACGGAATTTTTCTAAAGAAAATACCACCGCCAAGAATTCCTTCTCGGTTGTAGTATAGTTCAATTGAGCATCATTCAACATTCTACTTGCATATTGGATCACATGTGACTTTTTATCGATTTTCTGTCCCAAAACTGCACCCACCGCAAAATCGGATGCATCACACATTATTTCAAAAGGTTGAGTCCAATCCGGACCCACAAGAATAGGGGCTGAAGTCAATTTCTCCTTCAACAAATTAAAAGAATTTAGACATTCTTGGTCAAAGACAAATTCCGTCTCTTTAGCAAGCAAGTTTGTTAACGGCTTACAAATTTTAGAAAAATCTTTTATAAAACGCCGATAAAAACCCGCATGACCAAGAAAGCTACGAATTCCCTTAACATTTGTTGGCGGAGGCAATTTAGAAATTATCTCAATTTTTGCCTTGTCAACTTCAATCCCTTTTCTTGAGACCAAATGACCCAAAACAATTCCATGCTTAACCATAAAATGACTTTTTTCCCAACTTAAAGTTAAATTGGTATCACAACATCTTTTGAGAACCAAAGTCAAATTATCTAAGCATGCATCAAATGAATTACCATACAATGAAAAATCGTCCATAAATACCTCAACAAACTTACCAATCATCTCGGAAAAGATCGACATCATGCACCTTTGGAATGTAGCAGGAGCATTGCATAAACCGAAGGGCATCCTCCGATATGCAAATGTTCCAAAAGGGCATGTAAATGTGGTCTTTTCCCTGATCTTCCGGAGCAATGGGAATCTGATTATAGCCTGAAAAACCATCTAAGAAACAATAATACTCTTGACCAGCTAGCCTCTCTAGAATTTGGTCAATAAATGGCAAAGGAAAGTGATCCTTTCTAGTCGCCGCATTAAGCTTTCGGTAATCGATAACCATGCGTTGACCAGTGACCATTCTAGTAGGCAAAAGCTCATTATCCTCATTCTTTACAACAGTAATTCCGGATTTTTTAGCAACCACATGAACAGGACTTACCCACTTACTATCGGAAATAGGATAGATAATACCCGCATCCAACAGTTTCAAAACTTCCTTTCTTACCGCTTCAAGCATGTGCGGATTCATCCTCCTTTGATTCTGCCGGACTGGCTTGGCATCATCCTCCATATGAATTTTGTGCATACACATGGTTGGGCTTATTCCTTTTATGTCCGTAATGCTCCAACCAAGTGCGGACTTGTGTCGCTTCAACACATCTAACAACCTTCTTTCCTGCAATTCTGTTAAGTCCGAAGCAATAATAACAGGCAAAGAATCATTTGCACCAAGAAAAGCATACTTTAAGCTAGATGGAAGTTGTTTAAGATCCAATTCGGGAGGAGAGACAATAGATAGCAAATGCTTAGGATTAAAATTACCTAAAGATTCCAAAGGAACCTTTTCAGTAATTTCCTCCTTAACATCCATCTCCGCAAGAATGGCCCTCGCCTCATTTTGATCAAAAACACCTTCCAAAACTAACTCATCCCCAAAAGAGCCCTCAACATCATGCTCAAATAACACAAAATTTTCAGCAACATCACAAAATAAACACTCATTAACCTCATATGGCTTTTTCATGGAATCAAAGATAGAGAAATTGACAATTTCATCCATGACAGTCAAAGACAAACTTCCATCTTTCACATTAATCACCGCATCCGCGGTAGCCATAAAAGGTCTCCCCAACAAAATAGGGACCTCATTCACATCTTTAGAATCTCTTTCCATATCAAGAACCACAAAATCAACCGGGATAATTAATTTATCGACTTGAACTAAAACATCTTCTACTATTCCCTTTGGATATTTGACCGAACGGTCCGCAAGTTGCAAGGTCATAGTAGTAGGTTTTAGTTCACCCAATCCAAGCTCCACAAACAAAGAATAAGGCAACAAGTTAATGCTAGCTCCTAAATCTAACATTGCCCTCACTTTCTTAGAGTCCCCCAAAGAAATCATCACATTAAAACTACCGGGGTCTTTAAGCTTAGGAGGCAAATTCTTTTCAAAAACAAAGACTAACTTGGTCCGAAACCACAATTTTTTCGTTCGGGGCATACTTTCTTTTATTGGTGCTCAATTCCTTGAAAAATTTAGCATATGAAGGAATATTTTTGATTACATTGAGCAAAGGCAAATTTACATTCACCTTAGAAAGCATGTCGTACAACTCTTTAAATTGTGTTTCGACCTTATTCTTTACCAATCTCCCGGGAAAAGGAACAGGAGGCACATAAGGTTTAAGAGGTGGAGTTGGAAGTTTCTCCTCGGGAGTCACTTCAACTCGTTCCTCAACCACCACTTCACTCTCATGCATTTTGTTATTATCTATAGGAGAAGGAGAAGAGTGTACCTCCTGAAGAGTCTTACCACTCCTCAGGGTGACGGCCTTTGCTTGTTCCGGTTGACTCGGTAGTGTACCCGGATTGTGCTTTGGAGTGCCTCGGCAATTTGACCCATTTGATTTTTCAAGCTTCTTCAAGGAAGCTTCTTGGTTCCATTCGTTGCTCCATGATCACTTGATTCTGTTGAGCGGCTTGAATGAATTTCTGCAACGTTTCCTCCACACCTGGCCTTGCAGGCCCTTGTTGCTGCGACTGTTGCATTTGCGGTTGGTATTGTTGCTGAAATTGACCCTGCCCTTGATTTCCTCCCCAAGAGAAATTGGGATGATTCCGCCAACCCGGATTGTAAGAGTTGGAAAACGGATCATTCCTCACTCTTGGTTGAAAAGTGTTCATTGCATTTGCTTGCTCAAGAAATTCCGGGAATTGGTCTCTCAATGGGCATCCCATAATATCATGGGAGTTTACGTTACAAATTACACAACTCGTGCCCGAACTTCCCTCTCCTTGATTTCGCCCTTGGTTTTGACCTTGACTTTGAGCCGTCATCATCCCCATGAAATTCTTCATTTGAGTAGTCAATGCCGAAACTTGTTGCGCTAGAACATCATTGGACTCAACTTCATAGACACCTTTTCTTCCTCCTCTCACACTTTTCTGCTGCGAATTCATGCCAAGTCTCTCATATAAGGCTCTTGTTTCATCCGCAGTCTTCTCACCCATAGCACCCCCAGCTGCATTATCCACTTGGGCTTGACCTTGTTGAGTCAACCCATCATAGAAGGCCTGATTTAAGAGGGCTAAAGGAAACCCATGATGAGGACATTGGACTAGCAACATCTTGAATCGATCCCAAGCTTCATGAAAAGCTTCACCCGGCTCTTGATTGAAAGACATTATCTTGGACCTCAAGTCGGACGTCTTTTGATGAGAATAAAACTTCGCCATGAACTTGTTGTAGACTTCCGTCCAAGTGTTAAGAGAAGCCGGAGCAAGTGCCATAAACCATGTCTTGGCTGCATCCTTCAACGTGTAAGCAAAGCACCTCATTCTCAACTGCTCTTCGGTTAGTTGCCCTAATGGAAAGCCTTGCACGGTGCTATAAAACTCTCTCATGAATGTAATTGGGTCTTCCGACGCCATCCCATGAAATGAAGGGAGCATGTTGAAATGGAGGTTCTTCAACTCGTAACTCCTTGCTGCTTGTGGGAGCACAATGCATGATGGAGATGGTTCAATCACCGGGCGTGCAAAATCTCCCATCATTTGTGGTTCCGCCATTTTCACTTCTTCTTCAGAATCGGAAATCTCGGACTGTTGAGAGTAAACCGAATCACTTTCCGAATCACTTGGTTCCGGGTGCTTCCTCTTGTTGACGCGATGAATGTTGTGGTCAATTGGTAACAAATCGGGTTGTAGTGACCTACGACCAAACATTCAAATCTGCGACACCAAGTTAAAACACTAAACAAAGAAAAAAAATATATATATACACAAAATATTATTCACAATAGCAAATAATTAAAACAACTTTAAATTTCAAGTCCCCGGCAACGGCGCCAAATTTTGACGAGTGTCGAAACGTCAAAAGAAAATTTCCGACTCAAACTACCTACAATTGATTTGTAGATAGGGTAAGTAGGGTCGAACCACAGAGACACGAAGTTTAAAGTGTATAAAATTACCGCTAGAACAAAAAGTTGTAACGTGAAGAAGTTGTTTGGTTTGGTTTTGAACTAATTTGTTTGCAAAAATTAAGTAAATGTGATTGTGGAAGATTTCAATATTAAGGAGACTAATTCCCGGAATTGGCTTCACAAGTTATGCTCAAGGTTCATAATTCATCAATCAAAGTACACTTGGGGTTTTGTTCTTACGAAAATATGATTGGGACACTTTGGCGGGTGATTTGCAATCAAGTGTTTCTAACTAATCTACTCCCTTGGCCCGTTCATAGATTAGCTAGAAACCCATTGTAGAACTTAAGAACATAAAATAAACCACAATTCTTATGAATCTTTTGGCGAGGATTCACAAATTGTGAAAATCAAGCCAAGACTAATTTCAACTGTAAATTTGGCGGTTCACAATTGAAATTCTAAACAATTCAAGAACAATTATTTGATCAAGACAAAAGTTCTAAAATTTCATTAAAAACAACTTGATTATCCCAAGTAATACTAAGACAAAGATGAACAATAAAACTTAAGACATAAAATGTTACCTCCAATTCCAAGAACTAAAAGGTTTAGCTAGCCATTAGAAAGCAAGAACACCAAGAAGAAAATATTCTGCAGAAAAAAAACTAACTATCTAACTAACTATGGAGAAGATTAACAAGCCCTAATTATATATCTCCCCCAAAAAAACTGAAAAACATAAAATTAAATAGCCATTGTCTTAAATTAACCCCCATGTTCACCAAAAACTAATGCTGCAATTAACCAATCATTAACCCCATAAACAAATACAATTAATCTCTTCCATTACTCCTCGCCCGTTCCAATTGCCTGGCCTTCATGTGCAAAACGCCTCGTGGGCGGTCGCCCACAACTCCCCTGGGCGGTCGCCCAGTCCTCCAGAAACATTTTGTCTTCACCTTTCATGCTTGTGAGCGGTCGCCCACTCCTACCTGGGCGGTCGCCCAGCTCAACAGAAGATTCAAGCTTCACAGTTTTTTCTCCTGAGCGGCCGCCCACCTCAACCTGAGCGACCGCCCACAATGACGGACTGTTGGGCCATTTTCTTTCCTTTGGCCCAGCTGCAAATTTCCTTTAGCCCACTCAATATTCACCATTGGCCTGCCACTCCTTGCTTGCATTGGCCCCTTCTTCCATTTGTTAATGCCCATTTGTACTCGGTCCGTTCCACAATTTCCACCTCTCATTGTTCCACTTGATTTATTCGCATATTGTTCCCAATTTCCACAATTCAACCACTGAAACTAAAAACACTAAAAACACTCGTTAAACACACAAGACTCAAGGATTAAGCAAATAATAAGTTCAAAAAGTAGTCAATGGATGAGTGTAAAACTCACTCATCAATCAACATCCTCCCCTGCCTGATCTTTGGTTACCTTAAGAGATGATCCCATAGGTATTTTAGAGCTCTTGGCACTCTCCAATCCAAATCTTTTCACCAGACTCTTAGCATACTTGCTCTGAGTGATGAAGATTCCATCATTCGATTGTTTCACCTGCAATCCTAGGAAATAATTAAGTTCTCCTATCATGCTCATCTCAAATGTAGATGTCATAGCTTCCACAAAATTTTGTAAACATGTTTTAGATGTGGAACCATAAACTATGTCATCAACATAGATTTGAGCAATGACAAGCTCTTTATTTTCCCTAAGAATAAATAATGTCCTATCGGCTTCTCCTCTAACAAATCCATATTCAAGAAGGAAGCTTGTTAGACGCCCATACCATGCACGAGGAGCTTGTTTTAAGCCATATAAGGCCTTATCAAGTCTGTATACATGGTGCAGGTGGAATGGGTCTTCAAACCCTTTGGGTTGCTCAACATAGATCTCTTTATCTAAGTACCCATTCAAGAAAGCCGCTTTGACATCCATTTGGTGCAATGTGATTTTGAGATAACAAGCTATAGCAAGAAGAAGTCTTATTGACTCAATTCTAGCCACTGGTGCAAAGGTCTCGTCAAAGTCGATTCCTTCCACTTGTGTATAGCCTTGAGCCACAAGACGAGCTTTATTACGAACAATATTACCCAATTCATCGATTTGTTTTTGTAAATCCATTTAGTTCCAATAATGTTAGTATTTAAAGGACGTGGAACTAAACACCAAACCTCGTTACGGGTAAATTGTTCAAGCTCTTCTTGCATAGCTTGAATCCAGTAATTTATCATTTAAGGCCTCAATCACATTTTTTGGTTCAACGGAGGAAACGAAACAGAGTGTTTTACCCGAGAGTATGTGGAGGACATACACACATACCTAACCATATCTCTGTAATCAAGCTGGCTCCTTGTTCCTTGTTCTAACCCCTTCATTAACATCACCAATTACTTGAGTAATGGGATGAGAATCTCTAATTCGAGCTGGGGGATCTCTCCTGCCTTGATGGTACACCAATCCATCTTCTCCTTGAGTCACTGCTCTCGGAATTTCCAGCCACTGTTCTGTTCTCCTGTGTTGCCTCGGGTGTTGCCATTTCGGGCGACACTTGGAGCAACACTTGAATCTGTGGCTGCAATGGCTGAATCGGATCTGTTCCAGCCCTTTGTTCGACTTCTTCTAGTAGAGTCGAGGTATATCATCAATTTGGTTCTCCTGTGGCACTCAAGTAATCGTTAAATTCAATATTTACCGATTCTTGAATCACTTTAACCTCAAATTATAGACACGATAAGCATGACTGTTTTGAGAGTAGCCAAGAAAGATGGCTTTGTCACTCTTAGAATCAAGTTTTCCTAAGTATTCCCGGTCATTTAAAATGTAGCACAAACACCCAAACACATGAAAATAGTGAACCGTAGGTTTCTTTCCATTTAAAATCTCATAGGGTGTCATAGTTGTACCGGGTCTTAAGAAAACTCTATTTGTAGTGTGACAAGGCCTGTGTTTAATGCTTCGGCCCAAAAACCTTTAGAAATATTTCTAGCAATTAGCATAACACGAGCCATTTCCATTAAAGTCCTATTTTTCCTTTCGCAACACCATTTTGTTGAGGTGTTTTGGGTCTTGAAAACTTCATGGTGTATCCCTTTTTACTACAAAAAGTAGAAAAGGAGATGTTTTCAAAGTCTCTACCATGATCTGATCTTATTCGAAAAATAGGAGAACAAAACATGTTTTTGATTTTAGAGACTAAGTGAGTAAATTTATCAAAAGTTTTGATTTTTCTCTTAAGAAATACACCCATGTAAACCTAGAAAAATCATCAACTATCACATAAACATACTTCTTACCTCCCAAGCTTTCTACCTCAATAGGACCCATCAAGTCCATATGTAGAAGCTGAAAACAATGTGTTGTTCTGAGTGTTGCTCATTGTGTTGTTCAACACGTGAGCAACACGAGTTTGCTTACCCTTTTGACAGTCACCACACATCACGGTGTTTTTGAGGTCTAGTTTAGGAACACCTTTGACGGCATTATGTTTGATAATCTTCTCAAGATTCCTATAATGAGAATGACCTAACTTTTGATGCCATAACCTAATATCATCAAGTTTTGTCAAATTGCACACTGATTTATTACCAACCAGATAGCAATTATCACTTGATCTTATTCCAGTCATGACACAAAAGTTAGTGTTATCAAACACTTCACAGGTATTTTTATTGAATTTTACCTCCAAATTGTCATCACATAGTTGGCTAATGCTAATTAAATTAGCAAGTAAACCATCTACGTGCAAGACATTTTTCAAAGGAGGAAAACCAACAATATCCAGTGTTCCTTTACCAACTATTTCACTCTTGCCTCCACCACCATAAGTCACTGAGCCTCCTTGAATAGGTTGGTACTCTGTTAGGAATGATTTTGTACCAGTCATATGACGTGAACAACCACTATCAAAGTACCAAGTTCCTGCAATGTTAGTCCTTATTTGTATAAACAACATAGCATTTCGGTTTTCCTTGGGTAACCAACCCTTTTTTGAAAATCTGGATTTCTGTTCACCAGTGTTGCCATAAGTGTTGCCCTGAGAAACTGGTGACACTTGAGGCGACACTTGAAGACTGGACATTTTCTTTTGTAGGAAAATGCAATCTGGTTTTAAATGTCCAGCTTTGTGACAGTATCCACACTCATTAGATTGATCAGGGGAATCACTAGGAGTGCTACCCTTTTCCTTGACACGCTCTTTTACAAAACAATTTTTAGTTTCAACATCAAACAAGGAAGAGGTAATACTTTCAAGTGATTCTTGGAACCCAAGACCAGCTTTCAGAGGCTTACTCAATTTGAGTATTTCATCCAATTTGGATGAACTCGTGTTGAGTTTTTTGAAGGTGGATTCGGCTAGGTTGAGTTTGGCCTTGATTTTATCAAGATCCAAGTCTCTCCTACTGAGTTGAGCTTCTAGCCGAGTCAAGGAGTTCTTAAGATCCTGATTTTCCTTTTTCAAGAAAACCACCATCTTATTCTCCTTTTTCCATTCCACGAGGAGAGATTTATAGAGGTTTTTTAATTCACAAATAAGTTCATCTTTATCAAGATCATCCTCTATAATCTCTTCTGAATTTAAATCAGTTGAACCATGCAAATTAAGATCATTTAAAGAATCATACCTGCTGAGTGTTGTGCCAAGTGTTGCCAATTCCTGGACGACACTTGGGGCAACACTTTCTGAAGAAGTCACCAATGTTGTGTCAAGTGTTGTCAAATCTGTAACGACACTTGAAGTAACACTCTCAGTCGAAGGTAGCTCTTCTACCGTGGCCATCATGACTACTTGCTCCGTCTGTTCTTCTTTCTCCGTTCCTTCCTCCTCTCCATCACTAAGAGATACCCACAAGTTTTTGCCCGCCTTTCTCAAGGTGTTAGCACATTCATTGGCATAGTGACCCCAACCGGAACAAGCATGACATTGAATAGATTCAATGTACTTAGGATCGGACCGGATCTTTTCCGAGGATGCACGCCTTGGTGGGATATCCTTTTGATTTGGAGGAGGACTTCTCCTTGGCACAAAACTAGAGGTTTTGGCCGTTTGGTCCTTAGCCTTTACCTGCACTTTGTTAAATTTTCTAACCATAGAATTATATCTCTTTGCAAGTAAAGCTACACTAGTATTTTCATCTAACTCCTCGAAGACTTCATCTTCATCGTCCACACATGTGTCCGAAGATTCGACTTTTAAGGCAATATTCTTGCCTTTAGAAGCCTCCGTTTGTTCATTGAGATTCAACTCAAAGTTTTTCAAAATACTCATTAAGGAGTTGATGTCCATTGTTGAAAGATTATGGGCCTCTTCAATAGCTGAAACTTTAATATTAAAACGTTCGGGAAGAGTACGAATAGCTTTTGAAACAAGTTGTTTATTTGTAAAAGGCTCCCCTAATACTTGACAAGCATTTGAAATATCAATCAACTTTTCAAAATAAGACGAGATGTCTTCGTTTTCACCCATTCTTAATCTTTCAAATCTACTAGTGAGACCTCTAAGCTTTATTTCTCGGACACTGCCATCTCCTTCACAAAATCTTTGTAAAGTATCCCAAGCATCTTTTGCAGAGGGACTATTTTGAATGAGTTTGAACATATGCATGTCAACCCATTCATAGATGGCATTCAGTGCCTTTTCATTGAAACTAGCAAGATTATTCTCTTCAATTGTCCACTCAAATTCAGGTTTGACTTGAACGTCACCATCGTCATCCGGAGGAAGCATTGGAACAGAATAACCATTTAAAATAGATCGCCAAGCCCGAAGATCAATTGATTTGATATGCGAGCGTAGGCGAATCTTCCAATAAGCATAATTAGATCCGTCTAAAACCGGTAATCTCTTTTGATTAGGGTTTGCAGGATCATAAGCCATGACAAAAGGATCTAAACACTTAGTATATCAAGTGCTAGGCTCTGATACCAATTGAAATTGTCTATGGCTAAGAACTTATGAGACGAAACTCACAAGGTGAGATGAAACTCACGGGTGTTGTCCTTAGTGTTAAAGACACTAACGACGACACTTTCACCAATTCTAGAAAAGCACAAATCAATAGAAATAAATATAATTTGCAGCGGAAATATTAAAGCAATACACAAGAATATAATTTTTATCAAGTTATATAAATATATAACTTGATGGGTGCCTAAAAGGCAAGACCTTTCTATTAATAATATGAATTCAATACAAGGTCGAGGTTGTTCCTTAATGATAAACGAACCCTGATATAAGGAACAACATACACGAATTCTCTCAGTAAATAAACACTCAAAAACCTCACAAAAATATAAAAATCTATATGAAATATTCGAGTGTTGGACAAAGTGTTGCCGACACTGAATGGCAACACTTGAGAGCAGAATTCTACTTTTCTTGTGCAGATTTGCGTTTTCTGAATTGGATGATCTTCAATGAAGATCCACTTCACTATTTATAGGCCACAAAATCTTGGAGCCTACTCAAATGATCAGCTAACAGTTTGGAGTTTGTTTCCTCCATTTATGCCACTCGCCACTTTTGTAGGAGACCTAGTCTTCTCTTGCTTCTCTTGCTTGTACCTCTTAGCTTTGGTTGCCTTGTACTCTGACTTGTTCTCCCCCAGAATAGCTGAATAAAATATCTCCTGGCTTGGTCATCAATTAAACAAATAAACACATGTTTATTTGTTAATTTCTTCTCCTCTTCGTGATTAACGCCTGGGCTGTTTCTGTTGCTGATTTTAAGCTCATTTTAAGGTGACTAACTACTGTTATATAAACATTAATTTACCCATTAATATTTGTGAAAAATACAGTAACTAACTCAGTGTCGCCAATTCCAAATGGCAACACTTTTGGCAACACCAGTGGCAACACTGGTTTGCAACACTTGGGATGACATTCATGACAACACATGATCTAACATTAACAATGCCTAGGCCCCTTAACTTTTTATAACCCTTTTAATTAAATTTTACAATTACAATATCAATTACAAAATTATTATTTATTCCATTTAGACATTAAATAATTAAATTTAATTTATTAGCATCACTAAAATGTCAAATCAATTATTAAAATGTTAAAACTAACACATAAAAATCTCACTTATTATGAAATGCAACCAATAAAATGCTACAGCCCCGCTCCACGTGCTCAACACGTGAATAAAATGGTGCCTTAGATTCGGGTCGTGACAGAACATGCTCAAGCCCCTTGAGAATTATCAGCCGAGGAATCCTAACCCGAACATGGATATGAGCAAGCATTGCGCTTTTCACAACTACCCCGGCCACACCACCGACAATTGCGTCATACTAAAACAAGCGATCTAGGGGCTGATTGAAGAAGGAAAGTTGGAATGCCCACGCGGTCCCAACATAGTCGAAAATCAATTCCCCAAAAACAACTGGGTTATCTTCTCATGACCCACAGCCAACAAAGAAGAAATGGTCCGGAAGCTTGGTCTAACCCTAGTCTCCTAGAGTCTAGCTTCGAAAATAAAAGACCCCGAGTTTGTCGTATTTAAGTTTGAGTCTCTCGAGTCGTATGACGGCCTTACGCCTAAAGATTATGCGCTTGTAACAAAAACCGCGCTTCCTTATGCTTTGAATAAAAGTTCGACATTTCTGAGTATCCCCTCATTACCACTTTAACAAATGATAAATTAACTACTCAAAAACAGTTAATAATGATTCACTTCGTAAAGACGCAGACACATTAATGAACAATGCATTAAACAAATCTTTAAGCATGTTGTCAAACGAGAGGAAAATCGGGCCCAAGCTGCCGAGAAGGTTCTAACCAAAATGAATTTGGGAACTGCTGAAGAGCCCACAGATACGCAAATTGGAAAATTCTCCGTCGATACTTCGCTCAAAGAATATCGAGTCTTCTTCTCCCCCTTCTACACTCTAAAAAAACAAAAAACAAAACAAAAAAAATCACACAGTCAAACCTCGTAGGTTCCAGTACCTTTCTCATTCAATCAAGTCCTCCTTGGACATTGTAATTAAGTCTTCAATTTTCATACATAAGTCTTCTTTCTTTTCTTGCTAGACTTGAGACATTATTTTGCACCCCACATTACATTTAATGAAATGGTTTTATTCTATGTGATCACTTGCATTGCTCAACAAGTAATTCCACAAATGATTAATGCTTTGATTAATTGGTGTGAGAAAGTCAATCGATAGCTCCCAATCCTCATACACCTTACCATACCCCACATAAAGGCCTCCATCAAGCCATACACTTTCCAAAACATGTCCCCACTATCACCTTGACCAAGTCAACGACGGCAACAACATCAAAGGACAACAAAAGGTCACTCAGCATCAAAAGATTGACCCCATGTCGACAACAACCTAGGGGCTAGCCTTCACCCTCCTGCGCATCAAGAAAGTTCAAGCAGGGGCTTGCCTTCGCCCTTATATGCTTCAAAAAAAAAGAGCTCAAGCAAAAGCTACAAAAAAAGGGCTCAAGCAGAAGCTACAAAAAATGAGGTCAAGGACCCAGCGCCGACAAACAAGAAGCAAGGGAGTCACTGAAAAGACCATCAAATACGACTTGTCTAGAAATCACCTCAAGGCCCGTGCCTCATCATTCAACTTTTCGAGCCTTTTTGTCAAAGGTCGCACAAATATTCATTACCCTTGCCCCAAAGCCAAACACGATTCGACCCCGAACTACGTCGACCTGAGCTCCTTGTCTTAAGGGGAACGTAGGCAACCAGAAATGGTCCGGTCATAAACACATACAAATCCACAAACCCGGTCGCATCAATGACCTCTCCTATACACAAACCTTCTTTCACACAAGACCAACTCGATCCTTGATACCGGTTGACTTTCTCCTCGTGATTAATCAAAGCATATCAGGTTTAATTGTTGAATAATCCGAACATCAAGTTTTCAGATGACTCGACAAGTCTTCTTTTTCTACAAAATAGGAAATAGAGCTAAACACTGATTTTCTGTCAGAAGGGCTTCCAAACACTTTTGTAAGCTTTTCAATGCTCATACTCTCTCAAAAGAGTCAAACCCAAAAACATGTTTTTTGTGCCTACATCAAATAAGGCATTCACACAAAAAGGGACCCATTCCTACCTTTTCAAATAATATATACGCCCTTGCAAGTGTACATTACATGTCATGTCTCTCACAAAAGAGGGTCGAACTACGCAGACGTGAGCCCCTCAGTCCGAGGGGAACGCAGGCAGCCTTCATTGGTTCGGTCTAAAGCATACACAAAAATCC
Organism: Adenophora triphylla var. japonica; assembly: GCA_022495995.1. NCBI lineage: Eukaryota > Viridiplantae > Streptophyta > Magnoliopsida > Asterales > Campanulaceae > Adenophora > Adenophora triphylla. The sequence continues at coordinate 174,151 of JAFEMH010000908.1, forward strand.
CAAAAGTTGGACACCATCAAGGCTCAGGCAAGAAGCAAGCAAGAGATTTTGCGTCTCGACAAAGCTTTAAAAGTAAATCACAAATCATCACAGTTAAAACACGATGAGTTCAAGCACGGTCTACTCTCAAACTCACAACATGCTAAAAGACAACTTAAAACATTTAACAATCAATGTGTCTGCAATGACGATGAATGGATACTCAGTGTTTCAGAAGGTCATTCCATGCTACTCGCGTTTGGCCCTTCGTCACTCTTTCCTTTCTTCCCTCGTCCCCAACGAGTCTTCTTTCATTCCACATGAGCGAGTTCTGTCTCCCTCATTCCGAGATCAGGAGTCCTCCTAGTCGTGTCAAACGAACCAGTTGCTCTCAGAGCATCGTTCACCCGTGCCTCGGCTCGGATCTCCTCCCTACGAGTCTGCAAAAGGGGACCTCTCCCCGCCAGTCTGTCAACTCGAGTCCCGTAGTCAAACAAAGCATCTCCCATGACATCCTGAGGGTTAGACCAGGCTTCTGCACTCCTAAGGCTATAGCTGAGACGACAATCTTGCCCCAGAATTGCTTCACGCCTGCTCCCAAAACCACTTGGGTCTGCCCAATATGCTACTCATACCAATCCAGGTACTCGGTGGTCAAGACAACATTCTCCCGGCATCTAAGGAGCACCACAGGAGGGAAGGCGGAATACTTCTATACCCTCAAAAAATACAGAAAGGCATCGGGATCTGTCATGCAGAAAGAACCTCCACATTGGCAATGGCATCCCAGCCCAGCAAAGGCTCCTGCCGGGAAACAAGCAACAAAACATAGAAAGAGGACCAAGGCAAACACGAAACTCTGACAACATAGGAATCTTCCTGATAGGCCCTCCTAGTCTCAATTCCCCAATGAGGAACCCACCAGCGGAGGTGATGCGTGCCAAGTTAAACCATCCACCTCTCCCAAGCGGACTAATCCATATCCAAGACAAGAGGTCGCTGAGCAAACGTCCACAGACCAAGAGATGTCAGAAGCACAGGCATCGCTTGAAGCCTCTCTCGCAACCACGAAGTGACCAATGCAGGGGCTTCCCCCACGCATGAACTGGTCCCCCCTCGCCAAGCGATCTATATCGTGGAAAGTCTCCCCCAAAACTAAGGGAATGATGTACTCACCGGCCCGGCAATGGCCTACCACATCCAACAAACACATCCCAGGAGACATCACTCCCGCCATCGCTCATGAAACTGTCAAAGCTGCTTCAGCCCCCAACTGCTCAAAAGCCTTACCAAAGCCATTCCCGGCTACCATACACTAACCACAAACATTTCAAGCTCGTGCGACATGCACAGAACATAAAAAAAAAGGAGTAGAAACAACCCCTAAAGCAAAAATAAAAGAGTTCATTACATGTGAATACATTGTGCATATAAATACAAATATTTTGTTGCTCTCCTCACTAACATGCACAGAAAAGAAAAAAAAGAGTCCTACTCTGAGTCATCGGCACCATCGCCTGGTAAAGACTCCCACATCTCGGCGCCTCCGCCAGCCACCTCATCATCCTCGGTGAACTCAGCACCTTCCTCGACCGGATACTCCAAGACGTCGCAGAAGTCAGAACAAAGAAGAAAAAAAGAAGACGAGCGATCCCTCCTCTCCTTGTCCAGCACCTGAGGCGTCCTACGTCCTCATCATCTCATCCAAAGGCCGCACCACGTCCTCAACACCTCAATAACTCGGTCAGAGGCACCCCACGACCTCAAACATTTCAACAAGTTCAGACAGAGGCGCCACCTTGCCCTCACACCAAGTTCAGACAGAGGCGCCACCTCGCCCTCACTGCTAGTTCATACAGAGGTGCCACCTCGTCCTCACACCAAGTTCAGACAGAGGCGCCACCTCGCCCTCACACCAAGTTCAGACAGAGGCGCCACCTCGCCCTCACACCAAGCTCAGATGGAGGCGCCACCTCGCCCTCACCGCTAGTTCAGACAGAGGCACCACCTCGCCCTCACACCAAATTCAGACACAGGCGCCACCTCGCCCTCACTGCTAGTTCAGACAGAGGCTTCACCTCGCCCTCACATCGGAAGTTCAGACAGAGGCACCACCTCGCCCTCACACCGGAAGTTCAGACAGAGGCGCCACATCGCCCTCACCGGAAGTTCAGACAGTGGCACCACCTCGCCCTCACCACAAGTACAGACAGAGGCGCCACCTCGCCCTCACACCGGAAGTTCAGACAGAGGCGCCACCTCGCCCTCACCGCAATTTCAGACAGAGGTGCCACCTTGCCCTCACACCAAGCTCAGACAGAGGTGCCACCTCGCCCTCACCGCTAGTTCAGACAGAGGGGCCACCTCGCCCTCCCACCAAGCTCAGACAGAGGCGCCACCTCACCATCACCGCTAGTTCAGACAAAGGCGCCACCTCTCCCTCACACCAAGTTCAGATAGAGGCGCCACCTTGCCCTCACCGCTAGTTCAGACAGAGGCTTCACCTCGCCCTCACTATAAGTTCAGACAGAGGCTCCACCTCGCCCTCACCGCTATATCAGACAGAGGCGCCACCTCCCCCTCATCGCAAGTTCAGACAGAGGCGCCACCTTGCCCTCACCGCAAGTTCGGACAAAGGCACTATCGCGTCTTCATCATTTCAGCTACTTTGGTAAAAAACGCCAGCGCGTCCTCAGCATTTCAGCGACTTCGGTCACAGGCACCTCCTCCTGCAGGTAAACACAGCAAAGGTATGTCAATAAACTTCAAATGCAAGACATAGCTGTAATAAATGCTACATAAAAGAAGAATCCCAGCACGGCATGATGCCTTTCTAAAAATTTCCACAAACAAAGTTCCCTACAGGATCCACAAAATGCGCCATCAAACTCAACTTAGGTCCAGACACCTTATAATAGTCTCCCTTAGGTCCAGACGCCTTAGAATAGTCTCATCTTAGGGTCATACTCCTGAACTAAGTCTCCCTTAGGTCCAGACGCCTTAGAATAGTCTCAACTTAGAGTCATACTCCTGAACTAAGTCTCCCTTAAGTCCAGACGCCTTAGAATAGTCGCAACTTAGGGTCATACTCCTGAACTAAGTCTCCCTTAGGTCCAGACGCCTTAGAATAGTCTCAACTTAGGGTCATACTCCTGAACTAAGTCTCCCTTAGGTCCAGACGCCTTAGAATAGTCTCAACTTAGGGTCATACTCCTGAACTAAGTCTACCCTAGGTCCAGACGCCTTAGAATAGTCTCAACTTAGAGTCATACTCCTGAACTAAGTCTCCCTTAGGTCCAGACGACTTAGAATAGTCTCAACTTAGGGTCATACTCCTTAACTAAGTCTTCCTTAGGTCCAGACGCCTTTGAATAGTCTCAACTTAGGGTCATACTCCTGAACTAAGTCTCCCTTAGGTCCAGACGCCTTAGAATAGTCTCAAATTATGGTCATACTCCTGAACTAAGTCTCCCTTAGGTCCAGACGCCTTAGAATAGTCTCAACTTAGGGTCATACTCCTGAACTAAGTCTCAATTTAGGTCCAGACACCTTAGAATAGTCTCAACTTAGGGTCATACTCCTGAACTAAGTCTCCCTTAGGTCCAGACGCCTTAGAATAGTCTCAACTTAGGGTCATACTCCTGAACTAAGTCTCAATTTAGGTCCAGATGCCTTAGAATAGTTTCAACTTAGGGTCATACTCCTGAACTAAATCTCCCTTAGGTCCAGACGCCTTAGAATAGTCTCAACTTAGGGTCATACTCCTGAACTAAGTCTCAATTTAGGTCCAGGCGCCTTAAAACAGTCTCACCTAGGCTATAGACACCTCCGAAGAAACTCAACTTAGATACTCCTCGCCTTTACCGGCCATCAAAGTAAGCCTGAACCCCTTCCCCAGTGGACAAAAGTAAAACAGAAATTCTTGCAAACCCGTACAAGACCACATATCCCCAGCAGATAAAACACCGGCCGTCATCATACGCCCAAACGCCAAGGCACAAATGCCCCCAAAACACGAATCCCAAGGTACAAACGCCTCCATAAACAAACTCCAAGGCGCAAGCGCCTACAAACACACATCCCACAAAGCATAAATCATTATCCTGAAATCATGCATTTAGAGGTACGCACATCTCTACGTCCTTGATTAAGGATTTGTCTTGTGATAAGGCACGGACGTCTTCATCACCAGCATAAATCATGATCCGTAGCCCGAAAGGTTTTAAATTACCCGATCCGAAAGACCATATAAATTCCCCAAATCTTGATCCGTAGCCCGGAAGACTTTAAATTACCCGGTCCGGAAGACTGTATAAACCTCCCAAATCACTATTCGTAGCCCGAAAGGCTTTAAATTACTCAGTCCGGAAGACCGTATAAACCTCTCAAATCACTATTCGTAGCCCGAAAGGCTCTAAATTACTCGGTTCGGAAGACCATATAAACCTCCCAAATCACTATCCACAGCCCGGAAGACTTTAAATCACTCGGTCCGAAAGACCGCATAAATGTCCCAAAACATTTTCACAATTAGGTATGCACCCCAAACAGTCTCACTTAGGTCATACTCCGGAACTAGGTCCCAACGTAGGTCATACTCCTGAACTAGGTCCCAATTTAGGTCAAACTCCTGAACTAGGTCCCAACTTAGGTCATACTCCTGAACTAGGTCCTAATTTAGGTTCATACTCCTGAAACTAAACCCCAACTTAGGTCATACTCCTGAACTAGGTCCCAACTTAGGTCATACTCCTGAACTAGGTCCCAACTTAGGTCATACTCCTGAACTAGGTCCCAATTTAGGTTCATACTCCTGAAACTAAACCCCAACTTAGGTCATACTCCTGAACTAGGTCACAACTTAGGTTCATACTCCCGAACTAAGCCTCATCTTAAGTATAGACGCCTTCAGACAATCTCACTCAGGACACCACCACGTCCACACAAACTTCAACTCAGGACATCACCACGTCCACTCACCACAAACCTCACTACTTCACCACAGGACACCGACACGTCCACACACTCACACGAACTACGATTGGCTTGATTCCCACTCAGGGATACGTAGGAATCCTATCAAAGGGTCCAGCCGTCCGACCAACCTGGTCATCTTCTCTCTCCCAGCAAGCGATCCAGATCAGGACCCTTATCTTATCGATGATCCCACTTCTTTCATAAGTGACATCGCCGAGGGGCTTCTGTAAGTACCCCAATCTGGACCGCTCTCCATCCAAGCATACGAAAAAACCAAGGGCAAACTTTCGGAGGTCATAACTCCTTCATACGAACTCCAATTGAGACGTGCCATATATGGTTGGAAAGCTCTCGACGAGAACTAGCTTGCCATCACAATTACAAAATTTGGAAAAGCATGGAAGGTCCGTATGGACCTATTTGCACCATACATAATTATTACAAAATCCTCTTAAAGTCCACATTATTCCCTCAAATCAGAGAAACCCAAATTTCTGGATTACATGAAAGGTCCGTACGGACCTTCTTGCAGTTTTTCCCCTAATATAAATAGAGGGCTCCCCCTCCCTCATTTTCCACACCTCTCTCTTCTCCTCTCTCCTTAAGCCTTCAAGATGCCCCTCTAAGACCCTTCGGGGCACTCCCGGTCCCTTTCGGTTCCTTCCGGGGCCTTCCGACCTCCCTCGCGGTGCTTCGAAGCCTTATCGAGGGCTTCCGAGATGCTCCTGCGCTACCCCAAGGCACTCTCGAGGTATTGTGAGGCCTCTCGTGGTAATCTGAAGCCTTGCCTGGTCTTTCTCGAGGTGTCCCGGCCCTTTTCGAGCCAAACCGACGATCTCGACGCACGCCGAAACTCTGCCCGAACGCAACCGATGATCTCGACGAACGCCGAACCTCTGCCCGAATCCAGTCAATGATCCCTGCGATCCCAACGTACGCCGAAACTCTGCCCGAGTGCACACCTGATAATCCCGAGGTACGCCGAAACTCTGTTCGCAGACAACCGACACATCCCGAAGCACTCCCGGTCCGTCCCGGAACACTATTCCATCCTCAAACACTATTCCCCAGCGGAAGACAGACACGAACCAACATTGGTAAGGCTTCCTTCCATTACTATTTCAATACATTTCAATACGTAGTGTACAATATAGACATCCGATACAACATGCATTTTTAAAAAGCACATACACACACACACACAACATTTAAAGAAAGAAGGGGTACCAAAAGACTCGTTTTTACGAGGCGACTCGGGTGAGCTCTAATATTATAATATTCTCTTCCCGAGGTGTAACCTGATCTCCGAACTCAAAAATCTCATCACACAAAAATAGTTTTTAAACTGATGCCTTTTCTCAATGTTTTGGGCTTAATCAAACGGCGTGGCGACTCTACAAAGCAAAAATACAGCGAGACAGCTCCATCGACCAACGCAATGGAATGTCAGATGCAGGGGCGCAATCGCGCACCTCTCGTATCCGGGTAATTTCACCTGGCGACTGGGGATAGGTTCATGAGAGGGGGAAGCCCCGTTTTTCTCACCTTGTGGTTGCGAGAGAGGCTTCAAGCTATGCCCGAGTCTCCGGTGTCTTTTAGCCCATGGTTGTTTGCTCGGCGGCCTCTTGTATTGGACATGGATCAGTCCGCCTGGGAGAGATGGATGGCACAGCTTGGTACGCATCAGATCCGTTGGTGTGTCCCTCACTGGGGGATTGAGACTAGGAGGGCCTTTTAGGAAGGTTCCTATGTTTTCAAAGTTCCAGGTTTGTCTTGGTCCTCTTTTTATATTTCGTCGCTCGTTTCCCGACAGTTCGAAATGAGGCAGGAGCCTTTGATGGGCTGGGATGACATTGCCACTATGGAGGTAGCTTCTTTTTGTATGGCAGCTTCAGGTGCTCTTCTGTATTTTCTGAGGGTATGGAAGTATTTCGCTTTCCCTCCTGTGGTGCTCCTTCAACGTCGGGAGAGTGTTGTGTTGACCACCGAGTACCTAGATTGGTATGAGCAGCATGTCAAGCAGTCCCAAGTGGTTTTGGGAAGCAGGCGTGGAGCGATTCTGGGGCGAAATTGCCGTCTCAGCTATAGCCTTAGAAGTGCCGAAGCATGGTCTAATCCTCAGAATGTGACGGATGCACGTTGTTTGACTACGAGACCAAAGTTGACCGACTAACAGAGAGAGGTCCCCTTTTACAGACTCGCAGGGAGGAGATCTGAGCCAAGGCAAGGGCGAATGAAGCTCTGCGAGCTGCTGGGTTGTTTGACTCTATGGGGAGGACCCCTAATCTCGGAATGAGATAGACAGAGTTGGCTCACGTGGAAAGAAAGAAGACTCGCCGGGGATGAGGGAAGAAAGGCGAGGGGACAAGCACATGTGGCACGGGATGACCTCCTAAGTATCCATTCATTGCATTGCAGACACATTATTTGTTAAATGTATTAAGCTATCTTTTAACATATTGTGAACTTGAGAGGAGACCGTGCTTGAACTCATCAAGAAATATTGTAACCGTTAGTGATTTGTGATTTACTTTTAAAGCTTTATCGAGACGCAAGATCTCTTGTTCGCTTTTGTTTCTTTTGTGAGCCTTGGCGGCGTCCAGCCTTGGACCTTTCTGTTTGCATCTTGTGGACTGAAGCAGTCTGGGACTTGATGGCCTCCATTTTTGTTTGGATTTTGTGTTTGGATGGGAAGGTTGGATGACGAGGCACGGGCCTTGAGGTGTGTTAGTCAAATATATATGTTTAGGTTTAGAATTGCTTAATCCCAATCACAACAAGCATTATTGTGGACCCCTAATTTTGATTAGACCAAATAGAATTTTTCTATGTATGATAGGTCCCCTTAGTGCTAGTGCCCAGTGTTTTTATCATGTAATTTTCTCAAGCTTTGAAGACTTGAAGACCTGTAGATTTCCATCAGTTTATGAGTTACTTGGTGAAGCTATCTAACCGGTTGACCACTCAACCGGTATGCCTGTCTAACCGGTTACCTTACCTAGCCAATATAACTCTTACCTGTTATATCCACTCTCTTACCTGTTAAGGCTTACTCAACAAGCTTCCCTCAGTCAGCAGCTAGCCGATGCATTAATTGTCCCCAATTACCCAGCCATCAACTTTAGCTGAAGTTGGTAAAGCAAGCATGCTGACATGACATCTCTGCAACAAATCAGTACCTTTTTAAGGAATGTCAAAGTAACCAGTACTCACATCGCTCCAACTACTCAATGGAAATCCTCTCTATCCAATCTAAGGTATTTAATGCAAGGATACTCTCATTTAATGCCTGCCAGACCAAGTTATCATTACAACCTCTTCAAAGGTAATGACTCCTTTTCAAAGTTCATTATAAATAGCTTCCCTGGAGCATTGAAGAAGGTTGGTGCATTTATGATCCTTGAGAATGTGCTGCTTTGAACTACCAACCTGCAAATTCCCTAGTTCAAGGCATTCAATAAAAGTCCCCTCTTTCACTAGACATCACTGTAGGACTTATACACTGAGCACCTCAATCAATAATTATGTGTTCCTCTATTAGACTACTTATGGAACTCATTGATTGATTCACACACAACACCCTAGAGAAATCAGCTCAACTTGTGAGCACATCTCTAGAAAACACCAGGTCTTTATTGTAGCACGATCCGTTAGTGGTCACCTTTAGTTTTGCAACCTTCAATCATAGGCTTGCAACTTGTAAAAGGTAGGATTCATTAATAGCAGTGCACTTTTACAAATCCAAGTTCTGGCCAAACTTGGTAGAGGACGTATCAGTTATTTAACACTGTGAACCTCTTCAAACAATGTGTCATTTCTTTGTGTGTTTGTTTATTTTTTGTGTAGTTGTAACTAGTTAATAATTTCTCAACTGGTCACAACCTATTGATTCTACTCACTGCTTACTTGTTTGTCTTACTTGGAAATGAAATTTGTCCTTGCTGCATAAGATTTTAACATACCATTTAAATCAACTTACCTTACCATTTGAAAAACTCCCTAACCGATATTCCGTTGTGTAAACCTCTCACCGGTTAGTCAGAAGGTAACTCATATTTTCAAAGATCAAAATTGTTTTTAGCAAAAAGTTTCAACAGGCTATTCACCCCCCTCTAGCCTGATTCCTACCATTTGGGACCTTACAAGGTGTTTCCTTGACAAGTCATTTTTGACGGCCTTCTCAATGATTCCATTGCTTCATGATTGTCGGCGCTGGGTCCTTGGCCTCATTTTTTTTTGTGAAGCTTCTGCTTGAGCTCTTTTTATTTTTGTTTTGAAGCTTCTGCTTGAGCCTTTTTTTTCTTTTAAAGCTTCTGCTTGAGTTATTTTTTTCTTCGAAGCGCATGAAGGCGAAGGCAAGCCCCTAGCTTGTTGTTGACCTGGATCAATATTGTAATGCTGATTGAATTTTTGTTGTCCTTTAATGTTGTCGCCGTCGTTGACTTGGTCAAGGTGATGGTGGGGGCATGTTCTGGAAAAGTGTATAGTTTGGTGGAGGCTTTGATCGTCATCCAAACTTTTATTTTTTGTGTGTTTTTAGACCGAACCAATTAAGGCTGCCTACGTTCCCTCCGGACTGGAGAGCTTAGGTCTGCGTAGTTCGACGCTACAATGAGCGACGGGAGATGCAAAGTTGATCTTCTTCAGGCGAAGTATCTGCGAAGTTTGCTTCTGATTACTGGATTCATGAAGGGATTTCCGTCTAGGTCTGTCAACTTCATGGCACCTCCGGAGAAGATCTTTTGAACCACGAAATGGACGATCCATGTTGGTTCCCATTTTCCCAGCGGGTTGGTTCGTGTGAGAGGTTTTTCTTTGAGTACCAGATCTCCTTCCCGATGTCTCGGGACTTGACTTTCTTGTCGAAGGCTCTAGCCATTCTGCTTTGGTAGGCTCGGATGTGCTCCATGGCCTTTAGTCGGTGCTCATCTAGCAGAGCTAGTTCTTCGTGTCGGCTTCGGAGCCATTCGACTTCGTTGATCTCGTTTTCCAGCAACACTCGAAGTGAGGGAATTTCCAATTCAATGGGTGAATGAACGCTCGCCGAAAAAATCATTTTTTTTGAAAATGAGGAAATTTTCCTTTGAATGAAAATTTTTCCGGTTTTTGGGAGTCGCCACGCCGTTTTTTGAGGAAAACATTGAAAAACCTATTTTTTAAGAGATTTTGGGTTCGGGGGTCTGGTTACGTGTTTGGGAAGAACTTGAGAGTTCACCCAACACGCCTCTTTCGAGACTTTCAATCAACATTGAACAATTATGGACATTCAAAATGTGTGTGCGATATGTGTCAACAAGTATGGCATGCAAATTTGAAATTTCATTAATGCTATAGGGACTGGATACAACTTGTGAGCCATGATAGGGGGCCACACCCTTTACATATGATGATTTTCATCACAAGGCAGAAGGCTAAAACAATCTGCTCAGGAAGCTCTGATGTCGTCCGACACAGGACTTCCAATGAAGGGGATGTCGGACGACAGAAGGCCTCCTGGTCAGATTGTCTTTTACAATGATAAGGCCACTCTGAAACTGGAACAATATTATTTCACCCAATGAAGACACTATTTAGTGGTCTAAGTTCAGTTTGGGGTTGATAGGAGTGAATAAAGTCATGATTGACTTTTAATGATACAGATGTCATATGACATAGAACATCCGAAGTCGTCTATGTCATACGGCAAACCGCCTCCATCAATAGATCGCACCCAAATAGACCTTAGGCACTCCAAATAGTGGCTTTATGAGCCAATAACTACTTAGGTAAGCTTTGAGTTACGAAAGGGGGTTAAATCGACGGATACGAAGTCCAAGAAAAGCCTTACAGCCTATGCAGGAACTCCATGTCGTATGACACGGGATCTCCAGAGAGTCCTGTGTCGTCAGACAAGAAAGCGGCTTGTTTCGGTGCCCTTGATCTGTTTGATTTCCCCTTTGTTCCCAAGGCAAACCAAGTAACTTTATTAACTGTAAGCAGTAATATAGTAGTATTATGTGAGTATTATGGGAGGATCACATGGCTTTAATGGCCAAATGTGATGAATCACATGTTTATGGCCATTTTTATGTAGACATCTCCTCCTAACTCGATGGAAACTAACAAAGATCCAAACTTTATTGATGCTAATGTCACCAAATGTTCAGATCTGAGGTGGGGAGAAGTGAATATTGAAGATTCACTTCTCCACCACCTTTATCATGCAAAAATCCCAATATTTCACATAATATCTAAGCAAATGAACATGCAAGGTGATATAAATGTATTTAAAGAGAGAGAGAGAGAGGGTTTAGTGGCTACCTATTGTAGTCCACAGGGTAAGATCACCAGTAGTATGGTGTCTACCCCTTCAACACACCAACAAAAGGAACCTTTTTTTGGATCTTGACTTTGGTGTATATGTGTGTGTGAGGAGGGAGGTGAGTGTGTGTGTATGAGAGAGAAGGAGATACTCTATTTCTACAGATTTTCCCCTATTTTTACTGATATCCCTCCCAAAACTCTCCCAAGGTCCTTTAAAATGATCAGCCATGCCTTGTATTTATAGGCAGGCTGATGGGAAGCTCCATGTCGTCCGACAGAGGGAGTTAAACCGCCATAGTGTCGTCCTATGTCGGACGACAGCGTACTGCTTTTTGGCATATTGGGCCGAATGGATGGCAGGCCCAATGGGTTGAGTGGGCTGTTGGATAATTGGACTCAATATTGCATTTTAGCAAATAAATGAGCCTAAAAATCAAGGAAAGTGAACCCAAAACATGAGTTCGGGTTGAGGTACTCACAGAGCCCCTCAGCGACGTCACTTCCATGGGAAGTGGGGTCGTCGACACAATGAGAATCCCGAGCCGGACACGAACGGCGGGGAAAGAGGTGACCAAGATGGTCAAGTGGCTGGACATTCTGTGAAAAGGATTCCTACGTATCCCGTGGGGGAATCAAGCCGAAACGTAGTTAGTCAAAGATGGACGTTTGCGTCCCGGGGAAATTGACCATGGTGGTCATGCTGCTGGACCTTTTACGAAAAGGATTCCTACGTATCCCGTGGGGGAATCAAGCCGAATCATAGTTCGTCAAAGATGGGGTGCCAATGAAAGGCCACGGGTTTTTATACCCGAAAAGTGACTATTCCAAGGGGAGTCACCCCGAAGATGGGCGTTTGTACCCTAGATTGACTGTTCCAAGGGGAGTCACCCCGAAGATGGGTGTTTCCACCCAAGATTGACTGTTCCAAGGGGAGTCACCCCGCGATTTTGACATTTTCTTTGGAAGTCACCCGCGAATTTGACCTTTTCGATGGGGAGTCACCCCGAATTTGACTGTTTTGATGGGGAGCCACCCCGATGATTTGACTTTTTTCTTTGGGAGTCACCCGCGAATTTGACTTTTTTCCTTTGGGAGTCACCCGCTAATTTGACTGTTTTGCTGGGGAGTCACCCCGTGAATTTGACTTTTTTCTTTGGGAGTCACCCGCTAATTTGACTTTTTTCCTTTAGGAGTCACCCGCGAATTTGACTTTTTTCCTTTGGAAGTCACCCGCGAATTTGACTTTTTCTTTGGGAGTCACTCGCTAATTTGACTGTTTTGCTGGGGAGTCACCCCGATGATTTGACTTTTTTCTTTGAGAGTCACCCGCGAATTTGACTATTTTGCTGGGGAGTCACCCCGATGATTTGACTTTTTTCTTTGGGAGTCACCCGCGAATTTGACTTTTTTCCTTTGGGAGTCACCCGCTAATTTGACTGTTTTCCTTTAGGAGTCACCCGCGGATTTGACTGTTTTGATGGGAAGTCACCCCGAGGTTTTGAATGTTTCGATGGGAGTCGCCGAAGATTTCTTTGTGTGGGGAATGCATCGGTCTTCGGACTGGGTAGTTTATAGCCATTAGGGCTATTTTCGTGTGGGAAAGCATGCGGTTTTCCGGACCGGGTAGTTTATAGCCATTCCGGGCTATTTTACTGTGTGAGAAACTGTACGGTTTTCCGGACCGGGTAGTTTATAGCCATTCCGAGCTATTTTACGTGTGGGAAACTGTACGGTTTTCCGTACCAGGTAGTTTATAGCCATTCCGGGCTATTTTCTGTTGTGGGAAACTGTACGGTTTTCCGGACCGGGTAGTTTATAGCCATTCCGGGCTATTTTCTGTGTGGGAAACTGTACGGTTTTCCGGACCGGGTAGTTTATAGCCATTCCGAGCTATTTTCTGTTGTGGGAAACTGTACGGTTTTCCGGACCGGGTAGTTTATAGCCATTCCGGGCTATTTTCTGTGTGGAAAACTGTACGATTTTCCGGACCGGGTAGTTTATAGCCATTCCGGGCTATGGATCTTGATAATGATCTCGGGAAAGATTGAGAGAGATGGGCATTTATACCTGAAAGAGTTGGTGAATTTTGATGATAGGCAGTCAATAGGGATTGACAGAATTGACCAGGGGCAAAAGGGGAAAATCACCCCTTCTGGACTATGGATGTCATCCGACATGGGGAGTTTCCCAAGCTGTTTTAATTAAAACAGTTAGGTCGTAAGACAGACCCAAGAAGACAGTGTGCCGCCGAGCTCAGAGAGAGGAAAAGAGAAAATTTTTGAAAGTTTCTCCCCCCAATTTTGATTTCAATCAAAAATTGGCAATGCCTCCGCGAGCGGAATCGAGAAAGAATGTGCAACGATCGTTGTCCGAGAGGAGGAAGCTCGTCGATCGGAACAAGCGGAAGAAATTTCCGGAGGGGAATGGGATTTATCCGAGCCTTGATTTTCATACTTCCACCATGGAACAGAAGGGGGTAAGTATTCTGAACCATCGACCCTTCCTTTTTCCTTTCCAAAAATTGGATTTCTAGCTCTCGAGATAGAATTTGGGGGAAATCGCACCCAAAGAGGAATTGCATGCTTGGCATGAAATGCATTGTTTTGAAAAGATTTTTCTTTTTCCGTTCTTTTGAAAGAATTTGGTGATTTTTTGAAAATGTACATGAATGAATGCACACATTGTTATGAGTATATTTTTGATACCTGTGTTGTGCTTACCTGCAGACTTTACGGACCAAGGGATCCCCTGAGGCGATTGCGACTATTTGGGGCCTTCTTCCCGACTCTTCTGATCTGCCGGGTAGTCCCAAGAGCTTGGTTTTTGCTGCTGGTCTTGAACCATTCTTTACTGTCGTTGGAGACTTTGGTGACACGCCCAGGAGTGTGGAGCTGGTGCGGGCCTTCAGGCAGTATTGGTGGGATTCTACCCACACTTTTCATTTATCCTGGGGTGAGTCGACCATCACTCCCTATGATTTCACTGCTATCACCGGTCTGCAGTTCACGGACAGGCCCATCTTTTCTGAGGACCTTGGTGTGCTGAGCACGGACGCTATTCAGGCATTGACTGGCATGACACTTCGTCCGAAGGGTAATGGGGTCCCATTGGCGGATTTTCACTTGGCTTTGACGCATCAGTGCCGTCTCTTTTCTGAGGGTGAGGCCACAGTTACGGCTGAGCAGCTGGCGAGGGCCTTTATCTGGGCTGGATTTTCCAACACCCTATTCTGTAATGCCTCTACGACGTCATTGACTCTTCTGCTGGAGCCCCTTCGAGATTGGAGCCAGGTGTCTACTTTTTTATGGGGAGAGGCTGGTTTGGCCCAGGTGTATAGAGGCCTGGATGAGGTGAGCAGAGGCAGCGTGACCTCTTTGGACTTTTATCAGACTGTGCTGGAGGTATGCTTTTTGTTTTTTGCACATTGACTGCTGCATTGGCTTTTCTGTCATCATTCTTTTACTGTTGCTGCATACTGAAAGCTTTCTGTCTTTTGATTTCAGGTGTGGGCTTATGAGGTGTTTGGATGTTATGCCTGGGCTGTGCCTGAGAGGATTGCTGCAGATTTGTTCCCTGCTATCCGCCAGTGGACTTTTGGAGCTAGGGAGAGCCGGAGAGTGGACGGGGTGAAGCCCCGTATGACGGCCAGTTACCATGACACTATGATTGCCCTTAGGGGCACCCCTGCTGGGTTGAGACAAGCATTTCCCGGTACGGCATGGCGGCGAGGATGTGGTTGGTGATGCTGCCCTGGTGACCAGGATGAGGAGGCTTCTGATTGGCCTGGATGGAGATGCCCTGTACTTGGGGGAGAGAGTTTGTAGGCAGCATGGTTATGGCGCTGCCGCTCGCGTCCCTCATGATCCTCCTGCGGGGATTTGGCATATCCGGGCCTTGCCTGACTTGGAGCGGCTGCGGACCGGCATTGACGCTGCAGAGCTATCTGATGATGGGGACTATGCTCAGTTTGTCTTCACTCGGCTGGTGACCCCTCAGGTTATGGCTGCCAGGAGGGCAGCGGGGATGCGAATCTGGCGCCTCCCGATTTTTGAGTATGAGGCTGGGGTGTCATTCGCCGCTCCTCATTCGACATGTCTGAGACTCATCCTCATCTGCGGCTTCCTCGCGGGACTACCTCTGTGAGTAATCTTTTCTTTTCTGATTCGTTCGAGCCTTTTACTGTTTTTACTGTCTGTATTGATTGCTTCTGACCGCCTCTTTTGTTTTCATTGAACAGGTCCCAGCCAAAACCTTCAAGGTGGTGGCCTAGGCGCTCACCGGAGCTGTGAAGATGCGCTGCGCCAGTTTCAGAGGAGCGCGGAGCATTGGAAGGGAAGATGCAGCTCCCAGCCTGGTGACGTCGTGCCTCCGAAGAAGAGGCCTAGACCGGCCTTGGCTCCCTCTGGCTCACAGGCGGGCGGTTCGAGTCAGCAACCCCAGCCCGATGATGATGGCAAGGATGACCCTTATCAACCTCCTTTTACCATGGTGCCTGAGTGGCACGGGTATTATGGCGAGCCCCAGCCTTGGGCCCAGTATGAGGATGATGATGATTTGGACGACGAGATCCATGAGGCGCCGGAGGGTGGCGGCGACGGCCAGGAGCAGAGCAGCTCTGAGGAGGAGGTGGGCAGCATCCAGGACGACAGCGGCTCCGAGGAGGATGAGGAGGATGATTCCGAGTCAGAGTGATCACGGCGATCCCCTTTTGCCATGCTTTGGACTCTTTTAGGGAGAGAGATTAGATGCATGTACTGTTTTTTGTTCTTTTGGGTTGTAAAACAAGTATTTTATTGCCTTTTGTATTTTGATGACTGAAACATTTTCTTATTTATATATTTGTTAGCTCATATGCACGAGTTCGTCCCAAGAAAGGCACAAAATGGTGGCTTTTGGGGTATTTTTGGATTTTTGTATGCATTGGGTGACGTTTATGCGTCTGTGGGTGTGTTGGATGCGCCGGATCCTCTCCCATGGGCTTGATGAGCGAAAGGGAGTGTTTATGCATGATTTTCTGGTGTTTTGGACAGGTTTGGGTAGGCTTTTGAGCAAGCATTGAGCTGCGAGTTGCAGCTGCTGCTGTTTCTGATGGGACCCTCCATGTCGTCCGACACAGGACTTCATGGAAACTCCCTGTCGTCCGACAGGGAGAGTCTGGGAGACAGATTTATTGATCAACAAGCCCCAGCATTTTATAAAAGGCAGACTCGTAAAAAGCATATTCCAGCAGTCACAGCAGGCTTCAGACTTGCCTTCCATCTCAAAATCGTCCCCAAGATTCGATCTTTGGCCCAAAATGGAGCATTACAACGACAGATCCAAGATCAAAGAACGTCAATTTCATTCCGATCTCATAAATCTAACCCACCATCATCGTAGCAACAATAGGAGGGTTATCGACCAACGATATGGGTTGAGATGCATCTGGGCATTAAAGGAGTGGGCGGTAGATTGGAATCTTCTCCGGGCTGCGTCCAGGTACTGGGACCGCGAGAGGCATGTCTTTACCCTTTCGTATAATGACCTTACACCCACCATTGAAGAGTTCCGTGCACTGACCGGGGGAGTTGAGCTTAGAGATGCTGTTTTCCCGTGAGATCCACGACCCTTGACTGAGCAGTTGGCCGATTTCTTGGGATTTCACACAGTGCAGGTAACTGATCCGATTCTCGACCTGTCCTTTTTTGACCTGGCCCAGATAGCCCGATTGGCTGTATCGCATCCGGAGCTGTTTGACCCATCCACGGCCATGGATATTTTTATGCTGATTATGATCTCCTTATACTGCTTTTGTGAGTATGACGGGGTATGCTCCGGTTTACTATTGGGAGTTGTTATACAGATGCGGGGTTCTCGTGGTACCGCATTAACTGAGATCCGACCCGGGCAGGGAGAGAGAGACATAGTTCCCATTCTGTTGGCAGAGACTTATCATGGGAAGGACCGACTGGCCGGAGGGTCATTGCACATGGGACGCGGCAGCCCCAGTCTCTTATCATTGTGGCTCTTTGAGCGGTTGAGGCTTATCTCTCCATTACCCGCAGAGATCAGGCACACCATGGGTTACACAAAGAAAGGCGAGTGGCTCCGGAGGCTTCACAGGAGAGCTGGCAGAGGCGATTGGCCATGTATACTACCACTGATATTCAGTACTGGGTTCCTGGATGGAGGCTTGAGACCATGAGCGGCAGGCAGTATGATTCTGCTGTAGTGAGCCTGTCGGGATTGCACTTTTCATCGTTCAGCATCCCCTTACTTGTTCAGAGGCAGTATGGATACCCACAGCAGGCCGTTGATGGGTTCAGAGAGAAGATGGCCCGGGATACCACTCTTCTTGACATGACTGATGTCTGGACCCTCAGGTTCTTTGCCATGGCTTTTTCAGGAGAAGCTTTTCCCGCTCACACACTGATACGGAAGACCCGAGGAATCACACATCTGGCCACCATGTATCTCATTTGGTATGGGGAGCAGATGGGACCAGTTCAGCATACCATTGAAGTATATTGCCGAGGGATTCGAGGAGGAGATCAATCTAGCCGGGAGCTACGCGTCTTGAGGCACGGGCCGACCTGCATGCCTTTGAGAGAGAGAGAGCGCCCGGGCGGCGCCGAGAGCCGGGTGGTTGACTCACCGACCCGTATGATTCCTGAGCCGGGACGACGGGAGACAGAACTGTTTGGGATAGCTAAGCCAAAGACCTCCCGAGGACCGAGGAAGAGGAAGAAGAAGAATGCTAGTTCGGGAGTGGGAACGAGTGACTAGGATTAGGTGACCTATCATTGTATCCCTTGTTGCCGACACAGACAATTTAGATGTTCTTTTTAAAAGATATTATTTCTGCTAATGTTAATGAGTCGAGAGTAGACCGTGCTTGAACTCATCAATGAATGTATTAATGTGATGAAAGTTGAAATTACTTCAGAACATAATCAAGACACATTTTGGTAATCACAAATACAACTGTTGACAGGATTTGGTGATTTTTTATGATTTTTAGACCGAACCGCGAACGGCTGCCTACGTTCCCCTTTTACAAAATGGACTACGGGGCTCAGGTCTCCGTAGTTCGACCCAATTAACTTTGTGTTTAAGAAAGGGATAGATAGAAGGGGGACAAATGGTGCAACCCTGTTTTTTACCTAGATCGCCCGTTTTTAGGGTTTTCAGCCTAGTTGGGTATATTCTTTTAGCACCTAGCGCGCCCTTTGTTTTGCACGGACCGCCTTTTGAGAGGTTTTCAGTCTCGTCTGGGTACATTATTTTCGCGCTTTTGTTTTTTTCTTTTTCTTTTTTTTTATTTTTCTCTTTTTTTTTATATATAGAGGGGAAGACTCGATTCAGACGTAATAGCGGCGTAGTTTGTCGCCGTTCACCGGGTGCATGAAGGGGTTACCATCCAAATCTGTCAACTTCATTGCTCCGCCAGAGAAGATCTCCTTTACGAAATACGGGCCTACCCAGACTGGCGCCCACTTGCCCAAAGGACTGAATTGATTTGGCGGATTTTCTTTTAGGACCAAGTCACCCACTTTAATGTCGCGGGGATGTACCTTCTTGTCAAAGGTCCTAGCCATGCGCTTTTGATAAGCCCGGATGTGCTCCATTGCCTTAAGCCTTCGCTCGTCTAGAAGAGCTAACTCGTCATGTCGACTCTGAAGCCAGTCTATCTCGTTGACTTCATTTTCAAGCAGAACCCGAAGAGAGGGTATCTCTAACTCAATGGGCAAAACGACATCCATTCCATATGTCAAAGAGAACGGGGTTTCACCGGTGGCCGTTCTTACTGATCTACGGTAGCCCCATAGTGCCAAGTGAAGCTTCTCAGGCCAATCCCGGCTCCTTTCGGCCATCTTCCGGATGATCCTTTCTAGGTTCTTGTTCGCGGCCTCGACAGCACCATTGGTTTGAGGGCGATAAGGGGAGGACTTGTGTCGCTTGATTCTGAATTCTGCGAGCAGTTCGTCGGTATGTCCCTCAAAGTGTGACCCATTGTCTGAGATAATCTCATTTGGAACTCCGTATCGGCACAGAATGTTTTCTTTTATGAAACGGGCTACCTTTTTGGAGTTCAGGACCTTGTAGGACGCCGCTTCAACCCACTTGGTGAAGTAATCCACAGCGACCAACACGAATTCGTGCCCATTGTTACCGGCAGGAGTTATTTTCCCAATAACATCGATCCCCCAAGTTGCGAATGGCCAAGGAGTGCTCATACAGTAGAGATCATGGGGAGGTATATGGTTGAGATTGGAGAACCGCTGACATTTATCGCAGGTTCGCACAAACTGAATACAGTCAGTTTCCATGGAGATCCAATAATAACCCATCCTGAGTATGCTGAACATCAAGGCTCGGGCGTTCATATGTGGTCCACATGCGCCACCATGGACTTCTTCCATGACCTTTCTGGCCTTAGACTTGCTGATGCATAGTAGAAGTGGGCCTCGGTGCCTTTTCTTCCATAAGTCATCTCCCAGAATAACGTACTGTGTAGACAACCTTTTTAACGCTTGTAAACTTTTGGCGCGGAGACCTTCTTTTAGCCTACCATCCTCTTCTGTCGGGAACGAGGCTTCGCCTTACTTAAGGTACTAGAAGATCTGGCTGTACCATAGGTCATCAACTTTTTCTAGCTCAATCTGACAACAGTAGGCAGGATTCTCGCGCCTCCCAACTCTGAATGGCTTTACTGACTTTCCCTCTGGATTTCTACCAAAGAGGCTAAAGTGGTCAGGGCATCTGCGAACCTGTTCTTGTCCCTGGGCAGGTAGTGGAACGTGACCTCCTTGAACTGCTCGATCAGGTCCTCCATGTAAGCATAGTACATCTGCAAGTACTGGTCCACGGTTCTCCACTTATTGGACACCTGATTGATGATTAGCTGAGAGTCTCCGTACACCTCCAACTTTTCGACATTTCGCTCTAAAGCTGCCTCGAGGCCAGCTATACAAGCTTCGTATTCCGCGGCGTTGTTGGTAGCCGGGAAATTCAACTTGATAGCTATAGGGGTGTGCACATCCTTTGGATCAACCAACACCATGCCGATACCATTGCCCCTTTTGTTGGCGGCACCGTCAAAGAACAACTGCCAACAGTCTGTACCTTCTATCATGAAAATTCCATCGTCTGGAAATTGGGGTTCGACTTCGGGCGCTTCTGAGCTTAGGAAATCTGCCAAATGGTCTGACAGAGCTTGGCCTTTGATTGCCTTGCGGGTCACGAACTTGATATCAAATTCGGCTAGAAAGAAAGACCATTTCGCAAGCCTTGATGACAGAGAAGACTTACCGAATAGGCATTTGATGGGATCCATCTTTGATACCAGGTGCACTGTGTGTGCCAACAGATAATGTCTCAATTTGCTGACCACCCATACCAAAGCTGCACAGGTTTTCTCTAAAGCTGAGTAGTTCAACTCGCTGCCCTGAAGCTTTCGACTGACGAAGTAGATGGCATTTTCCAATTTTGAATCTGGCTATTCTTGCGCAAGCATGGCTCCGACAGCCGTATCTGTAACTGTCAAATATAGCAACAAGGGCTTGTCCTTATGTGGAGGACACAGGATTGGGGGATGGACCAAGTAGGCCTTGATTGTCTCGAAGGCATTCTGACACTGTTCGTTCCATTTAACCTCCTGATTCTTCCGGAGCAGCTTGAAGATCGGCTCACAGATGGAGGTTAGCTGGTGGATGAATCGACTGATATACTGGAGATGGCCCATGAAAGCCTTCACCTCTGTAACTGTCGTTGGCGGCTTCATCTCCATGATGGCTTTAATCTTTCTTGGATCGGCTTCAATTCCTCGTTCCGTGACCATGTATCCCAAAACCTTGCCTCGGACTACGCCAAAAGTACATTTTGCTGGGTTCAACCTCATGTCATGCTCCCGCAGTCGATTGAAGAACTTCCTGAGGTCGATCAAGTGTTGACCATCTGATCCTTTGGAATGAATAATCATGTCATCAACATAGACCTCGATCTCCTTATGGGTCATGTCATGAAAAAGTGCAGTGACTGCTCGCTTGTAAGTGGCGCCGACATTTTTTAGACCGAAGGGCATAACCGTATAGCAGAAGGTCCCCCAAGGGCTGGTGAAGGCAGTCTTTTCCTGATCTTCTTCGGCGACTTTAATCTGGTTGTAGCCCGCAAAGCCGTCTACAAATGACTTGACTTCGTAGCTGGCAGTAGTATCTACCAACAGATCGATATTGGGCAAGGGAAAATCGTCCTTTGGGCTAGCTTTGTTTAGGTCTCTGAAGTCCACACAAACCCTGACTTTGCCATTTGACTTGGTTACCGTCACTATGTTGGCCAACCACTTGGGGTATTCGACCACTCTGATGAAACCCACTCTGAGCAGCTTCTCTATTTTTTCTTTGACCTGGAGAGACCATTCCGGCTTGATTCGGCGGAGCTTCTGCTTGACTGGCCTGGCTTCTGGGTCCAGGGGTATTCGGTGCTCGACAGTTGAAGTATCCAATCCTGGCATGTCTTTGTAGGACCAGGCAAATACGTCCACGTACTCCTTGAGCAAATCAATGAGGGCTTCCCGTTCTTCCCCGGTGAAGAAACTGCCAATCTGTGTCTCTTTGGGCTCTTCAGTAGTTCCCAAATTCACTGTAGTTAATACCTCATCGGCAGCTTGGGCCCGATTGTCGTCTCGGTCAAAAACCTGCTTTATATTATCATTTAAAAAGTTTTCATCTAAAAAGTCTGTGTCCTCTTCAAATGAATCATTATTAACCACTTTTAAGTCATTAAGATTTGTCTTAGTTAACTTATCATTTGTTAAGGTGGCAATTAAGGGATACGCAGAAAGGTCAACCATTTCATTCAACGCAAAAGGGAAGACAGAGTTAAAGACACGATGATGATCATCAGCCGTGAGAGTATCAGACCTATCTAGAGACTCGAACTCAATAACAAAAGACTCTGAGGACTGGGATCCGGAAAACCTTGACTGACTCTGGACCCTACGCTACTTATTTGACTCGAAGCTTTTGGCATGGATTGGACTCTTACGTTCTCCTGCTGTTGTTCTTCAGGAAACTTCAAGCTGACCGAGGAACCTGTCGGAAATCATTGGTAAGCCGGTACTTTGGAAAGACGGTGCGGGGAGCTAGAGAAATCTGATGCAATCCCTTAGCCAGCTCGTTCATGACAAACTGACTCATCGGCTGAGAGGTCTGGCTCATCTTGTCAATACCCTGTGGATAAGTCAGCTCCTCTTTACTGATCACAACCTTATCTGTTCGGCCAAAAGGAGGGTTAACCTGGATGATGCTGACGAAGCTTTCTTCAGGAAACACCTTGGTTATGCCTTGGTCAACTCTACATTCCATGGGAGTCTCATATTCTGCCCCCAGATCAGCCGGCTTTTTTTCGGACTTTGCAGTGGCGGTAAACTCAGAATTCTTTATCCCAAGAGGATTAGTGACAACGGGAAGGTCGGGTTGGACTTTGCTTTGGCTGATTGCTTCCTCGGTGGACTTTTTGATGTAACTGACGTAATAGTCAAATTTGCCTGAGGGTTCGCCTAAAGTTCCCACACCCTCGTCTCCAGCTTCGTATCCCTCCTTCAATTTCTGTTGCATGGTCTCCCTCTTCTTCTTCTTTCTTGAAGGAGAATCTTCGTTGATCCAGTCTTGATATTCATCTTCCAAACAATCTTCGCAATCATACACATCATACCAGATGTGGGGTATGGGTTGAGCTGGGGGAACCCCACCTAGCATCTGGTGACCAGCATTGTTAACTACCACATTGGCCATCCTTAACACTAGAATGTTGAAGTCGACGATTTTACGGTTTATCTGAGACTGCTGAAAACAAATTCTTGACTGGAGAGAAACTGATTAACCGACCGCCGAGAACTCTGACCCAATACTTGCTCGCTGAAAGGGGAGAGAACGGCTTTAGGTAGGGGAGAGGATAGGCTTAGGACGGACTCATGCATATGCTCTTTTTTTTTTTTTTATATTTTTATATTTTTTATAAAAATGATTTTTATTAATCCTAGGAATGGTTGGAAAAGGGGGACACCTTCTTTTTCGCATTCTACGCTATTCCTGGATCGGTGGGTTCCATCACTACGTCTATAGACCCCCTGTATTCCACCTGTATTGTACCTCCGAGACGGACAATCCCGACAGAGGTCCTATAGGGCACGTGGAACCCACCAATCGAAAGGGAGAACGAACCTATGGACATACAGGTCAAAACAGGTCAAACTCGGGGTTTTTAAAACCAAGTCCAAGTCAACGTCTAGACTCGAGAGGAGAGAGGGTCGAACGTACGTTTGAATGTACGAGACAGCAATTTGCAGGTATAATCCTGGAAGAATTGGGCATGACCCTCCTCTTTTTGAGTTGAAAATCTGGCATGGCCTCTCGTCGCTTAATGGCGAAATTTCGGCATAACTTTTGTCAGTATGCGCCAAAAATTCGACATAGTCCCGCGTTGACACATGTCGAGAACGCGTCATGACCTCTTACGAAGCCAAGTCGAGAAATCGATATGTACCTACGTCGAGGTATGTCAAGATCTTAACGTGTAGTTACGTTGAATTATGTCGTAATTCCGACATGAAGAGGGAGAGTATGCCATGATTTTTGGAGACGAAGCATGACTCAGACTTTGTGAGAAAATTTTGAAAACAGAGTTTGAATAATGTTTTGAAAAGCATTGGCCAAAAACCAACCAGTCACGGTAGAAAGTGTGTCACGGACAAGTGTTGGCTGACTCACAGGCTAGGAGGACTTTAGGCGCTCAAACGTAGGCAAAACACGTCACCGTCCGCGATGCCGTCCGTACACTCCCGGGTTCTAACTCTATGTGCTGGTAGCGTGCGAGTAGTGTGAAGGTATTTTCTAGGAAAGAATATTTTTTTGCTTTTTTTAAAAGATATATTTTATTTTTTTTTTGTTTTTTTTATGCAAAATGCAAAAAACAAGAGAATGAGTCCAAAGCATGACAAAAGGGGACTGCCCCAAATGTCGAATTTTACCAGCAGCTGTAGTCCAGCATCATCCTGCCTTGTTCTGATCGAGGGAACAAGCAAATAGCAAAGGGGAAGCTCCGGCTCCCAAAAATGCCACATACCAAAGCATAGAAGCATAGAAGCATGGCAAGGCCCATATGAGCACACAAAATGACACAATGCACACACAAGGAGAATGTAGAAATTGTCCAAGTTGATTTAAAGAAAGTTAGACCCTCTTAAGAAAAACTCTTTTTTTTTTTTTTTTTTTTTAAAAGAACAGAAGGATGATACTGGTACGTGGGATTGTTAGACCACAATTTATCCCAAGCCCCGGGTTAGGGAGCGGTACAGGAAGGTTAATGGTTTCCACCTATATACCAAGTATCGTCTTCATTTTTTTTTTAAAAAAACAAAGGTTTTTCAATGTAAGTCCCCACCGGAGTCGCCACTGAATGAACGCTCACCGAAAAAAATCATTTTTTTTGAAAATGAGGAAATTTTTCTTTGAATGAAAAGTTTTTCGGTTTTTGGGAGTCGCCACGCCGTTTTTTGAGGAAAACATTGAAAAACTTATTTTTTAAGAGATTTTGGGTTCGGGGGTCTGGTTACGTGTTTGGGAAGAACTTGAGAGTTCACCCAACACGCCTCTTTCGAGACTTTCAATCAACATTGAACAATTATGGACATTCAAAATGTGTGTGCGATATGTGTCAACAAGTATGGCATGCAAATTTGAAATTTCATTAATGCTATAGGGACTGGATACAACTTGTGAGCCATGGTAGGGGGCCACACCCTTTACACATGATGATTTTCATCACAAGGCAGAAGGCTAAAACAATCTGCTCAGGAAGCTCTGATGTCGTCCGACACAGGACTTCCCATGAAGGGGATGTCGGACGACAGAAGGCCTCCTGGTCAGATTGTCTTTTACAATGATAAGGCCACTCTGAAACTGGAACAATATTATTTCACCCAATGAAGACACTATTTAGTGGTCTAAGTTCAGTTTGGGGTTGATAGGAGTGAATAAAGTCATGATTGACTTTTAATGATACGGATGTCATATGACATAGAACATCCAAAGTCGTCTATGTCATACGACAAACCGCCTCCATCAATAGATCGCACCCAAACAGACCTTAGGCACTCCAAATAGTGGCTTTATGAGCCAATAACTACTTAGGTAAGCTTTGAGTTACGAAAGGGGGTTAAATCTGACAGATCTGAAGTCCAAGAAAAGCCTTACAGCCATATGGGAACTCCATGTCGTATGACACAGGATCTCCAGAGAGTCCTGTGTCGTCCGACAAGAGCAGCTTGTTTCAGTGCCCTTCAGTCTGTTTGATTTCCCCTTTGTTCCCAAGGCAAACCAAGTAACTTTATTAACTGTAAGCAGTAATATAGTAGTATTATGCGAGTATTATGGGAGGATCACATGGCTATAATGGCCAAATGTGATGAATCACATATTTATGGCCATTTTTATGTAGCCATCTCCTCCTAACTCGATGGAAACTAACAAAGATCCAAACTTTATTGATGCTAATATCACCAAATGTTCAGATCTGAGGTGGGGAGAAGTGAATATTGAAGATTCACTTCTCCACCACCTTTATCATGCAAAAATCCCAATATTTCACATAATATCTAAGCAAATGAACATGCAAGGTGATATAAGTGTATTTAAAGAGATAGAGAGAGGGTTTAGTGGCTACCTATTGTAGTCCACAGGGTAAGATCACCAGTAGTATGGTGTCTACCCCTTCAACACACCAACAAAAGGAACCTTTCTTTGGATCTTGGCTTTGGTGTATGTGTGTGTGTGAGGAGGGAGGTGAGTGTGTGTGTATGAGAGAGAATGAGAGACTCTATTTCTACAGAGTTTCCCCTATTTTTACTGATATCCCTCCCAAAACACTCCCAAGGTCCTTTAAAATGATCAGCCATGCCTTGTATTTATAGGCAGGCTAATGGGAAGCTCCATGTCGTCCGACAGAGGGAGTTAAACCGCCTTAGTGTCATCCTATGTCGGACGACAGCGTTCTGCTTTTTGGCATATTGGGCCGAATGGATGGCAGGCCCAATGGGTTGAGTGGGCTGTTGGATAATTGGACTCAATATTGCATTTAGCAAATAAATGAGCCCAAAAATCAAGGAAAGTGAACCCAAAACATGAGTTCGGGTCGGGGTACTCACAATGGGCAGTACTGCTTTCATTCCGTATGTCAGGGCGAATGGAATTTCTCCCGTGGCTGTTCTGACTGATGTTCGGTAACCCCAAAGTGCCAGGTGCAGCTTCTCGGGCCAATATTGTCCTCGTGTGGTCATTTTTCGGATGATCCTTTCGAGGGTCTTGTTTGCTACTTCTACTTTGCCGTTAGTTTGCGGCCTGTAGGGAGAAGACTTGTGGCGTGTGATCTTGAATTCGGCCAGCAGTCTATCGCATTCTCCTTCGAAGTGAGACCCATTGTCTGATATGACCTTGTTCGGGATGCCGTGTTGGCATATGATGTTTTCCTTGAGGAAATGGGCAAGCTTCTTGGAATTAGCACTTTGTAGGACTTGGCTTTGACCCATTTTGTGAAGTAGTCGACGGCTAACAAGACGAATTCGTGGCCGTTGCTTCCGGGCGGAGCAATCTTCCCGATGAAGTCAATTCCCCAAGTGGCGAAGGGCCAGGGAGTAGTCATGCAGTAGAGATCGTGAGGAGGAAGGTGATTGATGTTGGAGAACCTTTGGCACGTGTCGCAGCTTCGAACAAAGTGGATGCAGTCTGCCTCCATAGAGATCTAGTAGTAGCCCATTTGAAGAATGATCTGCATTTGGGATCTGGCGTTCATGTGGGGGCCGCACGCCCCATTGTGGACTTCGTTCGTTAGCTCATTTGCTTTTTCCTGGCTGATGCAGCGTAGAAGCGGTCCTTGGTAGCGTTTTTTGTATAGCATGTCTCCAAGGATGACAAAGTGAGAGGCAAGGCATTTTAGGGCCATGATGCTATTGGCTTTGACTCCTTCTTTGCGTTGGCCTTCCTTGTTCATGAAGGCGATTTCCCTGTTCTTGAGGTATTGGAAGATCTGGTTGTACCACGGCTCATTGATGGGCTCGGGTTCTGGTTCGATCTCGCAGTAGTAGACAGGAATTTCTTTTCTTCCTACTTTGAATGGATTGATTGCCTTCCCTTCGGGGATTTCCACAAGTGAAACCAAGGTGGCTAGGGCATCTGCAAACCGGTTCCGGTCTCTTGGCAAATAGTGGAAAGTGACCTCTTTGAATTGTGTGATGAGGTCTTCCATACAGGCATCGTACTTTTGCAAACCTGGGTCTATCATTTTCCATTTGTTGGAAACCTGGTTGATGATTAGGGCTGAGTCCCCGTAGACCTCTAGCTTCTGGACGTTCCTTTCGAGTACGGCCTCTAGTCCGACGGCGCAGGCTTCGTATTCGGCGGCATTGTTGGTTACCTCAAAATTTAGCTTTATGGCGATTGGGGTGTGCTCGTCCTTTGGTTCAACCAAGAGCATACCAATGCCGTTTCCTCTTTTGTTGGCCGCTCAGTCAAAGAACAACTGCCATCGGTTTTCTCTTTCAAGTGTGAAGTCTCCTTCGTCTGGAAATTGTGGCTCGGGACCTTGGGCCTCGTCGGTTGGGAAGTCAGCCAATTATTCGACCATTACCCGTCCCTTGATTGACTTCTGGTTCACGTACTTGATGTCAAACTCCACTAGGAAGAAAGACCATTTGGCCAGCCTCATTGACAGTGATGGTTTGTCGAAGAGGTATTTGACAGGGTCCATTTTCGAGACCAGGTGCACTGTGTGCGACTGCATGTAGTGTCGTAATTTTCCGAAAACCCATACTAGAGCTGCGCAGGTTTTCTCAAGGGCTGAGTAGTTGAGCTCGCTGCCTTGGAACTTTCGATTGACGAAATAGATGGCGTTCTCGACTCGTGATTCTCTCTTTTCTTGACAGAGCATGGATCCAACTGCAGTGTCGGTCACATTTAGGTATAGTAAAAGTGGCTTCTCCTCGTGGGGAGGATAGAGGATCGGAGGACTCACAAGGTACGCCTTTATTTTTTCAAAGGCGTCTTGGCATTCCGGGTTCCATTCGATGTGTGCATTTTTCCTCATTAGTCGAAAGATTGGCTCGCACATGGAGGTAAACTGGTTGACGAAGCGGCTGATGTATTGCAGGCGGCCCATAAAGCTTTTTACCTCTGTTTGGGTTTGTGGAGGTCTCATTTCGATGATAGCCTTGATCTTTTGGGGATCAACTTCGATGCCTCGCTCGGTGACCAAGTATCCCAAGACTTTGCCTCGGATGACTCCAAATGTACATTTGACCGGGTTTAACCTCATTGAGTATTTTCGGAGGCAATTGAAGAACTTTCTCAGGTCAATGAGGTGTTGTCCGTCTGATCCCTTTGAGTAGATGATCATGTCGTCGACGTACACTTTGATCTCTTTGTGGATCATGTCGTGAAAGAGGGCGATTTCTGCCCTTTGGTAGGTAGCCCCAGCGTTCTTTAGTCCGAACGGCATTACTGTGTAGCAGTAGGTTCCCCAGGGGGTTGTGAAGGCTGTTTTCTCTTGGTCTTCTTCAGCCATCTTGATTTGATTATAGCCGGCGAACCCATCCACGAAGGACTTAACCTCAAAATTGGCCGTAGTGTCTACCAGCATGTCTATGTTTGGTAGTGGAAAGTCGTCCTTGGGACTCGCTTTGTTGAGATCTCGGAAGTCCACGCAACAGCATACTTTTCCATTGGCCTTGGTGACCGTGACTATGTTGGAGAGCCATGTCGGGTATTCGATCACTATTATAAAGCCGACGCGGAGCATCTTTTCGATCTCTTCCTTGACTTGTAAAGACCATTCTGACTTGATTCAGCATAGCTTTTGCTTGATGGGCTTAGCCTCGGGATTCAGGGGAATCCGATGTTCTACTATGGCTGGATCTAAGCCAGGCATGTCTTGGTAAGACCAAGCAAACACGTCCACGAATTCTTTGAGCAGTGCAGTCAATGCGTTTTGCTCAGTGCCGGTGAAGAAGCTTCCGATTTGCGTCTCTTTTGGCTCTTCAGCAGTCCCCAAATTGACCTTGGTTAAAACCTCCTCGGCAGCTTGGGCCCAATTTTTCTCTCGTTTGACAACATGCTTAAAGATGTGTTTAATGTATTGTTCGTTTAATGTGTCTGCTTCTTTGTCAAGTGAATCGTTATTAACTGTTTGTGTTTTAGTTAATTTATCAGTTGTTAAAGATGCAATGAGAGGATACTCAGAAAGGTCGAAACTTTCATTAAGAGCATATGGGAATACATTATTGGCTATGAGTTCGTAATCTTCCGGCGTAAGGCCATCAGATGACTCGAGAGACTCGATTTCAAAGATAATGGACTCAGAAGGTGTTTCGACTCTGGACCCTAGGACGTGAGGGGTTAGACCAAGTTGTTCGATCATTTCCTTCTTGCTGGTGGCAGGTCCGTAGAAGGTGGCCCAGTTCTTGAGTGACAATGTTGATGAGCTTGAAAGGAGGCGAGGGTCGAAAGGCTTTGCGCTGCTGTCCCCAATCATGGCTACCGTAGAGTTATCAGAAACAAAATCGATTAGGTCTGGCACCTCGATTTCTTCACTGAAGAGTTGTTGTAGCAATGGCTCATTCCAGGCATTGTCTGCAGAGTCTTCCATTCTTGTCTTGGGCATTGCTAGTTCGAATGCTGACTCGTCCCGCTTATTTGTGGCAGGGATGCTGACAGAGAGCTTCTCGAGTTCTTTTGCCAAAGAGGGGGTTTTCCCAAACCAAAATTCATTGTGAATAGTGGTGGTGGTGGGTCCTGGTAGAGTTGGTGTGTCAAGGAACGCTCTTTTGACAGGGTTTGACTCGAGGCCTCTGAACCTTTCAAGGCTTTGTTGGAGCTTGTCCATTGTTGCCGACCAATTTTGTTTGGCGTTGATCAGGTCTGTCCCTTTTTATGTGTCTTCGTTCAAACTGTCGGCTTTCTTTGTGAAGTACCGGGCCATGTCAAAGCTGTAAGGGCGGAGGTCAGAGATTGTGTGCAAGCCTCTTTTGTCGGTAGCAGAGTGTTTCCGCGCAGCTTTTCTGTCTTCCGCAGCGTCTTTGGGAGTAGGGACATACCCTAGGCCATGGTGGATATTTTGTTCTTTGACCTCGATGATTTATTGGGTACGTTGATGGCGTTTTCCCAAACCAAGCCCCGAGATATAGTTCATGAGCTTCATCATCTTCATGGTAGGAGGGATCCGGTCCCAAGTCAGGGGAAGGTCTATGTGGCATATTTGGGCCTTCGGGCTTTCGACTGTGAACCCATTCAGCATCATACCGTCATTATCGTGCTTGATTTCCAGGACTGGGATGCCATTTGTGTTGGTCCCTTCAGTAGTTACGCTGTTGTGATGATGTCGCCATTCGCGGGAAAAAATTCGATTTTTTGCGTTTCTTTGAAAAAACCAAATAAAACCCGGAAAAAGAACGGAGTCGCCACGCCATTTTTGTTTTAAGGGCCAAAACTTTGAAAAATGCCGGAGATCAGAAATTTGGGTTCGGAGGTCATGTTACACGCCGGGAAGGACGTTAGTGTGCACCCGGAATGCCTCGTAAAACGAGTCTTCCAAGCTGAAAATCATTTGTGTGTGTGTGTGTGTGTGTTTTGGCCAAAATAATTTGAAACTCAGAAAAGTAAAAATTGGGATATCTTTTTAAGACTTTAAACTGATCCCATGATTTTTTGGAAGATTTTTGGATTGAGATTTGGTACTCAAAAGACCTTTTGAAGTTGAGAGTCACTTCTGCCAGAGTGAAAAAGGCAGTGGACCCTTGATTTTGAAATGGATTCAAGGGTCTTAAAACTTCATAATCTGGATAAACTCATAGAATGAAAGTTGTTCCAGACACCTTAAATAATATTTTTGCGAAGAAATTTTCCATTTTGGAGAAGATTTGAGGGGTCAAAACTTTCTGGAAATCTCAGATGTGCAATCTGGATTTCCAGAAGCTGATGAACTAGCCTCTAAAAGAAAATTTGAAAAAGAGAGTTTTACTTACCCAACAAATAAAGTAAAAATATTTCTGGAAAGCCCTTGATGTTGGCTACAAAAAGTGTTTTGTAGTCAACACCAAATTCCAAGTTTATCTGTGTCCAAAAATTAAGACAATGGACTGGGATCTTGGAAAATTGCTACTGGACAGCAACTTCTCAAGAAAGAAAATATGATTTTAAGGGGGGTTTTGCATCCATGCTTGTCCCCATTTCCCTAGGTTTTGGTTAGTGATCACTTGACATTTTAGTGGTGAGTCAACTATACCAAACCATCCTTGGGGTACATTAGGACTAAGCACTTCATTTGCTTGGGAAGGGGATTTTCATCCTTTGAAAATGAGATTTGATGCTTGAAAATGTTTTTAGGGTTTTGAAAATGAGTTTTCTTTGCAAGAAAGTAAGAGAACTTGAAAATAATGTTGATCCTTGTAGAAGATCATCCATGGAGATGAACTTCCATGGTGATCTTCTTGGATCTAAGACAAGAAGATGAATGAACTACATTTTGTAGTTTGAAGATGCATGCATGGATGAGAGATTTAGGGTAAGAAGAGGGAGGTTATACCTATCTTCTTTGTATTTTGGGGCTTTGGCTTGAATGTATGAGTGTTTGAGGCTTTGAATATGATGGTGAGTGAGTTTGATTTGAGTGAGTGAAGGTTGGGAAGATTCAAGAGAAAAAGGTGACAATTCTTATAGAATTCTCATTGTTTTCTCGAGTATATTCGCCAAATACTGTGAATTGTGCTCTTCTTCCTCTTTATTTTTGTGACTGGAGGGCTCAATTTATAGCCCTCTGAATTTTACAATCCCATCCGCGCGGATAGGACCTGCCGCGTGCGCTGTTCATTAAATGTCGCTCCAGCTTTGGACACAAGGAATAATATTTTTAAAATTCAAATTAACCACGAATTTGTTTCCAGCCATTTCTATTTTTGGTTTTTCTTATTTCTTTTGCTTTTTTGATTCCTTTCCTTGGCTTATCTTTTTTTGGCAATCCCTAATCTACCCTTACTTGGTTAGAAATGTTAGGAATGTTAGGAATTGTTAGAAATGTTATAACTTTCGTTAATTTTCTAACGAAAATTCTAACAAGCTCAAATTGGAGCACTTACAAGAGCCCCTCGGCGACGGCGCTTCAAGGAAGCGGGGTCGTCGATAAGAGTAAGGCTCCATATTTGGCGAGATGATCGAGTGATCGGGTGGCTGAACCTAGTGATAGGCTACCTACGTATCCCGAATGGGAATCAAGCTGCCGTAGTTCGGGTCTTTGACCCCTGAGATGATGGCGTTTTAGGTGCCTCGAACCCGATGGGCGAGTTCGCAATTGGTTGCCGGAGAGAAACTCGCTGGGATAAGAGATGACCATTTTCGGTCTGATGGCTATCCGCTCTGCTGGGGATAGGAATTGACCATTTTCGATCTGATGGCTATCCGCTCTGCTGGGGATGATTGTGATTTATCGCTTTCCTAGTGATAGCGTCTTAGGTGCCTCGAACCTTGGAGATGGCGTTTTAGGTGCCTCGAACCTTGGAGATGGCATTTTAGGTGCCTCGGACCTTGATGATGGCGTTTTAGGTGCCTCGAACCTTGATGATGGCGTTTTAGGTGCCTCGAACCTTGATGGCCTTTCGGTGGACTTTGTCTGCTGCCGAAGGAGAGGGTGACCGTTTTGGTCGAGGGGCTGGACCTAATGATAGGCTACCTACGTATCCCTAGCGGGGAATCAAGCCCTTTCGTAGTTCGAGATCTACTCGAGATTCCGTTGGCTTTTGGGATTCCGTTAACTTTGCTGGGGATTTTGTTTAGCCTTTGCTGGGGAAAATCAGACGTATTCGTCTGGGAAATCGGTCTTACGTTTTACTGCCGGGGAATGATTTTTGATGAAAGATACGGGATCTCGTTATCTTTCTCAGGGAGATCGGTCTTACATTTGACTGCCGAGGAAGATTTTGATGAAAGATACGGGATCTCGTTATCTTTCTCGGGAAGATCGGACTTACGTTTGACTGCCGTTGGTAAGATTTTGATGAAAGATACGGGATCTCGTTATCTTTCTCAGGGAGATCGGTCTTACGTTTGACTGCCGGGGGTAATTTTGATGAAAGATACGGGATCTCGTTATCTTTCTCGGGGAAATCGGTCTTACGTTTGACTGCCATTTGATGATTTTGATGAAAGATACGGATCTCGTTATCTTTCTCGGAAGATCGGACTTACGTTTGATCGCCGTGGAATGATTTTGATGAAAGATACGGGATCTCGTTATCTTTCTCGTGGAGATCGGTCTTACGTTTGACTGCCGGGGGTAATTTTGATGAAAGATACGGGATCTCGTTATCTTTCTCGGGGAAATCGGTCTTACGTTTGACTGCCGTTTGATGATTTTGATGAAAGATACGGGATCTCGTTATCTTTCTCGGGAAGATCGGACTTACGTTTGACTGCCGGGGGTAATTTTGATGAAAGATACGGGATTCCGTTATCTTTCTCGGGGAGATCGGTCTTACGTTTGACTGCCGTTGATGATTTTGATGAAAGATACGGGATTCCGTTATCTTTCTCGGGGAAATCGGTCTTACGTTTGACTGCCGGGGAAGATTTTGATGAAAGATACGGGATTCCGTTATCTTTCTCGGGGAAATCGGTCTTACGTTTGACTGCCGGGGGTGATTTTGATGAAAGATACGGGATTCCGTTATCTTTCTCGGGGAAATCGGTCTTACGTTTGACTGCCGTTGAATGATTTTGATGAAAGATACGGGATCTCGTTATCTTTCTCAGGGAGATCGGTCTTACGTTTGACTGCCGTTGGTAATTTTCTTGACAAGGGGCTGACTTTGGTTAACTTTGGTTAACTCTGTCAAGTTGGGGACTGAACTGCAGAGTCCCAGATTTTTAAAGGGCAAAAGGGTCATTTTGATCCTGACAATCCTATCCGCGCGGATAGGAGCGTGTTCAGAGGGTTTTAAATGAGGGCCGCCCTTCTTCTTCCCACTGCTTTTACGTAAAATTACGAGAGAGAGGGAGAAAATCGCTCAAAACCGCCATTGTTGTCCAAAAAGCTTCAAAAATCTTCCGATTTCTTCGATTTTTTGAGCAATGGAACACGGGGAAGGTGCTTTTCAAGGCCAAGGACGTGGCCCGGTAGCGGAGAGACGATTGGAGCTCGTCCGGATGAGGAGGCACTATACTCTTTCGCAATCGATTGCGGAGGAGCCCTACCCCGATGCTTGGCAACATTGGGCTTCTGATCCGAGTCTCCGAACGGTATACTTCGAATCTTTTCATTCCCTTTGTTGATTTCTTGCTTGAAATTGAATTTTGGGTGATTTTTGAATTTTTTTTTTGAAAATTCGAATGATTGATGTTCTTGGCTTTGAATCTTGATTTTGATGCTTTGCGTGTTATGAGTATATGAGTAACCCAAAATGTGCATTTTGCCATTTTTTTTAGTATCCGAAAATTGTGAATTTTTTTTTTGAAATTTGAATATTGATCTCGATGATATGCATGTTGCAATGAATTTGTTGGTGTCCCAAAATGTGCATTTTGCTTGAGAAAAGAATTGGCATTTTGCCAACATGAGATGATGATATGAATGTATGATTTTTGATTGATTTTTTTTTTTTGAAAAGTGGGACGAATTTTTCCTCCCGTTGATTGAATGCATGTTATTTTATGAAAAATGGGACGGAGTTTTTGCTTCCGTAGGATGTATGAATGTAGGATTTTTTTTTTTTTTTTGATGTAATAATTTAGGATTATTGTTACCTACTTTTTTTTTATTTGATTTTTTTTTCTTTTTTTTTTTGCACACTCCCTTTTTGAAATGTAATAATTTAGGATTTTATTTTATGAATGCAATGCAGTATGAATGCAATGTTGCATGAGCCTTGGTTCTTTTTTTCTTTTGGCAAGGGTGTTAGTGTTTGGTATATGGACTGGTTTGGGGAGGTTTTTGCACAGGTTCCGAGCAACCGGGACGGAATATTCCTCTTTTGGTGTAGTAGCTTGGACTGTTGCAGATTTTTCTGATGGAAAGCAATCATATCCGCGCGGAGGAGTCCTGCATCTGACATTGTCCTTTAATTTTGCTTCAGATCTGGTCTCACTTTATTTTAAATTCAAATATCCTCTTCAACCTCCAGTCCAAACAGCCATTTTCGGGGAGAAAGAGAGAAAATCCATAGAAAACCTTAGAAAAGCTCCATCAAAATTGTCCCAAGAATCCCAAATGTCATTCTTCAACAAGTTCAAGGATTGGTCCCGGGAGATTATGCATGAGAGGAGGTCCTTCTTTGAAGAAAGGTACAAGGTGAAGTGCTTATGGTCTCTCAAAGAATTGATTCCGGACTACGATCTTCTGAGGGCTTCTTCCTCATTTTGGGACACTAGGAGGCATGTCTTTTGCCTTTCTTACAACGAGATGGTCCCAACCGTCGAAGAATTTCGGGCCTTGCTTGGTGGTCCGGAGGTGGAAGAGATAGCGGTTCCTTTGCCCGGAGGGGCTTCTTTCGTTGACATATTGTGTAACCTCCTTCATCTTTCCCCGGAGGAAGCACGAGGTATGATTCGCGGTTCCGATCATTTTGATATTTCCAGTCTCCCTGATAGATTTAGGGGCTTAGGCTTGCTCGACGATGCCTATTGGGATGCCTTTGCACTTTGCATGTTCGGGACCCTGTTTATGGTCTATTCTTTTGGGCTCTGCCATCGGTCTCTGCTGGATGTAGTCGTTCATTGTCGCTTGGGCAGAGATGTTGTACCTCCGATCCCTGGGGAGACTTTCCATGCTCTCGATAGGGCGCTCACGGGAAGCGGTATATGCACTGGGGCAGCCCGTTCCTCTTGACCCCGCGTGGCCGATGGAGCGTTTGGGGATTCTTTGGGAAACTCCCGACATGATCAAGCCTTGGACATTTGCCGGAGAGGGGGTTACTTTGTGGATTTCGATGATCGTGGCTCATGGGAGCGTTGGATGGCTGGTCGCGACGTAAGATATCGATGGTCGGTGCCTTATTGGCGGGTGGAGACTCGCAGAGTGCTTCGGGACGGGTCTCATGTGGTCATGCTTCCGGGCTTTCTCGGTCCGGCTTCTATATTCCGTCCTTGGTTCCGAGACAGCTCGGCTGGAGCAGTTCCTTTGGAGGACTTTGATGATATAGCCACCGGGGTGGTGGCTCCTGTTCTATGGATGATCCCTCGGTATTTCCATTTCTTTCCCGAGCATGGAGGTATGACGCCTTTCCCCCTCGGGTTATTCTCAGGCGTCCGAGACCTGTGTTCTTGACCACTTGGTACCTGGATTGGTACGAGAGGCATTTGGGAGAGACTCAGATGGCTATTTTGAGACGGCGTGAGGCCATTGTGGGTGCGGAGGACCTGACAGTTTCCGAGAGGAGGAGGGCCGAGGCGAGGGCCAACCCTCATGACAGGAGAGGAGACGCTGTGACCGACTATGAGGCTTACGTCAAGAGGCAAGGGAGGAGGGCTCCTATGCTACCAGCTAGGCTACAGGAGATGAGAGATGACGCTAGGGCTACTAAGGCCCTGACAGAGGCTGGTTTGATAGATCCTGTTCCTATACCAGAGCTTGGTAGGAGGAAGACCGACATTTTTCCTGGGTTCGAAGAAGAAGACTCGAAGGGGGAAGAAGAGGGGAGAGGCCAGTTCGAGTGGCATGGAGTGACTCTGAGGTTTCCGAGTATCCCTTTCTTGTCATGGCAGACACATTAGTTTGATTATGTATCTTAATTTCTTTTAGCAGGTTGCCAGTTGTAGGAATGAATCGGGCTTAGACTCATCAAAAAGTTTTTAACTTGTAATGAATATTTGAATTGCTTTAGAGTTTTTCGAGACGCTTTCAAGGTCTCGATCGTTGTATTGGTGTCAAAGTATGACTTTTATTTGTGTTTTAGACCGAACCGTTTCCGCCGCCTACGTTCCCCTCTTTTTGAGGAGCTCAGGTCTTCGTAGTTCAACCTGATTTTTTTTTTTTTTTTTTGTTTTGTTTTTTTTTTTGTTTTTTTTTGTTTTTTTTTGGTGCAACCTGTTTTTACCTAGGCCGCCCTTTTCGGGTTTTCAACCTAGTTGGGCATTACTCTTTTAGCACTCTTTTTTTTTTCTTCTTCTTTTTTTCTTTGTTTTACGCGTCGTATCTGCGCAGCCTTGTCACCATTCACTCGGGTGTACAAAGGGATTCTCGTCGAGGTCCGCAAGTTGCATGGCTCCTCCGAGAAGATCTTTTGGACGACGTTGGCCCGACCCATACAGGCTCCCATTTGCCAAGGGGGTTGATACGGACTGGGGGCTTTTCTTTCAAAACTAGATCACCTTCTCGGATCTCCCGATGCTTTAGTTTCTTGTCGAAGGCTCTGGCCATTCTTCCTTGGTAGGCTCGGATGTGTTCCATTGCTTTCAATCGTCGCTCATCTAGCAGGGCCAATTCGTCATGGCGACTCTGGAGCCATTCGACCTCGTTGATCTGGCTTTCCAGCAGTATACGGAGCAAGGGTATTTTCAGCTCGATTGGGAGTACGACTTCCATTCCGTATGTGAGGGCAAACGGTGTTTCCCGCTTGCCGTTCGACTGATGTTCTCGTAGCCCCAGAGTGCAGTGTAACTTCTCGGGCCAATCTTTGCCTTGGGCAGCCATTTTCCGGATGATGTTTTCCAAAGTCTTGTTTGCCGCTTCGACGGCTCCGTTGGTTTGGGGCCTGTAGGAGATGACTTGTGACGGGTTATTCGAATTCTGCCACTGTCGCATTCCCCTTCGAAGTGGGATCCATTATCTCGAAATGATTTCGGCTGGCAACCCGTATCGGGATATGATGTTCTCTTTGATGAAGAGGGCTACTTTCCTTGAGTTGAGGATTTTGTAGGACTTGGCTTCAACCCACTTGGTGAAATAATCCACAACTACCAGATGAATTCGTGGCCGTATCGCTGATGGCGTGATTTTGCCTATGACATCAATTCCCCAAGTGACGAAAGGCCAAGGGGTTGTCATGCAAGATAACTCGTGAGGAGGCAAATGATTAAGGTTTGAGTATCGCCGACATTTGTCGGCAGCTTTTGACGAACTGGATGCGTGCCGGCCTTCCATGGAGATCCAAAAGTATCCCATTCTCGCATAATTTGCATCGGGGCTCGAGCATTCATGTAGGGGCCGCAGTACCACCATGTATTTCTCTCATGAGTTCCGTAGCCTCTTGTTTGCCGATGCATCTCAGAGGGGGCCTTGGTAACGCTTCTTGTATAGCATATTTCCCAAAAGAACATAATGGGAGGCGAGCCGCTTCGGCCGAGAGACTTTTCGCTTTGATTCCTTCTTTATATTCCCCATCTTCATTTTTGAAGGAGGCTTCTCCGTTCTTAAGGTACTGATAGATCCGAGTGTACCTGTGGATCACCGGCCGCTTCGGCTTCGCTTCGATTTCAAAGCAATAAGCGGGATTTTCTCTTCTCCCGAATCAATGGTTTGACGGACTTTCCTTCGGGTATTTCAACGAGGGAGGCTAGCGTTGCCAGAGCATCCGCAAATCTGTTGCGATCTCTCGGGCAAGTAATGAAAGCCGATCTCCTTGAATTGGGTTATTAGCTCTTCCATGTAAGTGTGATATTTCTGTAGACCCGGGTCCACGGTCTTCCATTTGTTAGAGACCCGATTGATGATGAGGGCGAGTCACCATACACCTCCAATTCCTTGATATTTCTTTCAAGGGCGGCTTCCAACCCGGCTATGCAAGCTTCATATTCAAGCAGTCGTTGTTGGTGACTTCGAAGTTCAACTCATCAGCTATGGGGGTGTGTTCGTCGCAGGGATCGACTGTAAGCATTCCTATTCCGTTCCCCTTTTGTTTGACGCCCGTCGAAGAAGAGTTGCCGAGATTTTCTCCTTCTAGAGCGAAGATTCCATCATCGGGAAATTGAGGTTCGTGTCCTCGGGACTCATCACTTGGGAAATCGGCCAAATGTTCTCGCCATTATGCGTCCTTTTACGGATTTCCTTGAAACATAAGTGATGTCATATTCGGCCAAAAAGAACGACCATTTTGCCAACCTCATGGAGATGGAAGGCTTGTCGAATGTATATTTGATGGGGTCTATCCTTGAGACGAGATGTATCGGGTGAGACCGCATGTAGTGTTTCAACTTTCCCACTACCTGCACCAAACCTGCGCAAGTCTTTTCGCAGCGGAGTAATTGAGTTCGCTTCCTTGGAGCTTTCGCTACGAAATAGATGGCGTTTTCGACCTTGGAATCTTTCTTCTCTTGAGCTAGCATAGCCCCAATTGCCGTATCCGTGACAGCTAGATATAGCAAGAGTGGCTTTTGCCGATGTGGTGGGCAGAGAATCGGGGATTCACAAGGTATGCCTTGATCTGTTCAAAGGCAACCGACATTCGGAGTCCATTCTGTGTAGGCATTTTTCTTCATCAACTTGAAGATCGGCTCGCAGATCGAGGTCACCGATTTACAAAGCGGCTTATGTATTGCGGCCTTCCCATGAAGGATTTCACTTCGTCGTTGTCCTGGTGGCTTCATTTCAACTATCGCCTTGATTTTCTCAGGGTCTACTTCGATCCCCGTTCTGTCACCATATATCCTAGCACCTTGCCTCGTCTTACATCGAAGGTGCATTTGGCCGGATTCAGCCTCATGCCGTGGTCTCGAGGTGGCCGAAGAATTTTCTCAAATCAACAAAGTGTTGGCCATCCGATCCTCCTGGAGTGTATTATCATGTCGTCCACATAGACCTCAATTTCTTTGTGGATCATATCATGGAACAAAGCCGTAGCCGCCCTCCGGTACGTAGCCCCAAAGCATTCTTTAGTCCGAACGGCATGACCGTGTAGCAGAGGTGCCCCAAGGGGTTGTGAAGGCCGCTTTGGCTTGATCCTCTTCTGCCATTTTGATTTGGTTGTAACCGCAAAACCGTCGACGAAGGATTTAACTTCATGGTTGGCCGTGGAATCTACCAAAATGTCGATGTTTGGCAAGGTGGGGAAATCATCTTTTGACCGGCTTTGTTCAAGTCTCTCGAAGTCTACGCAAAGACCGGATCTTTTCGTTGGCCTCGTCACCGTTACTATGTTGGAAAGCCATGTAGGGTATTCAATGACCCCGATGAACCCCGCCCGAGCATCTTTTCTATCTCCTCTTTCACTTGTAGGGACCATTCGGGCTTAATTCTTCTTAGCTTCGCTTTACCGGCTTGACTTCCGGGTCGAGCGGTATTCGGTGCTCAACTATGGAAGGATCGAGGCCTGGCATATCTTTATAGGACCATGCGAACACATCCACGAATTCTTTTAGCACTCAATTAGGGCATCCCTTTCAGTCCCTTCAAGAAACTACCAATCAAGCGTCTCTTTAGGCTCTTCCGCAGCTCCCAAATTCACACTCGTCAAAATCTCTTCGGCAGCTGGGCTCGATTTTCCTCTTTCCTGACAACCCGCTTAAAGATTTCTTTGATATATTGTTCATTTAATGTGTCCGCTTCTTCATCTAGTGAATCGTTATTAACCGTTTTTAGATTATTAGTTAATTCATCATTAGTTAAAGTGGCAATTAAGGGATACTCGAAAGGTTCGTCATTTCATCGAGAATAAGAGGGAATACAAAGATTGGCTACAATTTCGTGGTCTTCAGCGTGAGGCCATCTGACGACTCTAAGACTCAAACTCAACGATGAGAGACTCGTGAGGACTTTACAAAGGTTGACACAAAGGGACGGGGGACCAATCCAAGTTTGGTGATCATTTCTTCTTTGGTCGCGGACGGGCCCGAGAGAGTTTCCCAATTCTTTAGCGCATTGCTGTCAGGGGGCCTCATGACTCTGGGGCCGTCTCGTTTCTCGTTCTCCTTCCTCGCCGTTGCTATCATCTCTTTCTCTCGAACCAGAATCAATTGTGTTTGGCGTCCGAAAACCGAGCATGTGGATGTAGGGATCTTCCTCAACTCGGCGATTCTATCTCATCACAATCCGACCGCTCAATCCAGATGTAAGGACGTATTGCGTCTCGATGTCTGTTGGAAAAATCTCATGTCCCATACTCGAGCGGAAAGGCTTGTGTGTAGTTCAAGAAGGAGGACGTCCCACACGACGTTCATAGATTCGAGTTGAGTATGACGATGCTTGTCGATCTTTATCATGAAAATTTCCCGGCTCGGCAGTGGTCGAGAGTGGGTTTGAAGAATGGTGACAAAGCCGTGATTAGGACCGGGGGTTTGTGTGCCCGTATCATGGCGGTGTTCAATGTTTCCTTCCATGCCTCCAAATGTTGGAAATGACAATTGAATTTGATGAATCGAACTTCTTCGGAGTCCGCTCGCTTGAGTGCGTTGACATAGTTGGCATCACCGGATTATAGGGGATTC
Source organism: Adenophora triphylla var. japonica (assembly GCA_022495995.1). NCBI lineage: Eukaryota > Viridiplantae > Streptophyta > Magnoliopsida > Asterales > Campanulaceae > Adenophora > Adenophora triphylla. The sequence goes on from JAFEMH010000908.1 coordinate 215,841, forward strand.
TCACGAGACTTGCCCCGATAGTCCCTTGGTCGACTCGGAGGAGGTAGCCCTTGTCCGGCTAAGAGCATGCTTGGTAACGGCCCCGGCTTCGTTCCCTATGAGGAAGCCGTCGCCCCTTATGACTTCAAGGTCCCCTTGTCGGTTAATGAATTTGACACATTGGTGGAGAGTGGAAGCTATGGCTTTCATGTGATGCAACCAAGGGCGCCCTAGTAGGGCCGCGAACTCTGAGGGGATATCCATTACATGGAACTTTGCCGGCACCATTTGGGTTTCGTACTGCAGAGTTCCGCAGTCACTGTCCCCGTGATGGGACGGACGTGCCATCATATGCCTCGACCGACCGGTAGATGGGATCATGTGCCTTTCATTGATGCGCAGGCCCGCATCATGCCGAGGGGAAGGACGTTAACGGCTGATCCGTTGTCCACCAATACTCCAGGGGAGCGATACGGTGTTGAGCTTAATGGTGATGTACAAAGCTTCATTGTGTTGGGAGACATCTCTTGGCAAATCTTCGTCGCAGTAAGGTGATCATGCCGCCATATAGGTGAGGATCATAGATTTGGTCCTTGTCTCGGGATAGAGAGTCATTAAACCGCCACTTCGTGCTTTTTCTTGCGAGGTAGAGCCTTTGCTTGAAGCCCCCGGGTTATACCGAGGCCTTTTGTGGCGGTTGCCATCTCCGGTCAACATGTTGATTGAGTGGGAGCGCCAAACTCGGCGTTGGTCTTTCTTTGTCGGTGTGCACTTGGGAGCCGGTCAAACCGACTTGGCCGTTCCCGCGAGGGGATAGATTTCTGATTAGCGGTAGAGTTACCCAGTCCACAAAGATTCACGTCCGAAAGTCTCAATTCCCGTTGCTGGCAAGGCTTTTCTGCTCTTTTACCCCCGTTTGCTTTGGGGAAGACCGGCTGGAGTAGAGTACATAATAATCAAATCCCCGCATGGCTCCCCGAGCGTACCCACACCGGTATCACCGGCCTCGAATCTCTCCTTCAATTTTTGCCGGGAGGAAATTTTCTTCTTCTTAGGAGGACGGTCCTCGTGTATCCAGCCCCGATAGTCCCTTTCAAGGCAATCGGGACAAGCCATGTATATCCCACCAAATGTGTTCTACTACGGTGGTGGCGGATTTGGGACCTCGGTTTGAGCGGTGCTGGAACGACTTTGAGTGGAACCGGTCCGGGGAGATCTGGCCGTTGGGCTCATCTCGGAAGCGAGTGGTTGGACTCCGCCGGATAATGAGAGATATTAAGGTCCCGGGAACAGGCATATGTTTGTCCTTCAGGGTAGCCCCCTGGGTTGGGAGATTGTTAAGGTCCCGAAGTGGCGTGTGGCCTCTTCAATCCAGGCTTGCCGCCTGTTTCCGCGTTCTTCCAAGGCTTTGACGGCCGACCATATTTCTTCAATCAAGCTCCCCGATTTTCATCACCCAGCCGATATTTGCGGGATCATCACTTTGAGAGGATAACCGACGGTATGCCGAACCCTTTCATCCTTGGCGGCTGTTTGGGGGCCGCTTGCCCCGTAAGTCGACGGGCAGGAGTCCCGCGGTGGAGACATAGGAATCTTGGGGTAGCATCTTAATGTATCCGGACGATTAAGAAGAGGAGGAGTACTTTCTTCCTTCTTTGCGGTAAAAGTACCATCGGAATTGAGACTGATGGTCAAACCATGAGTTGCAAGAACCCCGTAAGGTCGCTAATTTGAGCCTCATGTCGAAGTCTCATCTTTTCTACCAACCGGATCCACACAGTCTGTCTTGAGGATTTTGGAGGACGGAGCAACGTGGTCCCCATCATTACCGGCCGATGCGCATATCTCCAAACCCGTGAGTCGGAATAAACGGCAAAGCCGATGACGCGCTTGACTCTTCCCAACTAATCAAACGATGACCCGGTGCCCGAAACCAACCTTTGTGAGGAGCTGCGGGGGAAAGGACACGAAGGTTCAGATGTCTGGGAATGGAAAGAGGGTAGGTGTTTGGGCTTTGGGCTCATGCAACATGCAGTTATTTGTTCACGTTTACTTAAAACATGTTTTATTAACCTAGTCGGTTGGAAAAGATTGCTCTTCTTTTTCTTTTTCGCAAACTACTCTGGATCCTGGATCAGTGGGCCCCGTCACTACGTCTATAAGCCCCTCGTATTCCACCTGTATTTCGACCTCCCAGGGTGGACAGCCCCGGGCGAGGGTCCTATAGGGCAAGCGGGTCCCACCGACCGAAAGAAAAACGATCCTAAAAGTCTGGCGGGTAATCGAGTCTTAACGAGCATTCGATGTAAATTACGGGCGTCAAAAGTCAAGATCATGTCCGAGGGCTCGACGAAAAGTCGGCATGATTTGGACTGATAAGCGTCCACAATTGATCTTGACTTGTCGTCAGTTAAGCCGTAATTAGGCATGGAATAATCATTAATCCTTGATGACTCAGTGTCAATGCTGGGAGTCAGTGTATAATTTGTGCCAGTCAGAGCCGAAGTCAAGGCGCCGGTCAATATCTTGGTCAAAGTCTGCGGCGGAAAACCGGCAGAACTTCGACTGATTAGGGTCCCCGAAAGATATTGAGTCGGTATGCCGACAAAGGCTTGAAAGGAAAGGTCTATACACGGGCACGGGGCATGACACGCACCAGACTAAAAACCAACCGGGTCTCGGACAAAGTGTGTCAAGGACAAGTGCATGGTCGACACGAGGCTCCATGGGATGTTTGGGTAGTCCTGTGCTCGTCAGAGAGGCGTAATAAGACCAAACGGACCGCGACAAGGATTTCCCCGGGTTAGGGACGTAGTGTGCAGTGTACGGTCACGTGCGCGTAGTGTGCAAGCAGTCTATCTTCTTTTTCTGAGTAAAATAGGAATTTTTTTTTATGTGTCTTAAAAATATGATGCATGATTTTTTTTTGAAAATTTTCTTTTTTGAAAATCCTTTTTTTGATTTTTTTTTTTGAAATTTAATGAACACATAAGCACGTAAGCACGAAAATTCCGACAGGTTAGGGACATGATTCCGACAGGTCAAAATTTTGACTTTTTCCGAGGCGGCCAAAACAACACGAAAAATGTGCAAAAATCAACACACACACAAATGATTTTTAAGCCGGGACGGAAGCTTGACCCTCTAAAGCTTCTTTTTTTTTTGGAAACGGCGATACCGATACGTGGGATTGTTAAACCACAATTTATCCCCGACTCGTGTTAGGAGGCGATAACGGGAAGTTTAATGGTTTCCACCAATATACCAAATATCATTTTTTTTTTTTAGAAAAAAAAAGCTTAAGTCCCCAGCGGAGTCGCCACTGTGATGATGTGCCACCAAAATTTTTCCGAAAGGGTTTGCTTTGAAATTTTTGTTTCTTTGAAAACCAATCGAAAAAAAGACCGGAGTCGCCACGCCATTTTTATTTTAAGGGCCAAAACTTTGAAAAATGTTCGAGATTAGAGATTTGGGTTCGGAGGTCATGTTACACGCCGGGAAGGACGTTAGTGTGCACCCGGAATGCCTCGTAAAACGAGTCTTCCAAGCTGAAAATCATTTGTGTGTGTGTGTGTGTGTGTGTTGGCCTAAATAAGTTGAAAATCAGAAAAGTAAAAATTGGGATATCTTTTTAAGACTTTAAACTGATCCCATGATTTTTTGGAAGATTTTTGGGTTGAGATTTGGTACTCAAAAGACCTTTTGAAGTTGAGAGTCACTTCTGCCAGAATGAAAAAGGCAGTGGACCCTTGATTTTGAAATGGATTCAAGGGTCTTAAAAATTCATAATCTGGATAAACTCAGAGAATTAAAGTTGTTCCAGACACCTTAAATAAGATTTTTGCGAAGGAATTTTCCATTTTGGAGAATATTTTATGGGTCAAAACCTTATGGAAATCTCAGATATGAGATCTGGATTTCCAGAAGCTGATGAACTGGCCTCTAAAAGAAAATTTGAAAAGAGGAGATTTACTCACCCAAAAAATAAATTAAAAATATTTCTGGAAAGCTCTTGATGTTGGATACAAAAAGTGTTTTGTAGTCAACACCAAATTCCAAGTTTATCTGTGTCCAAAAATTAAGACAATGGACTGGGATCCTGAAAAATTGCTACTGGACAGCAACTTCTCAAGAAAGAAAATATGATTTAAAGGGGGGTTTTGCATCCATGCTTGTCCCCATTTCCCTAGGTTTTGGTTAGTGATCACTTTACATTTTAGTGGTGAATCAACTATACCAAACCATCCTTGGGGTACATTAGGACTAAGCACTTCATTTGCTTGGGAAGGGGATTTTTATCCTTTGAAAATGAGATTTGATGCTTGAAAATGTTTTTAGGGTTTTTGAAAATGTGTTTTCTTTGCAAGAAAGTAAGAACACTTTGAAAATAATGTAGATCCTTGTAGAGGATCATCCATGGAGATGAACTTCCATGGTGATCCTCTTGGATCTAGAGTAAGAAAATGAACAAACTACATTTTGTAGTTTGAAGATGCATGCATGGATGAGAGATTTAGGATAAGAAGAGGGAGGTTATACCTATCTTCTTTGTATTTTGGGGCTTTGGCTTGAATGTATGAGTGCTTGAGGCTTTGAATATGATGGTGAGTGAGTTTGATTTGAGTGAGTGAAAGTTGGGAAGATTCAAGAGAAAAAGGTGACAATTCTTAGAGAATTCTCACTGTTTTCTCGAGTATTTTCGCCAAATGCTGTGAATTGTGCTCTTGTTCCTCTTTATTTTTGTGACTGGAGGGCTCAATTTATAGCCCTCTGAAAAATACAAAGTCATCCGCGCGGATAGGATCAATCGCGTGCACTGTTCATTAAATGCTGCTTCAGGCTTTGGACACAAGGAATAATCTTTTTTTAAAATTCAAATTAAACAACGGATTATGTTCCGGCCATTTCTATTTTTGGTTTTTGACCATTTCTTTCACTTTTTGATTCTTTTCCTTGGTTTATCCTTAAATAACAATGCCCATTTTGCCCTCACTTTGTTAGAAATGTTAGGATTGTTAGGAAATGTTAGTAATTGTTAGTAATTGTTAGGAATGTTATAAATTTCGTTAATTTTCTAACGAAAATACTAACAAGCTCAAATTGGAGCACTTACAACATGGAACAACCCGAAGGGTTCGTGGTTCCTAGTAAAGAACGAAAGGTGTGTAAACTTGTAAAGTCCTTGTATGGACTAAAACAAGCACCTAAACAATGGCATGAGAAGTTCGATAGAACCTTGTTATCGAATGGATTCAAGATTAATGAATGTGACAAATGTGTCTACATTAAAGGAACATCTGAATCATTCGTTATCGTTTGTCTTTATGTAGACGACATGCTCATAATGGGAAGTAATCATGATTTAATCATGAATACCAAAGGCATGTTAAAGAAGAACTTTGACATGAAAGACATGGGATTAGCTGATGTAATATTAGGGATAAAGATCTCTAGAACATCTGAAGGATTAGTTCTTTCACAATCTCATTACCTAGAGAATGTTCTTCGGAAATTCAATGTCTTTGATGACCCTCACATCTAAAACAGGTAGACTTGGCTCTACATTTAGCCAAGAACAAAGGGGAACCAGTTTCTCAAGCCGGAATATGCAAGAATAATTGGTAGTCTGATGTACTTAACGAATTGTACTCGTCCAGACATTGCATATTCAGTGAGCAAACTAAGTAGGTTCACAAGTAATCCTAGTACTGATCATTGGAAAGCACTAATGAGAGTACTAAGATATTTAAAGTATACATTAAACCATGGGATACTTTACAAGAAATATCCAGCAATATTAGAAGGATACTGTGATGCCAATTGGATATCGGACACGAAAGACTCTAAGTCCACGAGTGGATATGTATTCACAATAGGTGGAGGAGCAGTGTCATGGAAATCCTCCAAACAAACGTGTATAGCTAGATCCACGATGGAATCTGAGTTTATAGCTTTGGATAAAGCTGGAGAAGAAGCAGAATGACTTAAGAATTTCTTGGAGGATATTCCTTGTTGGAGTAAACCTGTGCCTGCTGTTATGATACATTGTGATAGTCAATCAGCAATAGGAAGGGCACAGAATAGTATGTACAATGGTAAGTCTAGACATATTCGTCGTAGACACAATACCATTAGACAGTTGATCAAGAATGGCATTATCACTATTGATTATGTAAAATCATGTGATAACTTAGCGGATCCGTTCACCAAAGGTATAAATCGAGATCAACTATATAAACTGTTAAGGGGAATGGGTTTAAAACCCACAACAAAAGAACTTATAGCGGACACTCAACCTTGAGAAATGGAGATCCCAGGCCCTTGGTTCAATGAGACAACCAAGTTATAAGTTCTAGTAGAGTTACTTGGAAACAACAACTCGGTTTATTAACCTGGAGATGTTGAATACTCATTCCCGAACATCCAGTACCAAGCACATACGAGCGAGTGGTAAGGATAAGTTGAGAAAACTTTTAATGATTTCTATACCTACGGGTGGAGTAGTGCATGATACTCCTTATAGTGAGAATCACCTATATAAGCGAGAGGTAACGAGGCCGCCTCTAAATGAACACTTATGAATGAGATATGGTCCGGGGCCGAAATGGACAAAACGATGAGAACAACAATTGTTAGAAATTTGTTATTATGTAGTATTATTGTCTTGGTATACATCCAGACAATGATCAACGGTTCAAGCGACTCGCTACCAAATGGCTAGTATATCGATAATATTTCACTAGGGAGGATTCGAGGCCACAAGCTATCTATCCCGATGTAATAATAGTTCGCTGAACTTTGGACGAAATTGCATTCATGCATTAATTGTCATTCATGTGGGGATTGTTGGAAATGGGTAACGGAAAGTTAAGTTTGTCTTAACGTTGACCTAGGTTTCTAACGAAAGTTCGTTATTTGTTAACGAAACTAGTTACAAATGGTAATCTACATTTGTTGTAGATTATACAACTCATTTATTGTCTCAAAACCATTTCCGGTGAATGAGAAATTAATGACAAAGTTTTGTAACTTAACGAAAGTTAGTTAAAGGGTGTTTGAAGTGCTCGGCGGCGAGTCCTTGACTCGGGCGAGCGAGCACGAAATTGGCCAAAGTCTCTGGACAAGTTTGCTCGGGCGAGGCACATGCGCTCGGCCAGGCGGTTTGATCCAACACGGCCGTGCGAGTCCCATTGACTCGGTCGAGCGAGAAGTCCTTGACTCGGCCGAGCAGATCCTGAACATGTGCCAATTCAAACGAGAAAGTTGTGTCCTTTGAGGAAAAGACACTGAAACCCCTTAACTCTCTTTATATACTTCCCCTCCGAATTTCAGTTCATTAATACAGTCATTTGAGCCTCTTTACCCTCTAGTGAGATAGATTAACATAGCCAAATCATATAATCTTGTTGCATCAAATCCTTTCAAGTCCAAAGTTCAAAACATTGTGTTGTTCGTTAGATTAGTTATATTGGAGTGCTCCTTATAACTAATAGTAAAGTCGTTTTTATCTTACGAGAGTTTTGTCATTTAACCGTAAGCACTGTGCGGGACAAATAACTCTTACGGAGATTGTATATAATACAAGACTCGACTTGTTCTCTAGTTTTCCCAATCTCAGTTAAATTCTTCGTCGGTTTTACATTAAGTTCTTGAGAAGCCACCACAAAAGTCCAACAGTCATTATGAAATGTCAAAATCATCAAAACATGCCTCCTGTCTTAGATGACACTAATTATTCTCTTTGGAAGTCTAAGATGCGAAATTACATCAAAAGTATTGATGAAAGGGCTTGGATGTGTATCCTTGTTGCATGGAAACCTCCATTGTGGAGAAGCACGCATCTGGTGTTGGTGAGTCAATTTTCGAAAGAAAACACGAAGATCAATGGACTCTTGAAGAAATACATTTGGCTAACTATAATTCTAAAGCAATGGGTGCTATTTCCAGCCATGTTTCTGAAAATATGTACAAGCTTATCACTAATGAGAATGTAGCCAAAGCTGCTTGGGATATCCTGCAAACACAATGTGAGGGTGCACCAAGTGTAAAAGCTACTAGGCTTAGAATTTTAATGGATAGGTTTGAGTTACTTCAAATGGAAGCGAGGACATTGTGTCATATCTTTGCAAAAATTCATGAGATTTCGAATGAGTGTACAGAGTCAGGAGAATCAATCTCCAATGCAAGACTTGTAAGTAAGATTTTAAGGACCTTACCTGAGAGATTCAACATAAAAGTAGCTATGATTGAGGAAACAAATGACACCAATACCGTAGGTCTAGAAAAAATCGTAGGTATTTTGACTGTGTTTGAGCTAAACCTTGAAGCTCAGAAAAAGAACAAATCTCTCAGTCTTGCTCTCAAAAGTGCTGCTGCACTTTCAAAAGAAATTGTGTAATTATCCTCTGAGATTGACAAGTCAAATCTTGAAGAAGAGGATGTGGCTCTTATTTCAAAGAAATTTAGTTCCATATTGAAAAACAAAAGAATGAGTAAGTTTCCAAATAGACCTACTCCCAGTGCTGCTAAAAAGCGAAAACCTAGTGCGAGAATGGATTCAAGAAACCAAGCTTTGACAATAAAAAATCCTCTGAGTACGTTCAATGTAGGGCATGTCGTGGCTTTGGTCATTATGCCAATGAGTGTGCTAACACACTTAAAAAGAAGGAATGAGCTTAAGCGCTACCCTTAGTGACAGTGAGGATGAAGATGAAGTGGCTAACATGTCTATTATCAATTGCCATTCTGTGTTTAATGCCTTTTATGCAGATATAGAAGATGGAGTTTCTGAAAAATCCTTGGATGTGGTCTCAGATGTGAACACATCTGGTGTCACATCTGACCTAAAGCTGAACTGTTTCACAGTAAAAGGAGATTCTGAAGATGAAGATAGGGACATTTCCTATGAGGAACTTTTTGCAACATACAAGGAGCTGCATACAGATTGGATGAAGAGAATGGACAAGATTGAGGAACTTGTTAAGGTAAACAAATCTCTTTATGATAAATTGGCTGCTTGTGAAGATGAAAAAGCTATACTTTCAAAGGAAAATGATGTTCAAAAAGATACCATTGCCAAACTTGAAGTCCTTGTAACCAAAAGAGAAGTTGAGCTTGAAAAATTCAAAAGTGAGTGTGAAAAAGCTGAAAGTACTTTTACAAAGTTAAACAAAAGTAAAATGAAACTTGATGAAGCTATTTTTATTGGTCAGCTTAACAAAACTGGTTTGGGGTTTGAAAAAAGTAATTTTGTAAAGGAGGGATGTGAGACTTCTACTTCAAAAGGTGTGAAAAACCCAATTTTTAGAGAAAAAGCCCTTTTAAGTGAGAAAAGATCAAGGAAGAGGCACTACATCTTCCACTATTACCTTGCTCCTGGTCACATTAGACCCTTCTGTTACAAACTCAAGGCTGACAAAAAGTCTGGTTACTTCAATCAGCCTCAGATGTGTGAGAAGATGTATGCACATCCGAACACACATCCTGGTAATCTGAGACCTCTGCAACCCAAAAAGAAAGCTGTAAAATAGTGGGTGGCCAAACCAAGTGCCACCTGCAATGTTGTTTACTCTTCCCTCAAGAGTATTGTGTCTGGCTCTTGGTATTTTGATAGTGGGTGCTCTAGGCACATGACTGGGAACCAAGATGTTCTCCTTGACTATGAATTAATTAGTGGGGGGAAAGTGAACTTTGGTGGAGGTGCTCAAGGAAAGATTGTTGGGAAAGGAACCCTAAATTTCAAGGGTCTCCCAAAATTGCACAATGTGTACCATGTGGAAGGCTTACAGATTGTTGGGAAAGGAACCCTAAATTTCAAGGGTCTCCCAAAATTGCACAATGTGTACCATGTGGAAACTTGTGGCTTGATAAAGCATCAGTCAACTGTGTGATGATGACCTTTATGTGAAGTTTGATAAACACTTGTGTGAAGTGTTTGATAAAGACAATAAATGTGTGTTTACCGGTCCTAGATCTGCTGACAATTGTTACCAATTTGGTGACAATCTTTCTTGCCTAAGCTCAAAAGCTAATGATGTCAATCTGTGGCACCAAAAATTAGGGCATGCTAGCTGTAGAACTCTGGAAGAACTTCAAAGGCTTGAAGCTATTAAAGACCTCCCTAAACTGAACTTCAAGAACCCTGATGTCAGTGGTTCATGTCAAAAGGGAAAGCAAACAAAAGCATCACATAAAAAGGTCCAACAATGCTCCACATCTAGGTGTTTGGAGCTGATTCACACTGATTTAATGGGACCTATTGAAGTAGAAAGCTTTGGTAGGAAAAATTATGCCTTTGTGTGTGTTGATGATTATTCTAGGTACACTTGGATAATATTCTTAAGAGAAAAATTTGAAACAATTGGAGAATTCAAGAATTGGTACAAAAGGGTTAGAAATCTTTATGGTCTTAAGACTGTGAGGATTAGGTCTGACCATGGCACTGAATATGAGAATCAAATGTTTACTAATTTTTGCAATTCTAAGGGAATAACACATGAGTTTTACTTTTGCACCAATCACTCCACGACAAAATGGAATTCTTTGAAAGAAAGAATAGAACTTTAAAAGAAATGGCTAGGGTTATGTTAAGTTCTAAAAATCTGTCCAAAAAATTTTGGGCAGAAGCTTTAAACACTGCTTGTCACATTGGTAATAGAGTGTTTCTTAGGATTGGTAGCACTGGTACTCCATATCAAATCCTTCTTGGAAAGAAACCCACAGTAAAGTACTTTCATGTGTTTGGGTGCATACATTACATTCTCAATGATAGAGAATACTTGTCCAAATTTGATTCAAAGAGTGACAAAGCAATTTTCATGGGTTATTCCACTAATAGTAGAGCTTACAGGATTTTTAATCTCAAAACTAAGACCATTATGGAATCTGCTAATGTTATTTTTGATGACTCACTTGATCTTAACCTCAAGACTGCTGAGGATGATATTTTAGGTTGCATACTGGACTGGAAGGATGAAGAAACAGGTGCTGAAAAACCAATAGAAACTTTCGATCTTGAAAAACATCTTGAACACACTAAGGATGTAACCAAGGATGTGGACACATCTGCATCCACATCTGAACCCACATCTGCTCCCACATCCACTCAAAATCCTGTAACTGAGGACAGTTCCTCTGAATTTGATCAGGATGATGTTCACGAAGAAAATGTGAATGGGTGTGTGGATAGATCAAAGGATATTCCCTCTAAAATCCAAAAAAATCACCCTACTTCACAAGTTGTGGGAGATGTGCATGCTCAAGTGAGAACTAGACAAAAGGACAAAGTGGACTATAGAAAGATGGCTGGTTTGTGGAGTTGCTCCTCAGCATACTCCCAGGTAAGCTTTTGTTGTTTTGTTTCAAAGATTGAACCTAAGAATATTGCTGAAGCATTGAAAGATGCTGACTGGATTCTTGCTATGCAAGATGAGTTGATTCAATTTGAAAAGAATGAGGTTTGGACACTTGTCCCTAGATCCTTACATGGAAATGTCATAGGAACCAAATGGATTTTCAAGAACAAAACTGATGAGCAAGGTGTGATCATTAGAAATAAAGCTAGGTTAGTTGCTCAAGATTACACTCAAATTGAGGGAGTTGATTTTGAGAAGACATTTGATCCTGTTGCAAGGATTGAATCCATTAGGCTTTTATTAGCCATTGCTTGTTATCTCAAGATTACTCTTCATCAAATGGATGTTAAGAGTGCCTTTCTAAATGAGATATTAAATGAGGAAGCCTATGTTGAACAACCTAAAGGCTTTGTGGACTCCAAGTATCCTAACCATGTGTATAAGCTGAAGAAAGCTCTGTATGGACTAAAGCAAGCCCCTAGAGCTTGGTATGGTAGGTTGACTGACCATTTGCTTCATCTAGGATTCAAGAGAGGTGAGGTTGACAAAACATTGTTTGTGAGGAAAAACAAAAAGGAGATTCTTGTGGCACAAATCTATGTGGATGATATTGTGTTTGGGTCAAATTCTGACCCTATGCTTGCTGAATTTGTGGATAGCATGACTTCCACATTTGAGATGAGTATGGTAGGTGAGTAGAACTTTTTCTTAGGCCTACAGATTAAACAATTCAAAGATATGTTCATCTCACAGTCTAAGTATGCCAAGAACCTTGTGAAAAAGTTTGAACTTGAACACTCTTCACATCAAAGGACACCAATGGAATCTTCCCAAAAGCTGAGTCATGATTCAGATGGTGAGAGTGTTGACCAAACCCTGTACAGAAGCATGATTGGAAGTCTGCTTAATCTCACTGCAAGTAGGCCTGACATAATGTATAGTGTGTCTCTGTGCAAGATACCAAGCTAACCCAAAGGTGTCTCATCTTAAAGCCTTGAAAAGAATCATTAGATATGTGAGTGGAATTTGTGAACTAGGGTTGCATTATTCTAAAGAGACAAACACCAATTTGGTTGGCTATCTGATTCTGATTGTTTGGAAATAGTGATGATAGAAAGAGTACCACAGTGGATGTTTCTACCTAGGAAATAACCTTGTGTCTTGATATAGTAGGAAGCGAGAATTGTGTGTCCTTATCCCACTTGCGAAATTTGAATATGTAGCCCTTGAAAGTCTTTGCACACAACTGCTTTGGATGAATCAAATATTGAAGGATTATGGATTAAATAGCAAAATTTTGACTGCTTTTTGTGATAACAAAAGTGCCTTGGACATATCTAAAAATCCTGTCCAACATTCTAGAGCAAAGCACATTGATATTAGACATCATTTCATTAGAGATCTTGTAGAACAAAAAGCGTATTATACGAAATTTGTTGGGACTGAAAATCAATTGGCTGATATATTTACAAAGACATTAGATTTGGAGAGATTTTCCTCCTTGAGGAAGTCTCTTGGTTTGTGTGATATCTAAGGGTGTGAGCACAAATGTGTCTCACATCCTCTAACACATCTGTATATTAGATTAACGAAAAAAAATAAATATATATCATGCATTTGCACGAAATTTCTCAGTGTGGTCACTTGTGAGTCTTTATTTTGACATTGTTTTTGATCACTTAATTGTGAGCACTTTCTGTTCATGTCATCTTTTGGTGACTTGTTATAACCTTTCTAGGTATCTCACAGTGGGTGCTATAAAAGAAAAAAAAATAGTGAGAAACAGCTGCTTCACCCTTAGTATGAAGCCATACCATTGTGATCAAATGATTCTCATAAGAAATATTGAAATCAAACTTTACATCCTCTTTGTTTTGAGATGATTCGAGATTCGTCATTTTAGAATGCATTGCAATTGCAGGATAACAGACAAACCAACAAACAAACAAACTAGACTCTCAACGACGGAGAGAAATCAGACGAAAAAAAATTATTATATGACAAAAAAAAATTAAACCTATAAAATTATTATATGACAAAAAAATATTAAACCTAAAATTAGAAAGTAAATATAATTAAAAATAAAAACAAAATTTTAAAGAGTGAAACTGAATTGATGTGTGGATTTGGCATGTTGCTTTATTTTTATATTGGACATGTGATGCCTTTACTTGCTTCAAATGCAATGTCCATCTCAATATATACTTAGTACGCAATCCTCCAATCTTTTTAATTGGTCACACAAGAATCATATGGCAACCTAATTTTACACTCAATACCTTAACCAAACTAACGGTCTCCTAATTGGCCACACAATAATCAAGTTGGTAACCTAATTTTACACTCAATACCTTTACCAAACTAACGGTTTCCATGCTTACCAAAGGTCTCGTCTGGTACACAGTTTTATAAATAGAGAATTTTTAAAACGGAACTTAATTCTGGACGCTATAATTTTGAGCGGTCAAAATATCCCCAACTTTTTAAAATTCAATCGTCTAAAACTCTTGACTAACACGCTTAATAAAAAAAAGCTGAGTTTTTTCATCTCCGTTTTAACAAAAACGCTCGACAAGACAGGGCTTAAGAGTTCGTCTGATCGAGCGTTTAAAATAAAACGGAGAAAAAAAATTTAGATTTTTAATTTTTAAGCGTGTCAATGCTTCATTTTAGAGCGTTGATTTCCTAAACAATAAAAATTTGTTTTATTAAATTAAATTTCCTGTTTGTCAAATGAAAATTTCATTTCATTATGTGATTGTTTTGTTTTGTAAATCGAAGATGAGTTAAAACTGTCCGTTTACTATTATTAAACTACAAATTTGCTGGCTATATTTGTCAAATTTTATAAAAAAACATAATTAAACTAGCAATTATAAAGCCATAAAAACCTATTTCGAGCTTTAAGAAAAACTGATTTTCATCCAACTTATTCAAAAAAATAATTATCTTACTCCCTCCGTCCCAAAATGTTTGTCCCATTTGACTTTTTTGTTGAATATAATTAAGAAAACTTTCCATTTTGGGCGTCCCGCCAATCTTAAGAATTCCAAAAATGAAAAGTTTTTATTATTTTTATACTCTTTCTACCCCACTCATTCTCTCTCCTACTTTACTTTTACACTCACAACATTCTCTCTCCTAACTATTCATTTCATCTCTCTCCTAACTATTCATTCCACTCATTCTCTCTCCTATTTAATTTTTCACACTCACAATACTTCTTTCACTCATTCTCTTTCCTAATACTATAATAATATTTCTTAATTTTCGTGCTATTTTACTTTTTCTTAAAATGATTGGGACGGAGGGAGTATTTATCAATGAATGGAAACGAAAATACGGAATTCTGTTGACGTGCTGGTCGTGGACCCGAAAGAAGTGGATCTGGGCCATAAGATCCGCATCTTATGGAGCTTCATTTTCCATTTTCAGTTCCATTTTGATAGCGGTCCCATGTCTTCCCCGCACCCCATTCTCACTCCTCATTGTCCTCAATAATCTCTCTCTCTCTCTCTCTCTCTCTCTCTATTTCTCACAGACACACACACACACACAAATACTACGGAACCAGCTTCTGCAGCTCACTTTCGTATTTGAACAAATGTGGGTTTGCATCTTCAAGTATTATCAGGCATGTCTCTCTTTCCCCCCTTTTTTATTTTCTTGATTTTGGTTCCGTAAAAAATTATGTTTTCTGTCTTCGGATTTTGCTCTTAGGATATTTAACTAGCAACCCTCTTCTTTTTTGTTTTAATATTTTTATTTTATTTTTTATATTTGAATTTTCGAATTGTGCATATGAGGTGTTTGATCGGTTTCCTCACTCAGATTGATTTCGCGTTTCAATTTTGTGATCAAGTTCCTGAGTCATTTGATATGGCAAAGCCTTCAGATTTTGTGCATGCATCTATAAAATCTCCTGCATTTCAAGTGTTTGATTCATTGCTTAGGTTCCTGACCTATATGCATTAGAATGATTATTTTTTAGTGCATACCATTTTCCAATTCAAGTGCTCGATTGGGCTTCTTGGTCATTCTTCTGTAGAATAACTTATATTTCTATTATGAGATTTAATAACCCTTCTTTCTGTTTATTGATTCTTTTGCATTATGGATGTTTTTTATCTCTTTTATCATATTCATTTGTATTTAGGCCAACCCCAACTGACCAAGACTAAGGTTAAGTTGAATTCTATCATACTCCCTCAGTTCCAAAAAGTAGTTCCTCCTCCCTTTTTGATTTGTCCCCAAAAATGCGGCTCCATTTCTCAGAAAGCCAATAATTATTTTAGTGTAACTAAGAAGTTACAAACATTTCTAAAATAGCCAATAATTTGGGCTCGTTTGAATTTTATAAGAGAGTATTTTTAGGGATGGAGGGAGTAATATTATTTCGTGTGTTTGATTAGTTTGTCGAGTCATTGGTATTAACAACACATACATATTCCTGACCAAGTGATTTTTTGTTCTCATTGCTTTACCTTAATCTTCTTTTATCGGAAAAAGCAAACAAAAGCCTACCTTGTCTGTTTATATGTGATTGATTGTATGATGCTGTGAGAATTGCTCAGGAGATTGTTTATCTTGGCTGTGGAGTGACATTTAAGATGCAAAACAATGACTGCCTGTGATAACCTGTATATGATGCTTTTAAAAGATGAAACTGAGAGGAAAAATAAAAAGAAAAAGAAGCAATAACCTCATAAAGGAAAGAGTCCTTTATTTTATTTTCTCTCCCTAAAGTTTAGTGGATATTTGGTCTTGATTCTCCAATAATTCTAGATGAAGTATCTGGGCATCTAGTGTTTCCAATAGATTTGAATTTCCGATCCTTCCATTACAACAAATTAATCTTTAATGCTAGGTTTTAACCGAGTGTTACAACTGTTCAACATTAATATTTGGTTTGAGATTCATCTAAGAGAGTTAGACGTGCTGCAGAATAGAGGGCAAATATAGGCAACGAAGAGGTTACTATAGAACGAATGGTAGGTTACGATAGTTCATATTCCTCTGTAGGAGATGGTTCTGAAGAAAATTCTCTAATACAACTACTGTTTATGATAGTGTGTTATTTACACTAAGATGGGGCCTATCTGATTCTTGAAGTAATATGATAAGAGTCAGTTTGATTTGCTGGGCAGTGGCACTCCTTTGTTTATAGTTTACATTTACTCTTCTGGTGATTTATGATTGTGCTTTAGTTGTGTTACTAGTCCTACATTTTGAAGTGTAGTAACTTCTATCTTAACTGTGAAATTCTTCGGATAGTGGTTGTTTATTTGCTCTGTGGTTTCCCAATTCTTTGAAGCCTAGACTGCTCTTGAAGAGAACTCTAAACATAAACTCTACTCCCTCTGTCCTAAATGAATGTCCAACTTCAAGAAATGTTTGTCCCAAAATGAATATGCTTTTTGTAAAAAACTGTCATTAAACGTTTTTTTACCAAAAAAAATTTGCTATTCATTTTATTATCATAAAACTAAATGTTTAGAAAGTGGATAACTAGAAAATTTATGCATCTTTGCCATGAAAATGTATAAAAAGCTAACATTTTCAGAGTGTCCCTTAAAATGAAATGTGGACATTCATTTAGGGACAGAGGGAGTTCTTAATTTTTACTTGAAGTTCATTGTTATTGATGTTGAAACTTGAGTACAGATGAGTAGATGACAGCATGTTCCTTCTGTAGCATAGCAGAAAGGAGAATGCTAACGAAGTTACAACCTTGAAAATTAGAATCTGAGTACATGTCAGAATATCAGGACAGGACAAAGAATGATTATTATCTACAGATAGGTAATTCTTAACCTCAAAGGTTAGACATTAGGTTGTGATACGGCTTTTGTGAACACTCTTTTCTAGGACATATTAGGATTTGGAATGATTCAAATGAAAGGAACCCATGTGTTAATCTCTTTTTATTATTTTTCTTTCTCTTTGTAGTGACTGTCACTAGTTATGGCCGTACCCTTGACTCCATTATTGTACCACACAAACTTCTGTGAGTCATTCTAATGAAACTGTGGTATGATGACATAGGTTTAAAAAATATAATCTTGTAATTGGAATTGTAGAAGAATCTCCATTGTCCTAGTGGAAACTCTGACAACTGTTGATACAAAAAGATTCTTGTCGCAATAATGAGGAAGGCTAAAATTAAAGATCATTGGAATAGTAATGGGTCCATCATGTAGGAGATAAGGTTGAGATCAAGCTAGCAGCTGATATTCGGCGCAGTCCGCACACAGAAGAAATCTATGAAGATTTTAGCAAATCTATGACTCTAGTTTTTGTGAAGTCCTGTTCTTGGTAATGTGGATGGTTTTAAGGAGTGTTGAGACTGATTGGTTAGGTCACAACTCATTGACTTCCCATTGATATAATAAATCAGGGGAAGGAAGCCTTGTACAAGTCCACTCAGGCTGTTTAGATTAAGTTTAAGAGCTTCATTGTTCCTTAGTTTCTTCTCTAGTCTCTATTGGGGATGCACTTGCACTGTGTTTTGTGATCTTTGGAACCTAGATTACTGCCATTTGATATTGTTACTTGGCATGACACCTCTTGCTTCTTCAGTATATCTTGTTTTTTTTTGGAAATAAAGGGTTAAAGTTTCACAAAAGCCATCCTAGTACTCCAAATTTCATTTATTAGGTCTATTTGTTAGCGAGTAGGCCACACATTAAACCATTGTTCTTCTTAATCAACGCAAATAATCCTGCCAAATATTTTATGCGGATGATAATTGTTGTTCTAATGTGCATAACCAGTATCAGTTTATATGGAATTTTACTATTCTTGAGAAACTTGGGGCATAATGTCAGTCAAGTACTGTAGGTGTATGGTGGAACGAGGAAGTAAAACAAGCAATAAAGGACAAGCGAGAATGCTACAAATTATTGGGGAAATGTAAGAGCGACGAGAACTATGGGAAGCATAAGGAAGCTAGGAGAGAAGCTAAGAAAGCAGTAAGAGACGCAAGAGCATAGGTGAATCAGGAAATTTATGATAAGTTGGATACAAAAGAAGGGGAAAAGGATATCTACAGACTCGCTCGTATGAGGGAAAAGAGGACACAAGATATTGGGACGGTTAGATGTGTGAAGGACGTAGACCAAAGAGTTTTAGTCGGGGATAAAGAGATAAAAGATAGATGGAGTTCGTACTTTTATACCTTGTTCAATTGCGGTTAAGAGCAGGATATTGGAGATTTAAATATCTCTTCGAGTATGGTTAATTGAGATTTTATGCGGAGAATTCAAAAGGATGAAGTGGAAATGGCAATGAAAAAGATGGGATTGAAGAAAGCTGTAGGACCAGATGGAATACCAATTGAAGTTTGGAGATATTTCGGGGAGAGGGGAATAGATTGGTTAACAACGCTATTTAACAAGATATGGAGAATTAACACAATGCCATTAGAGTAGCGGAAGAGTACTCTGATTCCTTTGTATAAGAACAAAGGTGATGTCCAAGATTGTGCCAACTATCGGGGGATCAAACTAATGAGCCATACTATGAAACTTTGGAAAAGAGTGATTGCACAAAGGCTTAGAAAAATTGTGGATATTTCAGATAACCAATTTGGGTTTATGTCGGGAAGATCGACTATGGAGGCAATATATCTTATGAGACAAACCCTGGAGAAATATCGGGATCAAAAGAAAGATTTGCATATGGTTTTCATTGATTTGGAGAAGGCGTATGATAAAGTGCCAAGAGAGGTACTTTGGTGGGCATTAGTAAAGAAGGGTGTTTCAAAGAAATATATTGATATTATCAAAGACATGTATAATGGAGTTAGTACTTGTGTACAGTTGGGAAGACTGAAGAGTTCCCTATAAAGATTGGAGTGCATCAAGGTTTCGCACTTAGCCCCTTTCTCTTTGTTTTGATAATAGACGAATTGACGAGGTCAGTCCAAGACGATATACCAAGGTGTATGTTGTTCGCAGATGATATTGTGCTGATTGATAAGACAAGAGAGGGTGTTGAAAGTAAATTGGAGTTGTGGAGACACACTTTGGAATCTCGAGGTTTTAGACTGAGCAGAAGCAAGATTGAATATTTGGAGTGTAAGTTTAGCAGAGTTAGAAGTAGGGAGGCAGGGGCGGTCACATTTGATGGAAATATTGTCCAAGCTTCGGAGTTTTTTCGCTATCTTGGATCCATTATCCAAAAGGATGGAGAATTAGATGGAGATGTGACTCATAAGATTAAAGCAGGTTGGTTTTTGTGGAAGAGTGCCACAGGGTTCCTATGCGATCGCGGCATGCCCCATAGATTAAATGAAAAATTCTACCGCACGGCAATTAGGCCGACACTGCTTTACGGCACCGAATGTTGGACCGTGAAACAGTGTCACGTGAATAAGATGAATGTGGCGGATATGCGTATGTTTCGATGGATGTGCGGTCATACAAGAAATGATTGATTGGGGAATGAGGTGATCAGAGGTAAAGTAGGAGTTGCGCCCATTGAGGATAAAATGAGGGAAAATCGTCTAAAGGTGGTTTGGACATGTGAAAAGGAGACCGAGTGATGCACCGGTTAGGAGGCCGGAACAGTGGAGAAATGATAAAATGGCGATGGGTAGGGGAAGACCCAAACAAACTTGGATTAGAGTGATTGAAAATGATATGAGTTTACTTGGAGTGGATGAAAGTATGGTGTTGAAGAGGCATGAGTGGAGGGCAAAAACCCATGTGGGGGGTTGATTTTTTTTTTTTATTTTAATTTTTTCAATAACCTTTTTACACGATGTCTTATGAGGATTCATGTTAGCCCACCCCAAATTATTTTGGGACTAAGGCGGTTGTTGTTGTTGTGTGATAAAAATTTACTCTGATGCTGTTGATTGGGAAACATGGTTTCCCTGTCATAGCTTTCATGTAAACTTGGTGTGCGCGTTACAGCATGAGGCACCATAAGGGCATGCTGGAAATAATTAGAATAAACAAACCTTAGTAAAGATGTTAAATGCAAAAGACTGTTAACAACATTTAAAAATTCTAGCTTCAATACAGAAATTGTGATAAACGTGTGCATTATTTAGCTGTTTATTTGGATTTCGCATTGTTAGTGTCTTTTGTGAGTTTAGTTTTGATTGTTTAACTCCTGCTAACTCTCGTTATGACACTGTAACAGGTAAACCCAGCTTGTAATGCTTGCGGACTTTTTCGGCGTTTCTAAACTCGCTATTTTTCTTGAATTGGGATGAGAACAGTTGCCATGTGCTTCACGCTCTTCCAAGGTCCAAGATTTGGATTTAATACATTTGCTATTTCATGTGGAAAAAGCTTCCATAATTTAAGGCGAAGTGGAAACTATTCTAGCTCCAAGTTACTTGATTCCCATATTTGTGGCGTTGAGGGAGGGCCTAGTAGGAGATGGAGTAGGCGACATATAACTACAGAAACAGAAGGAAACAAAAAAGCCTTTAGAAGCAAATCATGCAACATTTCACCAGATATATCAGAAGAAACAATTTCACCTCCCAGTAACCTAACTATAAATAGATTAGAAGCCAATGAGTATAACACCATTCAGCATTGTGGTATTCAAGAAAAGATTGCTGTGAACAGAGAGTTAGCAAAACTCATTACTGTTGTTGTTTTTGATACCGAGACCACTGGTTTAAGCAGAGAGAATGAACGGATCATTGAGATTGCACTGCAGGATCTTCATGGGGGTGAGAATAGCACCTTCCAGACACTTGTTAATCCTGAACGCGCTGTGCCAAATACACCTATCCATGGCATTTCAACCTATATGGTCAGCAAGCCTGGGATCCCAAGGTATCACTCCCCCTAACCAAGTTTTTATCCTTGTTTTGTTTGCTAAATAAGAATCACCCATTGTTGTTGGCCTCTTGGAATACAACTTCGTTATTTACTCCATGTCTAGTCATTTTGATTTTTGCTTTTCATTTTTGTTGAATTTTCAGTTTCCTAGTATGGTGTATCTCTGTAGAACATCTGTATAGTTTGTACATGTTACAGGTTTTGTATGGTGGAGAATGGTATGAATGCATTCATTACAGTCAAAATCCACGTTTGAGTAGTTAATTTGCAGTATTAATCTAGGATGAAATAAGATATGACGTACCATCATATACACCCTCCGTCCCATTTGAAATTACACCAATTTCCTTTTGGGTGTCCCATTTTAAATTGCACTTACCCAAAATAGAAACTTTATATTGCATCTTTATTCAAATCAATTGAAATTGCACTTACCCAAAATAGAAACTTTATAATGCATCTTTATTCAATTCAATGAGACCCACTTGTCATTCTCACAACTACTCCACTCACAATTCCTACCCCACTTACAGTTTCTATCCCACTTTGCATACTCACAATACCTGCGCCACTGCTAGCACTTTCCTTAATCTCTGTGCTCTTTCCTTTGGTGTAATTCAAATGGGAAGGACTACGGAGGGAGTATATGATAGCTTGTTGGATCCATCTACTTCTCGTCAGTACACATTGAATCTATGATGCGTTACACATGTTTTCAGGGGTCCTATTTTTGCTCACGACCAGCAGACACTCTGTTGCTCACATCTTAAGTGTGCAGTAAAATTGTCTATACTATAGAGGACTTCGGTAACATGTGCTCCCTCCGTCCCATAATGATAGTCCCATGTGACTATTCAAACATTTTAACATCTTATTTTCATTTACATCACTACCCTTTTGAGGTTTAATTATTACTCAATTACTCCCTCTCATTCTCCCCTCTCTCTTCTTTCTTGGGACACAATTTTGGTAGTTCAATGATTTCAACCTATCATTTTTGGAAATGAGACTATGGTAAATGAGACTATCATTTTGGGACGGAGGGAGTATTTATCTGAGACGTTTTTGCACTACTCAGTTGCCAAACTGCAACTACTATAAATTTTGACTGTGATAGTTGGCTCTCGATTGACTTGCATGCATACCCTTTACCCATTAAAAGAAACCAAATTTTGTTGCTTTCTACTGGTGCTAATTACTTGGTGTTCTATAAGATATTTGAGATCAGATCAATAATGCAGTCAACATGAAAATGTAGACACATTATATCTTCTATTACATGTATGTGAACGTTAAGGCACAGTGTCCTGAAACTTTATGAAAATGTAGTCAGGGACCTGGAAATGTCTCGATAAGAACACTTAGTCTGGAAGGCATCAGAATTAAGTTCCAGCCTCCTATTGAAAAGCACTATGGTTAGTTTTCTGCATTTGAAAAATATAGCAGAAGAATTTAAGCATTTTCAAGAATTCAACCGTTAGTAACAAAAGTCTAGTGACTACCTCACCCATGAGACCAACATAATCAATCCACACCAAATGTAGAATGAGTTTTTTTTTTAATGCTTTTCCAAAATAAATTGGACCTAGAATCCCTGAAAAGATGCAGTTTTGGTGTAACGACCCCAAATTTCATACATAAGAATAATACTTTATTTAATAATAGAATAGCCTCCAACGGCTACTAAAACCATAATTCAAAATACTAACCATTATTTGAAATAAACTTAAATGCTGAAAACGGTAACAATCTCTACGGCTAGTACAACCCACTAGCTCAAAAATACTTAATGTTCTAAAATAATTATTTGAACTCCAAAAGCCGCTAATTCATCAATATGTAGCCGATCCACTCCAAGTAGTGACACTTTTACAAATAACAAATGGAACTTTACACACACTTGTCCGTCAATTCCAAGTACTTTTGCACCTTTCATCTAGGCGACTCCGATACACCTTTTCAGGCAATCGTTGAATAAGGTTCACTTACGCTATTATCAAAGCGCCCCCTTATTCTGATGCATCATGATAATCACATCTATAGAATTAAGGTCATTTCATTCTGACTTGACCATTTCATTCTATAGTGAGGTCATTTCAATCTGACTAGACCTTAGGTCATTTCAATCTGTTTAGACCAATTTATTTAACATTGAGGCCATTTCAATCTGACTAGGCCTTAGGTCATTTCAATCTGTCTAGACCAATTTATTTAACATTGAGGCCATTTCAATCTGACTAGGCCTTAGGTCATTTCAATCTGTCTAGACCAAATACATATAGAGTCCTCATCAATTGGACAATTTAACATCATATATTCATAGTGTTCATGGTACGAGAACACATAAGTCAATTACAATTCACATAGATACACATTGAACAAAAACGCATCAATGGTAAGATATTCCAAAAACGTTCATAACGAGGGAATACAAATGAATAACTACCGGCCACTTGGTAGTATACAAATCATCAATAGGGAATCTTATAACAAGGAAGATACATTCAAATACTTAATGAACGTAATCCCTTACCTTAGCGATGCTTAGTATCTTCAAAACTCCACGCGCACGAATCTACAATCATGTAAATGCGTCTTAGGGTAGAGTACAATGCTATATTAATGCACTAAATCCTTCTAATTAACTTTAGGGTTAACTTCCTAACCTTTCTCGTTAAGTTTTATTGGATTTCGTTAACTTTCTAAACGTAAACCGTTAACTTTTGAACTCAAGGACTGATTTGCAGAATCTAGAAATCTTTAAGACTATTCTGTAATTCTCTCTCTTTTCTTTATTTTCTATATCCTTCTCTTTCTTTTCTTTCTTTTCTTTTCTTTTCTTTACTTTCTTTTCTTTTCTTACTCCTTTCTCTTACTAGAACACACACTACACACACTAAAACACACTTCCAGCAAACCCACACAGCCCACACGCATCACACACACACACGGCAACACCCACGCCCACACCAAGAACACTGCACACTGGCTGCCACACACGACAAGAACACACACACATACCAAAGACACACACATGCATCGTAACACCTTCTCGCAAACACCCAAAACACACGCACATGCACCCTCAACATGTATTACACGCACACACACAGCGGCATACACTAAAACAGACACAAACTATAAATCCAATTAATCCTTTAGCATACAATGATCTTAAAGCCAACCCATTGATTTATTATGCCTCAAAACCTTAATCACATTGGGTTTTCAAAACAATTCTTCTTATCACACCGAGACCACTAATCTCATTAGCTCAATTTTTAACAAATAACGTAATAATATAAAAACCTTAATTCCATTCCAATGATTTTCTAGAGCTTAAGAATGGATAAAAAAGAGTATTAATTCCTTACCTTGATGATGAATCTTCCAAGCAAATGAAGAAGTGTTCTCCTTCTTCTTCTTCTTCCTAGGTTCGGCCCTCTCTCCCTTGTTCAAGCTCACGCAGCCTCTCCTCCATCTCTCACGGTTTCTCTTTTTCCCTCTCTCGGTAATAGCGCCGCCTCCCTCTCTCTATTCTTAATCACGGCAAAAGAAATAAAGCGGTAGGGTGGGTTTTAATTGTATAAGTAGAGCGGTAGGGTGGGTTTTAATTGTATAAGTAGGTAAATTTTCTATTCCTAGGCGATTAGGTTTCTAAGCCCAATTAGGTAACTTAAGCCCAAAACACTTGGCCCACAATTCTAATTCAACTAACATTTGAATAACATTAATTTAAATGAAGAAAACAAGTAAATAAAGCAGACATTTATATATAAAAAATGCAAGTTATTACATTCTAACCCCTTAAAAGGGTTTGGTCCTCCAAACCAAACGCATTCAATAGGAAAATAGGGTGGGATACAACTCTCGTATCTCACTCCCGAGTTCCCAGCGTTGCTTCCACTTTCCGTATGGTTGCTCCATTGCACTTTCACATAAGGAATAATACGTTTCCTCAATACTTGATCCTTCCTACCCACAATCTTTACCGGTTGCTCATCGTAGTTCAAATCGGCACGAAATCTCATCTCGCTTATATTCAATCCTATGACTCGGGTCGGAGATGTACTTTCTCAACATCGAGACATGAAATACATTAGGCACTCCAGCCAGTACGGGTGGTAAGGCCAACTTATAAGCCACCAACCATACTCGCTCCAAAGTCTCGAACGGTCCCACGTATCTCGGGTTTAACTTCCGCGAATACCAAATCTCGTTACTCCCTTCTTCGGCGAAATCTTGATAACACACGATCTCCCATTTGGAATTCTAAATCTCGTCGTCGGCGATCTGCATACGACTTTTGTCTACTCGAGCGGTCAATAACCATTTCTTATCTCGTTGCACTTTTATCTGCGGGGTCACTTGCACAATTTCTTCTGTCCTGCTTTCTTTTCACCAACTTCCTCCCAACAAGGGTGATCTACATTTCCTTCCATACAAGGCTTCATACGGTGCCATACCAATGCTAGCGTGATGGCCGCTTGTTGTAGCGAACTCTACTAACCCAGGCGAGTGTTCATCCCTAGTTCTTGCCGGTCCGGTGATGTGGCCACTTAAGCGTATCCTCGAGTGTCGAATCATCCTTTTCATTGTCCGTCTTTCGTAGTTAAAAGTTGTACTCATCGACTCTGTACCCAAAGCTTGTGGTAGACTCTTTCAATACTTTGATGTAACCCTCGCATTCCTATCGGATACTATCGATATTGGTATCCCAAGCAATCTCACTATCTCATCCACGTATAACTTAGTTAACTTCTCCCTTCATATGATTTCTACCAAAATGATTCCCTTAAGTTCTTATACGTCTTCGTACTCTCAGAATGTACAAAAAACTTTTGACAGTGCACTTCCGACAGAATCTCTCTTCTTATATCCTTATCACTAGGTATTCAAATTCTCAATTGATACCTAAAATCCCCTTGTTTTATATACGAAAGTCTATTACCTTTCCCTTTGCCATACTCTAATGTATCCTCACAGCTCTTCATCTATTCCTTGTGTTTTCTTGATTCGGTCTAATAGTATTGGCTGAACACCCATCTGAGCCAAATACCCTTTAACTCTCACTTCTAAACTTGAAATCTCCATGCTATTCCATGCACTTAACCCCTTAGAAATCAATGTCGCTAAGGTTCCTTCATTTTTCCTACTCAAAGCATCAGCCACCTCTGGCATTTCCTAGGTGGTATAAAATTGTACAATCATAATCCTTAAGCAACTCCAGCCATCCCCTTTGCCTCATGTTAAGCTTCTTTTAAGTGAAAATATACTTAAGACTTTTATGATTCGTATAAATCTGACAAGTCACCCCATACAAGTAATGTCTCCCTAATCATCAAGGCAAAACAGCTGCTAACTCCAAATCATAGGTCGGGTAATTTTTTTTTTCTCATGGTTCTTCAATTATCTTGACGCATAAGCTATAACCTTATTATTCTGCATCAATATGCAACCTAATACCTTCAATGAAGTATCACTATATATCACAAATCCGTCTTATCTTGACGGTATAGTAAGAACCGGTGCGGACACAAATCGACTCTTCAGCCCTTGAAAATTCTTTTCACATTCCTCGGACCAAACGAACTTGGCTCCTTTCTGTGTCAATCTAGTCAACGGTCCCGATAACTTTGAAAATCCTTCGACAAATCTCCTGTGGTATCCTGCTAGCCCCAAGAAACTTCTAATTTCACTAACAGTTGTTGGTTTCTCCCAATCCACTATAGCTTCTATTTTTTTTGCTGGATCTATTTTAATTCCTTCCTTAGACACTACATGTCCCAAGAATGCCACTTTCTCAAGCCAAAACTCGCACTTCTTGAATCAACCTCTGGTCCCTTAGAATTTGTAGAACTAACCTCAAATGTTCCTCCTTAGTCTTTGAATATACCAAAATGTCATCAATGAATATAAAAAATTCCTGAAATATCCTATTCATTAACTACCTGAATGCTGCTGGCGCATTTGTCAACCCAAACGGCATAACCAAAAACTCATAACGACCGTACCTTGTCCTAAAGGCCGTCTTCTATAATTACAATTACACATTTATCCACTCTCGGTGATGATATCCCGATCTCAAGTCTATCTTCGAGAAATAACACGCTCCCCGGTTGGTCAAACAAGTCGTCGATCCTCGCAACGAATATTGATTCTTAACCGTCACTCGATTCAACTGCCGATAGTCGATACACATTCTCATCGGTCCATCCTTCTTCTTTACAAACAATACCGATGCACCCCTCGGTGAAACATTCGGCCGGTCGGCGCCATTCTGTATGGTGCTTTCGATATCGGTGCAATCCCTGGTACTAAGTCTATGGAAGATCCCACCTCCCTTTCCGGTGGTAATCCAGGCAAATCCTTTGGGAACACATCCTTAAAATCCTTTATCACTGCTAAAGATTCTATGCTTACTTCTTTCTTATTCGTCTCGCCTTTATAGGCCAAGTACCCTTCACATCCTTTCCTTAGTATCTTCCGAGTCTTTATTACCGATATAAGACCCGATCGACTTCTCTCCAAATGATAACCTAAAATGTACTTCCTTTCATGAACCAGTCTACTTTTGCGTAGTGCCTAATCAATCCATTCCCAGAATAATGTCAAATTCATTCATTTTCAACTCTATTAGGTCAACCTTGAGTCCTCTATCATTTATTGTCGGACACTTCTTATACCTAGACAATATTGGAATCGACTCATTAGTCGGAGTATCTATCACCAAAGGTACTTCTAACTCTTCAGGTTTCAAATTCATTTTCTTCTCTTTGTATCGACACTCATCGGTCTTGTGCCTCCCTTCGCACACTTCACATTTTCATCAGATCCTTGACCACGAACCTCACTTGTGATCCCAACTCTTCAATTGTTAAAGTTCTTACTTGGGTACTTACTTACGGCACCATCTTCTTTACGATACTTATCAGTACTACGAATACAATGCACTATTATTCACGCCTATACTAGCAATACCAAATGCTTAACACTTTTATACTATAAACATAGGCTACCGCAATGTACTAAACATTTAATTAAGTCATGTGTCAATTCACTAGACCCTTGGTCTTTTCAATAGACCGACATTACTCTCATAAGTCATTTCAATGTAATTTATTGGTCGTTTCAATGTACTCAGACACTACTAGTACTCATACTTGCTACCTTATAGCATTCACTTAAATGAGGGCATCTCAACAGGCTTCAATTACATCCTCGGTCCATTCACTAGACCATCGATCGCTTCACTAGACCGAATACACATTCACAATTCATTTCACTAGACTATTGGTCATTTCATTAGACTACACAATTTCATAGGTCATTTCAACGGACCCTTAATTCAGACTCATATGTCTTTTCATTAGACTAAACATGTACATTATAGGTCAATTCACTAGACCTACCGGTCATTTCAATAGACCAACATTACTCTACATATGTTGTTTCAACTAGACTCACGGGTCGCTTCATTAGACCAATACATTTCCTCGGGTCGTTTCAATAGACCCAATGCTCACAATTTCATACTTTTGGCCGTTTCAATAGGCCGATTTTCATCTTCGTTGGCCGTTTCAATAAGCCAATTAATCAACACTTGGCCATTTCAATAAGCCATATTATATCTACAAGTCATTTCAATAGACTTTACTTTTCATTCATGGGCCGTGTTACTAGGCCGTTGTTCCAGGTCAATTCACATATTTAACACTTAAGGAACAATACAGATTCCACGTAATTAAACACATAAGTCAAAGGAAATCACTTACTTGACTAAAATAAAGTTTTCACTTCATAAATTCAAAACGTAAATCATAAATATCTCAAGTTCTTTCTATCATAACTAAAACTTGTTAAATCTGTATCACTTCTAGAATTAACAGTAAAATAGTATAATACTCCACTTCTCATTCATGGAGCTACGATCTTCCTAGGTCCGCCACTGAATCTGCACCTTCTTCGTGGATCCTCTTGCTTTCTGACTGGGGTTGCCACCTCTTGGCTCGATTCCAGCTCACTCTCACTCTCATCATTAATCAAAATCGGAGCGACTTCACTCCCTATCATTTCCTCAGCTACTTCTTCCATAGCATTCTCATTCACTAAGTTACCTTCGTTTGACACTTCGCCCATCGGCACATCGCCTTCAAATCTTTAAGCTCACAATACCTTCGGTAAGCTTGCTCTCTCACTTGATTATTATAAACCTTTTCATCAATAACAATTCACATTTAAACTTAAGAGTTGTCCTCTAGATTACTCAGAGGATCTTGTTAAACTTCCAAGGGAATTTTATTCTAGGTTCTTACCCCAAAAATAGTAAGTTCTCCAAATAGAAAGTTTCTAATATAGCGAGTTCCTCAGAATAGTAAGTTTCTTAAAAAAGAAAGTTTCTAAACTTAGAAAGTTTCCTGCATAGAAGGTTTCCATAAATAGTAGGTTTCCATAATTGGAAGGTTCCCAAAATAGTAGGTTCCTAAATAGTAACTTTCCAAATATAGAAGGTTTTCGACTATAGATGGTTTCCTAAAAGAGCAACTTTCCAAAAGTACTAACTTCCCAATTACAATCTCTTAATTTCCACAATTTCATAGTTAGACACTTGAGAAATTTTACCCTAAAATCCTTCGTCCCAAATACTTTCTAGGTAGGCCCAATTATACTAAGTACTACTTCTTCTAATATGCTTAATGCTCTAAAAGTCTCCCATGTGACCTAAAGCCAAAGCTCTGATACCAACTGTAACGACCCCAAATTTCATACATAAGAATAATACTTAATTTAATAATAGAATAGCCTCCAACGGCTACTAAAACCATAATTCAAAATACTAACCATTATTTGAAATAAACTTAAATGCTGAAAACGGTAACAATCTCTACGGCTAGTACAACCCACTAGCTCAAAAATACTTAATGTTCTAAAATAATTATTTGAACTCCAAAAGCCGCTAATCCATTGATGGAGGAAAACTCCCTCTTGTAATAAAAACCGAGCAAGTGTACTCACTACCGGTGTAGCAGTATGCAAATGCAGGGGTCGAATCCACAGAGACTCGTTGGTAAACAAGTAAAGCGAAAGCAGTGAATAAGTAACCAAAGTTTATATTTTTGATTTGATTTAAGACTAAAAGCATAAACTAAATAACAGAAACTAACTAAGCAAGAAAACAGATTATGAGCAGAGATTCGTAGATTGGATTTCACTTTACCATCATTCTATGCAAAATTTTACTTATAAAACATTAACTCAACTTCTAGGGTTCATTCACTTTTGCTAGGATCGACACGGTTAGGTGGCCGGATTACAATCCCAAATACTCTTTTAATATTGCGAATTCTATTACGGTACCACAATATACCAAGAATAAATTAAGCACACAAGAATTAAAGAACCTAACTTTAATCGATTTCTATTACGGCCTCAATTAAAGTTATTCGATCAATAATTGTCTATGGATCAAAATCCCAAATTAATGGCGAATTCGATACCCAAATATTCAAAGACGAGTTCGTATCTTAACATACGTCTCAAATCTAAGAACATGAAATTAAAATCTATTGATGAACTAGAAGGAATTAAATAGAAAGAATTAAAAATATAATTGCATAGAAATCCGGTTCGGATCAAACCAATCTACAAATCTAATAAATTTAGCTACTCATAATTAATAATAATAAAAACCTGGAATTAATTGATGAAATCTTCTCTTCTCCAAGAATTGTTAAAGAAAAAATAAAAACTCTAAAATATATGATATAATATGTGATCATCCCTAATCTAAACGTGGCTGTGTGAATTTATATAAAAATAATAGGGCAACAGTGGTCCCAGGGCGTGGAAAATACAATAATGCCCTTGAGTTGAACGTCAAACCGTTGCCAAGCGGCGGATTTAGCGCGGCCGCGATTCTTGTTGGCGCGGACGCTCTAATGGCCCGAAGCTTTGTCTTGATTTAGTCGTGAGCGCGGTCGCCCTTGGA
Source organism: Adenophora triphylla var. japonica (assembly GCA_022495995.1). NCBI lineage: Eukaryota > Viridiplantae > Streptophyta > Magnoliopsida > Asterales > Campanulaceae > Adenophora > Adenophora triphylla. The sequence continues at coordinate 246,968 of JAFEMH010000908.1, forward strand.
ATAGCGCGGTCGCCCTTAGTGAAACAGCCGTGGCTCAAAAATTTCCTTCTGATGGCCCCAAATTGCTTTCCTTGGCCCCGGCGCCTTGGCCTTACTTTTCTGCATTGGCCCGACCATGCTAAGAAGTGGCCGGCCACCTTGGCCAATATAATGGCCTTGATTTGTAATAAGTATACTCGTTTCGTCCCGCTATCTTGCAGTCGCACTTTGACCACTTTAATGACTTCTTCTGCGCTTCGCTCTTTGGACTTTTATTTTTCATTTAATCCCAGGAATTTTTATATATTAAATTCGTCCGAAAATTCCGTAATTCCATTTCAGTCCTTGAATTTCCAATAATTCCCATTTGGTCCAAAAGCTTCCAAATGCCAGTTTAGTCCTTGAGCTCCGCTCCACTTTATTCCTTTTGCACTTTTTAGCCATAAAATGCATCTTTAATCAGCACTATACCCTGTACTCATAAAATACTCACAAGCCACATCAAATATACATAAAACTCGGGAATCGAACGCAAAGAAAGCCTAAAAGTGCATCATTTGGATGGGTAAATACACATCCATCAAACACCCACAAACTAACCTTTTGCTCGTCCCGAGTAAAACAAAACTAAAAGAAGCAAAATCAAACTACTTTAAATACTAATAATAAAATATTAAAACAAAATAATATTTTTTTGGGATGTTCTATCACAGATGATTCATTGGCCACATAAGTCTCAGATTCTCACCAACACACATAATCAACAAGTGTCACCACAGTAATGGGATTACAATCACATTGAAGCATAAAAATCACAATTTTCCACCGCGGCCTGAATGATGAATGAATTATGGGAGGTCACTGCCAACAACCTAAGATTGTTTATGGATTCACTAAGTGATGCTCTAAACCAATATGTCATAGACAGTACAACCCAAAAAGGACACTCATATGCATATTTACACGATTGTCAACCCGGTTACTCGATATTGAAAGAATAATATGGCTTAAAAGTTAAGTTGCGAAAGATCGCAGGGCTAGGTTCTTGGTTACAATTGAAGGTAAGGACATACGAAAACAAGAAAGTGAAACTAGAAAGTCTTCTTTTATCACAATACACCCTCACATTGATGATAATTTCTCCACTCACCCTTATTACTTCCCAATGTGCCAACCCACAAACTAAAACTTTTTCATACATTGACATGGGATTGAGCACATTCCACTACTTCCTTTAGTCACATTGAAACATAATTTCCACTTTACCATTAGAGAGGGCTCGATTTTTTCATTTTTTTTTTTTTTTTTTTTTTTTTTTTTTTTTTTTTTTTTTTTTTTTTTTTTGCTTTGCACAATTACATCACAAAGAATGTGCATTCAATATATATATATTTTTTTTATCAAGCCCCTCTTTTCATTACATAACATGACCCATTTTTTTTTCGTGACCACTTTCCACTCAATCCTTTAATTTTCAAAACATCCCCCAAAATATCCCCATTCATTCCCTAGTTTCACTTTCTTGAAAAGGTGAGAAAAATTTAAATTTGTGTATAGGTTAAAAGGGTAGGACAATGAGGGTACAATTGAAGGCGAATGGTGGTCTAAGATAACCTCCCACTTTGTGAGAGATTCCATTCTTTTTCAAGCTCAAAAGGGGTTCTAGCGGAATATTTTTAGTGACTAGAAAGTTTAAAGCTCACAAAAAGGGATTCAAAGAATAGCCATAAATATCAAGTAACCTATTGACGTGTTATTGACAATCATGTAAACATGTTCTAGGGACCCCGAGAATACACGAAGTGATTCCATAAAAGGCACCTAAGTTGATGACAATGACCAAGAAAATGATACGGAAGTGAGAGGTGGTGCAATCATAATTTAAATATTTCAATGCAATCCCAATCACCACACTAATAATAGCACATGTGATTCTAAAATTAAAGCACACTCTAATCATCACAGACTTTGGCCAACATCCCAACTATGAAAAGAACAAATTTTTTATTTTTTTTATTTTTTTAGAGGGTGACACTATATACACTCCCCTATAAACCCACAAACTCGGAGAGTTGCCCACCCCCAAACTCAAAACATGCTATGTCCTCATAGCAAAGAGAACAAAAGCGTGCCTTAGGCTTAACGGATGGCAAGACACTACTAAACAATAATTAACAAAACAATAAAACATACCTCATTGGGTTGCCTCCCAAGCAGCGCATTTGGTTAGAGTCGTTAGCCCGACTATGGTCCCAAGCTTACTTGGCCTTTGCTTTGCGGCCTTTGGACCATCTCTTCTCCTCACGGGCACAAACGCCCTTCTCTTTCCAAATCAGCTCTCCATTGTCAACAAGTAGGGGTAAAGCCACATTTATTTTCGAAATTTTACGCTTGTGCTTACCCCTTTTTCTTTTCCTTTTATTGGGGTTCTCACCCCCAAACTCAACTTTTTCAACCTGCAAAATACCATCCTTGCAACCAAGATCAAGAGAGTTATCATGAACAAAAATATTTAAAAATATAGAATCAGATAAATCACTATAACTCTCCTCACTAACTCTCGATTTTGAAGGCCCTTGTGGTAAATGTGATGGAATCGACTCTTTATGGGAGTCGTGTGGGGAGTGATACGACCCGTTACTCCTAGAGTATTGGTCGGCCTTAATGTTACTAGCCATGGGACAAACGTCCGCATTATCCCCACTTTTCTCACCTCCATTCACATCATATTTGACAATCGGTAAATCGGTTATGGCTCCTACAAAACCATCTTCGGGGGAGGGTTTCTTATCATTTTTAAGCATAAAAAACTTACATTCCTCCCCCATAGCTCTCGATAAGCCGCACCACTTGACACAGCATCAATGGTGGCCTTAGTGTCAACATAAATGGCCTCCCAAGTAGAATGGGAGTTTTCATTGTTCCTCACATCCCTCCATACACATCACATAAAAGTCAATAGGGATAACGATTTTATCAATTTTAACCAACACCCCTTCAATAACCCCTAAAGGTCTTTTGATTGAGAGATCCGCCACCGCAAGTCTCTCATGGGTGGTTTCAACTCACATACCCCCAAACTTCTAAAAACATGAAAGGGCATCACATTGACACTTGCCCCAAGATCCAATAAACCTTTAAAATTTTGACCCCCTAAGGAAATTGGGATAGTGAAACATCCGGGGTCTTTTTGAACATGTTTGATTTTTTTTAACTCCACACCTCTCGGGGATGTGGTTTTTACAACATTAGGGAGAGGGGTTTCTAAATTTAATGCAGAAAATACATGTTGAATCTCCCCACTCTCATCCTCATTAACCTCATCATTATTATCAAAACAATCAAAATTATCAAGAGAAGATAGAAATACCTCCTCAATTTCCTCACTTTCATCCCACACTGTCGTGATTGACTTTGCTTGCTCAGGTGGGTTTTTCTCTTTCATCAACTCTTGGGCAACCTTCACAAGTTGCTCTACTTGTGTGGCCATCTTTTCAAACGCAGCATCTGTATTTCTGTTGCTTTGCTGCATCTCCATCCTTAATCGCCGGATCGCCGGCTCAAGGCTCTTTATCATGTTGTCCAGGTGGTGGCACATGAAGAGGTTTCACTTGCTGATTATGATGGCCACCCCATGGATTGTAATTGCCATATTGATTGCCTTGGGGTGGTGGCCTTGGAGCATATCCATTAAAAGCATGTGCCTGTTCAGGATTATAAAAGAAATTTGCTGCACTTGGACACATATTAGTCACATGAGATGATAAACCACAATTTGTACAATAATCAGTAATAACATTGGCACCAACAGAAGTGCCATAAGCAGTCAATTTATCCAATTTATTATTTAAAAGTGCAATCTGCTTTGAAATATTATCACTAGCATTCAATTCAAGTACCCCCCTTGTTTTACCCCTCGAACTCTTTTGTTGAGAATTAGCACTCAACATCTCGTATAAAGCTTTAGTCTCATCCGGGGTCTTGACTCCTATCGAGCCTCCCGCAGCATTGTCAACCATTGATTGACCATTCTCATTCAAGCCATCATAAAAGGCTTGGTTCAGTGAGGGTAGTGTGAAATTATGATGGGGACATTGCATTATCATCGTATTAAATCTTTCCCATGCCTCATGAAAAGGCTCCCCCACATCTTGGGAAAATGTCATCAATTTCTGTCTAAAACTAGCCAACAGATGATGTGGATAATATCTTTTAAGGAACACATCTTGCAATTCTACCCAAGTACTAATGCCGCTTCTGCAAGCATCATCAACCATGTTTTAGCCACTCCTTAAGAGTGTAAGGAAAGCACTTCGCCTAATTTGCTCCTCGACTCCTTGTCTTAACAAAAATTGAGCAACAACAATAATATACTCTTTAAGGAACGTAAAGTGCATCCTCACTGTGCAATCCGTGAAAGCTTGGCAACATGGCAAAGTATTGTCCTTTGACCTCTAGATTTTTGGCTGCACGACGGACAAAGACTACGCAAGAGGTAGATGTGTCTACCCTAGGTCTCAGGAAATCATTCATAGTTTGTGCCTGGTTCCGCCATCTCGTCTTTCTCTTCCTCTACCTCGGTGGTGGAGGGTTCTGATTCGATGTCCGAATCTGAAAAGAGAGGATTAAAGAGGGGATCGCCCTCAAATTCTTCCTCAAGTCTATTTATGTTGTCGTCCAATGGCACCAATGTAGGCTTCAAAGAACGACGACCTTGCATTCACTACCTAACCTACTTGTTTACTTGCAACAAGTCCCCGGCAACGGCGCCAAAAACTTGATGGAGGAAAACTCCCTCTTGTAATAAAAACCGAGCAAGTGTACTCACTACCGGTGTAGCAGTATGCAAATGCAGGGGTCGAATCCACAGAGACTCGTTGGTAAACAAGTAAAGCGAAAGCAGTGAATAAGTAACCAAAGTTTATATTTTTGATTTGATTTAAGACTAAAAGCATAAACTAAATAACAGAAACTAACTAAGCAAGAAAACAGATTATGAGCAGAGATTCGTAGATTGGATTTCACTTTACCATCATTCTATGCAAAATTTTACTTATAAAACATTAACTCAACTTCTAGGGTTCATTCACTTTTGCTAGGATCGACACGGTTAGGTGGCCGGATTACAATCCCAAATACTCTTTTAATATTGCGAATTCTATTACGGTACCACAATATACCAAGAATAAATTAAGCACACAAGAATTAAAGAACCTAACTTTAATCGATTTCTATTACGGCCTCAATTAAAGTTATTCGATCAATAATTGTCTATGGATCAAAATCCCAAATTAATGGCGAATTCGATACCCAAATATTCAAAGACGAGTTCGTATCTTAACATACGTCTCAAATCTAAGAACATGAAATTAAAATCTATTGATGAACTAGAAGGAATTAAATAGAAAGAATTAAAAATATAATTGCATAGAAATCCGGTTCGGATCAAACCAATCTACAAATCTAATAAAATTTAGCTACTCATAATTTACAAATAATAAAAACCTGGAATGAATTGATGAAATCTTCTCTTCTCCAAGAATTGTTAAAGAAAAAATAAAAACTCTAAAATATATGATATAATATGTGATCATCCCTAATCTAAACGTGGCTGTGTGAATTTATATAAAAATAATAGGGCAACAGTGGTCCCAGGCGTGGAAAATACAATAATGCCCTTGAGTTGAACGTCAAACTGTTGCTGAACGGCGGATTTAGCGCGGCCGCGATTACTGTTGGCGCGGACGCTCTAATGGCCCGAAGCTTTGTCTTCAATTTAGTCATGTGAGCGCGGTCGCCCTTGGAATAGCGCGGTCGCCCTTAGTGAAACAGCCGTGGCTCAAAAATTTCCTTACAATGGCCCAAATTGCTTTCCTTGGCCCAGCACCTTGGCCTTACTTTTCCTGCATTGGCCCGACCATGCTAAGAAGTGGCCGGCCACCTTGGCCAATATAATGGCCTTGATTTGTAATAAGTATACTCGTTTCGTCCCGCTATCTTGCAGTCGCACTTTGACCACTTTAATGACTTCTTCTGCGCTTCGCTCTTTGGACTTTTATTTTTCATTTAATCCCAGGAATTTTTATATATTAAATTCGTCCGAAAATTCCGTAATTCCATTTCAGTCCTTGAATTTCCAATAATTCCCATTTGGTCCAAAAGCTTCCAAATGCCAGTTTAGTCCTTGAGCTCCGCTCCACTTTATTCCTTTTGCACTTTTTAGCCATAAAATGCATCTTTAATCAGCACTATACCCTGTACTCATAAAATACTCACAAGCCACATCAAATATACATAAAACTCGGGAATCGAACACAAAGAAAGCCTAAAAGTGCATCATTTGGATGGGTAAATACACATCCATCATCCATCAATACGTAGCCGATCCACTCCAATCATTTATTACCTGGGAGGGAAAAGAATATGAAAGGGTGAGCGAACAAAGCTCAGTAAGTTCATACGGGGCCTCTTCGGTTTCTAAGAAGAGACGACCGGAACGAACGGAGGTTAACAAAATATCAATAAAAGGATAACATGTACAATAAATAGTTTGTGTTGAGAATGTCAAAGAGGGTACTTTTTCAAATAACAAGTAGTAGCACTTTTACAAATAACAAATGGAACTTTACACACACTTGTCCGTCAATTCCAAGTACTTTTGCACCTTTCATTTAGGCGACTCTGATACACATTTTCAGGCAATCGTTGAATAAGGTTCACTTACGCTATTATCAAAGCGCCCCCTTATTTTGATGCATCATGATAATCACATCTATAGAATTAAGGTCATTTCATTCTGACTAGACCATTTCATTCTATAGTGAGGTCATTTCAATCTGACTAGGCCTTAGGTCATTTCAATCTGTTTAGACCAATTTATTTAACATTGAGGCCATTTCAATCTGACTAGGCCTTAGGTCATTTCAATCTGTCTAGACCAATTTATTTAACATTGAGGCCATTTCAATCTGACTATGCCTTAGGTCATTTCAATCTGTCTAGACCAAATACATATAGAGTCCTCATCAATTGGACAATTTAACATCATATATTCATAGTGTTCATGGTACGAGAACACATAAGTCAATTTCAATTCACATAGATACGCATTGAACAAAAACGCATCAATGGTAAGATATTCAAAAAACGTTCATAACGAGGGAATACAAATGAATAACTACCGGCCACTTGGTAGTATACAAATCATCAATAGGGAATCTTATAACAAGGAAGATACATTCAAATATTTAATGAACGTAATCCCTTACCTTAGCGATGCTTAGTATCTTCAAATCTCCACGCGCACGAATCTACAATCATGTAAATGCGTCTTAGGGTAGAGTACAATGCTATATTAATGCACTAAATCCTTCTAATTAACTTTAGGGTTAACTTCCTAACCTTTTCTGTTAAGTTCTATTGGATTCCGTTAACTTTCTAACAGAAACTGTTAACTTTTGAACTCAAGGACTGATTTGCAGAATCTAGAAATCTTTAAGACTATTCTGTAATTCTCTCTCTTTTCTTTATTTTCTATTTCCTTCTCTTTCTTTTCTTTCTTTTCTTTTCTTTTCTTACTCCTTTCTCTTACTAGAACACACACTACACACACTAAAACACACTCCCAGCAAACCCACACAGCCCACACGCATCACACACACACACGGCAGAACACCTACTGCCCACACCAAGAACACACGCACACTTGCTGCCACACACGACAGCAACACACACACATACCCAGCACACACACATGCATCAGAACACCTTCTGCAAACACCCAAAACACACGCACACAGACCCTCAACAGACACACGCACACACACAGCAGACACACTAAAACAGACACAAACTATAAATCCAATTAATCCTTTAGCATACAATGATCTTAGGCCAACCCATTGATTTATTATGCCTCAAAACCTTAATCACATTGGGTTTTCAAAACAATTCTTCTTATCACACTGAGACCCTAATCTCATTAGCTCAATTTTTAACAGTCAACGTAATAATATAAAAACCTTAATTCCATTCCAATGATTTTCTAGAGCTTAAGAATGGATAAAAAGAGTATTAATTCCTTACCTTGATGATGAATCTTCCAAGCAATGAAGAAGTGTTCTCCTTCTTCTTCTTCCTAGGTTCGGCCGCCCCTCTCTCCCTTGTTCAAGCTCACGGCAGCCCTCCTCCATCTCTCACGGTTTCTTTTTTCCCTCTCTCGGTAATAGCGCCGCCTCCCTCCCTCTCTATTCTTAATCACGGCAAAAGAAATAAGCAGCTAGGGTGGGTTTTAATTGTATAAGTAGAGCAGCTAGGGTGGGTTTTAATTGTATAAGTAGGTAAATTTTCTATTCCTAGGCCAATTAGGTTTCTAAGCCCAATTAGGTAACTTAAGCCCAAAACACTTGGCCCACAATTCTAATTCAACTAACATTTGAATAACATTAATTTAAATGACGAAAACAAGTAAATAAAACAGACATTTATATAAAAAAAAATCTGGGTTATTACATTTGGAACCATGAGTCACGTGCTTGATCCTTAGAGCCGCTCGAGTATCTATCTAGACTAAGATTGGTTGTTCTAGTGTACTCATGGGATTTACATATCCTATGTTTTGGGTTGAAATGTGATTCAGCTTTTGGCTGACAAATATTAAGAATCAGTATATGAACTTGTTGGAAATTTTGAGCATTCTAGGTTTCTTAAAACAACTAAATGTATGTTACTGAACCTCAAATACACAGCAAAAGGTTGAGGAACATATTTTAGATATGAATCTGGTATTAGGGACAAAGAAATATGAAAATTAGCATAGACTTGAATTAATATAGAAGATTGCAGAATTTATTATCACGCAATGACCGTGGAGAAGTAGAGAAACATATATGAAGATTCTCATCTAATTTCTTACCCTTTGTAGCTCAAGTATCTTATTAAGCAACCATCATATTTATATAACTCAAATTATACAGTTTAAAGATTATAGAGGCCTGTCACCGACTACACAATCAAGTGACAACGTAGTAACTAACAGTAGGCATTCATGATTCATGCTAACATTATCAACATCTTCTCCTCATGAAGGAGATAAATGTAGCTCAAACCAGATAGAAACCATGAACCAAGAAATGATGCACGAAGGCGAACAAGGCATTGCTGTAGATGTAGATTCAAGAGTCATCTTTACTGGGCTATTAATTTTCACTTTTTTTTTTCTTTGATACTTGCCTACTTGCAATTCTGCTGATGTTGGTTAGATTCTATTCTTAATTTCATACCTTTTATGTAGGATGAAGGAGCTGATTCCCATCTTACTGCAATATGTACGAAGCCGTCAGAAACCAGGGGGACAAATATTATGGGTTGGTCATAATTGTCGTAACTTTGATGTGCCTTTTCTAATAAATGAATTTAGTCGCTGCGGTTTTGAGATTCCCCCAGATTGGCACTTCGTGGACACATTGCCTCTGGCTCGAGAACTGATGAAATCTGGAGGTCTCCCTCTCTCTCTCTCTCTTTCTCTGCATTGGTGTGTGCGTATATGTGTGTGGATCCGGGGCCTGTGCAGTTGCATTGCACAACAGTCCGATTTGTATTTAGTACGGAGTACATGAGTTACACCTTATAGTAATACAAATTAGATTTTATAATAATTTGAGTTACTCTCTCCTACCCCAAATGAATGTCCAAATTTTGAGGGATATTTGAAAAAGGTTAAACTTAAGTCTGTTTAGCAACATAAATAAATAAAAACCCTTGATGATCTCACCATATTGCATTGCATCATGAGTATAAGTGTGAATTGTATGATGGGGGAGGATATAGTAACTTATTAATAAAAAATTGGACTTTCATTTTGGGACAATTTTTTTGGAAATTTGGACATTCATTTAGGGCCGGAGGGGGGGGGGGTGTGGTTGTGGTGTGGAGGAGTACATTTTATCGGCGTGAGATAACTTTCATAGTAACATGAGTTTAATCATAATACGTAACATGCCTTACGGTCCGTAACATGCCTTACATACAACGGTCCGACTGCAATGACTCCAAATTCATTTCATTTCATGTATGCCCATCAAGTTCCATGTAGTAGAGGATATTGAGCTGATTTTGATGCTTGAACCAGGTCCAAATGTTCCTTCGAAAGTATCACTCTCAGCACTAAGGGAGTTCTTTGAGGTCCCATTAGAAGGATCAGCTCACAGAGCAATGTCGGATGTCTACACTTTGTCATTGGTTCTACAGAAGCTGACTTTCGCCATGAAAATTCCATTATTGGGACTTATTGAAAGATCGTTCACTGCCTCTGACCTGATTAATAACGGAAAGAAGAAAAAAAACTCCAGGTAGCTTCAGGCACTGTTCTTTATTTTAGAAAGTGTAGTAATTAATGGTTATTGTAATACTATAGTATTAACCCCCGTGCCAAGGGCACGAAGTAACGCCTACTTCCTACTTGTAGTTCTATTAAATTCATTTTCCCCTTTTTAATCAAAATAGTCGTGCTAGTAAAAAAATATCATGTCCCAATAAACGATTAAGTGGGAACATTATCGACTAAACGTGTTTGTGCATTATATAGATATGAAAAACAATTGACACAAATATTATGCAAACATGTACACAGAAACTTCAAACTTCAAAATGATAAAACAAAGGATCCTTAATCACCTTTTTACTTACTTGGACAATATACACTAAAATATGAGATTCCAGCCCCATCAAAAACAACTTCAATCAATTATGAAATTAAAACAGTATATAATCAATCCATTAGAACTCACAGGTACCTCCTCGAAAGAAACACAAGCTACGAAGCAGACCTTCGAACTTCTCCAGGCACACTTTAGGTCTTATTTAGGGCTTGGAGTATATAAGGATTGTAAAATCAAAACCCATCCCAATTGACTAAAGGTGAAATTTTCTGTTGCTTCTTGGTTCCATCATTTACCCATTCTTCCAATTGAAAGCCTGCGCATAACATTATAGCAATATCTTACTCGGGAGTACAAATGGCAAGTAAAGCCACCTTTCATAGCCCCTTGAACTGGTATGGTTCTCTCCAAAATGGGTACTGACAATGCATATAAACAAGCAAAAGGAATTGGTGAGTAATAGATATGCACACAAAAAATCACATAGAAACACTTCCTAAAAAAAATTATACTCAATCATATGTAGACATGAATCATACATTATAAATTGAAATAGAGAAATAAAAAATTTCAAGCTTGAATTTATGATTTTACCTTGGGAGGAGTCATATGAAAAAAAAAAAAAAAACAGGTAAAGACGCAAACAATACACAATAAAACTCTATGATATTGTAGGAGAATAAAATTTATTGAAGCTGCATATATACTTGATCAAAGTCTTCTAAATGAAAGGGGATTGGAGTTGCGAAACTTAAACTCCATGAGTGAAAGTGTGTGTGATAAAAGGTAAGGGAAGGTATGAAATGAAACTGCTGGGAGTTGGACATCGGTTATGTGGGGGTGGGAAGTTAAAAACGATTGAGGGAAGGGGGAATTCAGGCCGTCGAATCATTTGATGAGATTCAATCTCATCCGCTTTTTGTCTCAGCGGTTATTATTGTAATATAAATAGTATTAACCCCCGTGCCAAGGGCACGAAGTGACGTCTACTACCCACTTGTGGTTCTACTAAATTTATTTTTCCCTTTTTAATCAAAATCGTCGTGCTAGTAAAAAAAATATCATGTCCCAATAAACGATTAAGTAGGAATATTGCCGACCGAATGTATTTGTGCATTATATAGATATGAAAAACAATTGACACAAATATTATGCAAACATGTACGCAGAAACTTCAAACTTCAAAATGATAAAACAAAGGATCCTTAATCTCCTATTTATTTGGATAATATACACTACAATATGAGATTTCAAATTTCATCAAAAACAGCTTCAATCAATTATGAAATTAAATCAGTATAAAAGGATTGTAAAACCAAAACCCATCCCAATTGACTAAAGGTTCAACCACCATATTATGTGAAAAAGAAGGTGAAATGTCATGCTAACTTCAACATAGATTCCACATTCTTCCCTGTTGCTTCTTGGTTCCGTCATTTACCCATTCTTCCAACCGAAAGCATGCACATAACATTATAGCAATATCTTACTCGGAAGCGGAGTACAAATTGTAAGCAAAACCACCTTTCATGGCCCCTTGAACTGGTATGGTTCTCTCCAAAGCAGGTACTAACAAAGCATATACACAAACAAAAGGAATTGGTGAGTAATAGATATGCACACAAAAAATCACATAGAAATACTTTCTAAAAAAATTATACTCAATCATATGTAGACATAATCATACATTACAAATTGAAATAGAGAAATAAAAAATTTCAAGCTTGAATTTATGATTTTACATTGGGATGGGAGGAGTCATAAGAAAAAAAAACAGGTGAAGACGCAAACAATACACAATAAAACTCCACGATATTGTAGGAGAATAAAATTTATTCAAGCTAAGCTGCATATATACTCGATCAAAGTCTTCTAAGTGAATATCATGAATCAAAAGGGATTGAAATTGCGAAACATAAACTCCATGAGTGAAAGTGTGTGATGAAAGGTAGGGGAAGGCATAAAATGAACTGCTGGGAGTTGGACATCGATTATGGGGGAGTGGGAAGTTAAAAACGGTTGAGGGAGGGGAAAATTCAGGCCGTCAGATCATTTGCTGAGATTCAATCTCATTCACTTTTTGTATCGGCGGTTATTTTTATTGTCTATTGTAATATAGATATAGATTGGACGTAACCATTCTTTTATTTTTTATTTAAGCCATTACTAAGTTATTATTATGGAATGGTAGTGGCTTTGTACTCAGAAAGAACTGATTATGAAACAATACCAAGAAAATAAGTTATTCTACTTAAAAATGATGTTGTTGATGATGATGATGGGTGCCAGATTTCCCAGTAAATGAAGTAGGGGTGTGCATGGTTCAGTTTGGTTCGGTTTTAGGTCGAAATCGAACCGAACCAAAGGATATTGGTTTTTGGTGTTTTGAAACCAATAAGTTTCGGTTTTTTAATGGTTTGGTGTTTTCGGTTTCGATTTGATATCGGTTTGGTTTAGTGTAATTTGCACTACAAGGGCTGTTGCAAGGTGAATGTTTTCAGTGACTGCTGTATGACACCCTAGAATGACAATAATCGACTTCGTTTAGTAGCTTATCGGTTCGGTTCGGTTTTTTAATGATTTTTATATACTTTGAAGTGGAACCGAACCGAAATATTCGATTTTCTATTTTTAATGGACCGCTCCAAACCAATAGCTTATTGGTTCGATTTTTCGATCCCGATTTTTCGATTTTTTTCGGTGTTAATAATTTTTTTGATTTTTCTGCTCACCCCTAAAATGAAGTGTGTAAGCTCTTGTTTGTGCTGCCGCCGTTCCATCTCAAATTCTCAATGTGCACGCTGAGTGTCGTACTCGTTGATACGTGCCTCTATTGCAAAAAAAAAAAAGAAAATTATTTTAGTTACTATTGTATTATCTATAACTTTTTTTTTTTTGTCATATTCGTACTTAAATTGTGTGCTATACACTTGTAAATTTCAATTAATTGTCCTACTTGCAACACTTTTTCCACACACAATACTTTTCAATGTAATACCCATTCATTAATTTTAGTGCCTAATAATAAAGTGCACATTAAATTGGGAAGGAGGTAGTAATTGACATGTTGATTTTTGTGGTTAACTTGATTAAACTTTTATAGACAAGAGTTGGTTTTATAAAAAACGCGTTTATTTTTCTAAGATTAAGGAGAAATTATTTTTACACTGTCACTTAATAATACATGCACTGACATTTTTCACACTGACACTTTTTTACCCTACACTGACACTCTTTTATACTGACACTTAATAATACATGCATTGACACTCTTCACACTGGCATTTGTTTACACTAACACTGACACATTTTAACACTAACACTGACACTTTTTTACACTGATACTTAATAATACATGCACTAACTCTCTTTAAACTGACCTGACACTATTTCCACTAGCACTTTGTTACATTAATATCGACATTTTTTCACACTAGCACTGACACTTTTTACACTGACACTTAATAATACATGCACTGACACTCTTTACACTGATACTTTGTTACACTAACATTGACACTTTTTGACACCGGCACTTAATATTACATGTACTGGCACTTTGTTATACTAAGACTACCCATAATGGATTAAATGAAATGGGAATAAAAGTTAATTTAGCTAGTTGAAATGGTGTAATGGGTTTAAATGAAATGAGAGGATGAAAGTTTTCATCCTAGTTGAAATGGGTTAATTTAGTTAGTTGAAATGGTGTAATGGATTAAATGAAATGAAATGGGTTAAATTAAATGAGAGCATGAAAGTTAATTTAGTTATTTTTAATAATAATTATCGTTATTTATCTAATTATTTAATTGCAAAAAAATTAATTAAGTGTGAAATATTTTTTTAATTATAAATAATAATAATAATTATTATTTTACAAATCATAAAAATAGAGAATATAAATAAAATAAAAGTGATGGGATATAAAATGATGAGTTGGAGGGAGTTGAAATTTAATTTAATTCAACTATTGTAGGGTGGTTAAATGAAATGGGTAGTTGAAATATGAGGTGGATGAGATAAAGTGAGGTGGATGAGATAAAATGATTAAATGAAATGGGGGGTTAAATGAAATCATTGTGGGTAGTCTAACACTGTCACTAGCGGGGAAAACAAAACACGTTTTTTCTAAGCTCAAGAAAAAACGCGTTTTTTGTAAAGATTTTGACTATAGACAATTACTTAGATGCGTAAGTTGTAAAAAAAATAAAAATTGTTTGAGGATCAAATTGATTTTTTTTTAATTTTTTTTTTGAATAGTCGGATTTATTTGTTTTTTTTTTCTCTCCAGAAAGTGAAAGTGCTTAACAATTAGCTATTCAATTCTCTCAGAATACAAAATGGACGTTTAATATGGACAGAAGGAATAATTTCAATAATAATCATCAAATTAAAATGCTTTAATTGTGAAAGCCTGGCCAGTAGCGCATATCACTATTCGTTTTTAAAATTTTGAACACTTAAAATAATTGAATATTTTTATCAATTTCTTTTGTAACATATCACTTTCCCCAAAGTTCCTTATTAATTTAAAGGATAAATTGCGTTTTAGTTACATGAGTTTGTCGAGATGCTTCAATTGGTTATCGAATTTGCATTTGTTACAAGTTGGTTATTGAGTTTGTCTTTTTGTTGCAATCAGATGTAATTTTGAATGAATCGTTAAAAATCTAACGAAAAGCATAACATGTGTCGATCACGTGAGTTACTTATGGGTATTTTGGTCTTTTCCATGAATGAGAAAACAGCTCCTAAAAAATTCTAAAATGAAAAAAAAAATCAAAAAATAATTAAAATTGTTGAAATAACAATAAATTATTATAAAATGAGAAAAAGTAAAAGTATAGAAACTTATCGTTTATATTATTTCATTATATTTTTCTATGTTTCAAAGTACATTTTTATTTACATTAAATTATTCAGTTAACTTATTTTTCAATAAGAAATTATTTTCATAATTAAAACATCGATCTCCACCAACATCAACCTCCATCTTTACCATCAACCCACCACCATATCCACCATGAACCCGCCGCCATCTCCACCACCATGAACCCACCGCCATCTCCACCACAATACTCATAATCCTCAAATATTCCAATTCATTAAGCACAAAGACCCAAAAAAAAACCAAACAAATTACTGAATCCATTACACCCAGTAACACAAATCAAAATGCAACAACTATCAGATTTTTCAAAAGCCCAAATCCAAAATAAAACAAACACAAAAAATAATTATATTAAGAAACCTTCAAATCTGAGAATGTGGAAGAAGGTCGATCAAACAGAGAAGCTCAAATCCATGAATGCCTACAAATGTGTCTTCCTGGTCTTCTCTTCGTGGCCGTTTGGAATTGGCCGAGTGGGAAGAAAGGGACGTAACAAAGGCATCAACTGTTAGGAGAGCTGACCGGAGTTGAGCTTTTAGGCCGGAGATGGGTGCGGGGCGAGCTGACGGTGACTGGCGTTGTTGACGAAGCGGGGGGGAGAGAGAAACTTGTTTTTCCTTTTTTTTTTTTTTTTGAGATTTTGACATAAATTATTGAGAAATATATTTATTACGAGAAGGGGGTAAATTTAAAAATATAGTGGAAGAGGTATTTTGGTCTTGTCCATGCAAATTCCAATGAAAAGACCAAAATACCCCTAAATAACTCACGTAGACGTGTCCATTTTATAAACCGAACCGGCCAACCGGGAGGTTTAAAACCGGCCAAAACCGGTCAAAACCGGTCAACGGCGGTTAACCGGAACCGGCTAACCGAAACCGGTAATTGGCCGGTTCGGTTAAGGTTTGAAATTTTGAAAAACCGGCCAACCGTCGGTTAACCGCCGGTTTTGGCTTGCTCGGCCGAGTCATATGAGTTGCTCGGCCGAGCATAACCTTCCAGTAGTGTTAATTTCCAATAACGGTCATGCTCGGCCGAGTCATATGAGTTGCTCGGCCGAGCGTAACGCCTGAACTCATTCCAACTGGCTACTTTTTCAAACTAGCCGTTATGTTCACCACCACCACCACCACCACCACCACCACCACTACTACTACCGCACCACCACCACCACCACCACCACCACTACTACCACTACTACTAGTACTACCACTCTTACTAGTCTACATACACCACCACCACCACTACCACCACCACTACTACCACCACCACTACTACCACCACCACCACTACTACTACTACCACTGGGTCCACTACTACTACTATCACCACTACTACTACCGCTACTACTACCACTCCTACCAATACCACTACTACCGGTACACCACCACCATCACCACCACCACCACTACTACTACCACTACTACTACCACCACCACCACTACTACTATCACTACTACTACTACCACCACCACTACTATCGCTACCACTACCACTACCACCTCTACCACTCCTACCAATACCACTACTACTAGTCTACACCACCACCATCACCACCACCACCACTACTACTACCACTACTACTACTACCACCACCACTACTACCGCTACCACTACCACTCACCACCTCTACCACTCCTACCAATACCACTACTACTAGTCTACACCACCACCATCACCACCAACACCACTACTACTACCACTACTACTACTACCACCACCACTACTATCGCTACCTACCACTACCACTACTACCGGTCTACATCACCACCATCACCATTCACCACCACCACAACTACTATTACCACTACTACTACTACCACCACTACCACTACCGCTACTACCACTACTACCACTACTACTACCACTCCTACCCTACCACTACCACTCCTATCAATACCACTAGGTCCACTACTACCAGCTTACCACCACCACTCCTACCAATACCCTCGTTGTAATTGTATTTTAATTAATAAAATTTAAGGGTACCGTCGCTTTTCTTTTATATACTTTCGTTTCTTATAAAAAAGTTAAGTTTTATTTCTTTCAAAATTCATAACTTTTTTATAAATCTTTTTTCAAAAAATGTATGTAGTAAACTTAAGTCTAAAATAATCTTATTTATCCAAAAAAAAAATTGAAAAAAATTAAAAGTTAACTTTTTTCAAAAAAGCAGATTAAATTTCATTTCTTTAAAAATTCATAACTTTTTTTATAAACCTTTTTGCAAAAAATGTATCTAGTAAACTTAAGTCTAAAATAGTCTTATTTATTCAAAAAAAAATTGAAAAAAATTAAAAGTTAACTTTTTTCAAAAAACCGTTAAAAAAATTAACTGAAAAATGATATGCTCGGCCGAGCAACACCAAAGACTCGGCCGAGCAACCCTCAACCCCTAAACCCTAAAAGGGTTGCTCGGTCGAGCGACATCAAAGACTCGGCCGAGCAACCCTCAAAACCCTAAACCCTAAAAGGGTTGCTCGGCCGAGCAACACCAAGGACTCGGCCGAGCATATCCAAACCGTCAAACCGGAGGTTAACCGGATAACCGTTAAAACCGTGAACCGCCTAAACCGTAACCGGTCTAGCCGGTTAGGCGGTTCGGTTTCGGTTGGAGATTTTGGAGGTTTCAACCGCCGGTTTTCAACCGGCTAACCGGCGGTTTTTGGAACCGGCCACGTCTAAACTCACGTGAGCGGCATATGTTATGCTTTTCGTTAGATTTTTAAAGGTTCATCCAAAATTACACCTGATTGCAACAAAAAGACAAACTCAATAACCAACTTGTAACAAATACAAATTCGATAACCAATTGAAACATTTCTACAAATTCAGATAACTAAAATGCTATTTGCCCTAATTTAAATGACTCATCGAAACAAATCACTTTCTCCAATGTTCCTTCTTAAATTAAATGACCTACAAGTTTTTATACACTACTATATTATAATGCATGCAATATGTAATAATTAAAATTATGATACAACATCATCAATGCTGCTACCTACCACCACCATCGCTCGCCAAATATCGATCGTCGGTCGGCGCCTACCACTATCCACACAATATTATACATTGTCATATGATACAATTTTTTACAGAACAATATAGCATAAATAATACAATTTGAAAAAGAACTTAAGGAAATTATAATATTTTTTTTAGAAATTATGAGACATTCTCCCCAAAATAATTAGTTATTTATAAAATTATAATGAATTGATTTGATTATGAAAATCAAATTGGAATAACTTAGTATTTTTGTTCAAAATAATTTGACGCAATTTTTTTCTCAAATAATTCTTTTTTAAAAATCTATTTCCCAAAATAACTCACTTTTCAAACAATTTTCCAAAATGACCACTTTTTTGGAAATCGCTACACGGTGTAGCGATTTTAACCGTGACCGGTAAAATCGCTACACGGTGTAGCGATTTTGGTGTAATTAGGGTTTAATTAATACTGTAATTAAGTAAAGACAAAATTGCTACACCATGTAGCGATTTTTACCGGTCATAGTCAAAATCGCTACACCGTGTAGTTATTTCCTCTTTATTCCAGTAGATAAGCTTTTTCCGGCAGATTCATTCATTCTCTCGTATCCCTCCTCCTCCGAATTGAATTTTCAGCTTTCACCCCTCAATCTTCTTCTCAATACAAATTCAATTAAACCCAAAAAATGGATCCATCTCTCCTCCATTATATGAACCGCCGTCCCAATTCCTACGGCCAATCCTCCACCCCTCAATCTTCTCAATCCTCCTCTTCATCGCCTCTTATTCCTGGTCCCGCCGGTGTCGTACAGTTTGCCATGCGCCAGAAAATCCTCGACCGTCAGAGCTTATCTTCGTAGGAATCCCCGATCGCAACACAAGAGTATATACGGAGAGCGATTGAAGATCCGGTGAAGGATGAAGATTTCCAAGACAGTCATTGGCTTTCTGCAATGGAATTTCTCATTGAAGCCGGTACATATTATCCGTTGAGCTCTATCAACAAGAAATGTCATAATATTGACACGGTGGATCAGGCATAATATCAAGATTAATTATAGTTAAATGTTTGTAAAGATAATTAATTTTTTACATTTATGTATGTTCTATTATGTTGCTGTTGTTATCAAGTCCTACAGACCAAATGGTCTTGGTCATCTTATGGTGACTTTAAAGGTCAGGATATGAACTTAGTATGCTTTCTATCATGGGTGAAATGTGTTTTGAGTTACTAACTGGGATAAAATTATTAGGATCCTACGAATACCATAGATGCTTCCATTCATTGGAAAGTGCTAACTGAGAGTGAATTTGCAAGTGATATATCTGTCGGTTCTGTTTTGATACTTCAGAAGGTATGATATATTAAATAATGGAAGTCAGTACACTTTGGAATCGTCATTAATACTTCCATCTAATTGTTTGTTTTGAAATTTTAGGTTGTTGTTTTTGCTCCCACACGATCAGCACATTATCTTAACATAATATTCAACAATGTTTTCAAGGTACAAATTTTCTTAATTTTGCTGAATTGTTGGAATCATATAGTAAATGATGTTAAGCTCATATGGTTTGCAGGTATTTCCTAAGAATAATGAAGTTAAGTGAATGCTAAGCTCATTTGGTTTACATGAATTTTCTAAATGTTTGAAGGAATTAATGTAAGATTTTCTATGTGACCGGGATGTGGTCACTAACTTGAGAATATTTATTTTAATGTTATTTTAGTTTTTAAAAATTATTTGGTACAGTTTGTGTTTGGTTTTGTTGCAATTTTTTCTATCATCATTTTTTTAACACATGTAAAAAAAAGTTTGTAAATAAAAACATAATTCATGAAGAAGAGTTGAATATATTACTACCTCCGTCCCACTTCAAGGGTCCTATCTTTTTTGATGTTAGCACGAAGGTATTTTGAGCAATAATTTGAAGTTAATTTAATTATCTAAATGAAAATTTTAAACTTGTTATTGAAACACCATTATATATACTACAAATAACAATTTATAGATATTCATTATGATAACTAAATTAACATATATTTATTGCTCAAAATACCTCTGTGGCTAACATAAAAAAAATAAAAAATAAGACCCTTGAATTGAAGTGGACTGGAGTACAAATTCTGACCTAAAATCGCTACACCTTGTAGCAATTTCACCCGGACAAATTCTGACGTAAAATCGCTACACCATGCAGCGATTTCACCCAGATTTTGAAACTCGCTACATGGTGTAGCGATTTTAAGCTGGCATTTCCAGTAGATAAGGTTTCCCGGCAGATTCAA
Source organism: Adenophora triphylla var. japonica (assembly GCA_022495995.1). Lineage (NCBI taxonomy): Eukaryota > Viridiplantae > Streptophyta > Magnoliopsida > Asterales > Campanulaceae > Adenophora > Adenophora triphylla. Next base: position 267,779 of record JAFEMH010000908.1, read on the forward strand.
GTTCATCAGATTCATTCTCAGTCTCTCATATCCCTCATACTTCTTAAAAAAAACTCAAAGTTTCGTATCATTTTATTTCGTCAGAATCGTTGAAGATCAAGAATCAAGGTAAATTAACATAATCTTAATCATTGTTTTCACTTGTGTTTAGATATAAAATTTAAGTATTTAACTGTGTTTTAGTTTATTGTAGATATAAATGTTAGGGTTTTGTTATATAGGTTTTAACACTTTGATTTCGTAATGTAGGGTTAAAGATGAACGGGAGTCCAATCATTTTCATGTGTTACTGGGGAGGTGATGATGAACAACCATTTGATGGTCCTCATTTTAAAAAAGGGCCAAAATGTGCAATTAGGGCTAGTTGCCGATGGAGATACAATGAGTTGATTGATGAATTATATAAAAAGGCGTGCTTAGATCGGTCTCAATTTGATTTGGAAGTCATTTACAGATGTCCTCATACTTTTGATAGCGGGATTGGTGAGTACTTTCCTTTCCGTATTGAAGATGATGCGTGTATGGATATAATGTTCCATTATTTAGCTAAATTTGAGGGGATGGGTAATTTGCAGCTGTATGTGGTTGTAAAATTGATTGAAAATTGACCCAATCCAGAGTTTGAAATACTGCACATAGAGACCATTTATGGGTATTCACCAACTGGTAACTGTGATGCAGGAGTTGGTCCAAGTTCTCAAACACTTGTATCAACCCAAACACCAAATTATGATGATGGGGCATTTGGTCATAATGATCCTGTTAATGATGGTAATTTTGAAGATGATGTAGATTATGAAGAAGAAGAAGTACACACTGATGTAGATGCAATGCTAGATGCTGATAATGATGAATATGAGGAGGGTAGTAGTGATTCTGATGTCGATTTGGGAGAGGGTGATAATGGGCCGATTGATGATGACGTGGAAACACCTTTTGTTCATTATGAAGCGCCAGAAAATTGAAGGTATGAGAGAGCAGATTATCCCTTTTACAGTGATATTGGTAGTTTTGCTCGACAAGAATAAGGCTTCATTGATTACCATAATGAACCTAGTTTTCCAGTTTGGGATCCGGATAACCATGAAATTGCTAAAGGGATACGCTTTTCTAGCAAGAATGAGGCACAATTTGATATAAAAAGGTACCATATTCGCACCAATCGCCGGTTCAAGGTAAGAAAGAGCATACCTCACACATGGGTAATTGAATGTATATTGAAAAAAATTCCATGCAATTTTTATGTTCGTGTGAGTAGGAGGAAGTTTGGCTATTAGGAAGTGAGCAAGTATAAGGCTCCTCATTGCTTCTTATATCTTGGAGAAAGTCGAGATCACCCCAACCTAGATGCCAAGTTTATTGGTCGGAAAATAGTTGGTCTTATTAAGGCCGGTTTAGATGTCAAGGTTGGAGTTATTATTGCACACTGTGATGTACCCGATTTGGCGCTCGACAAAACTTGGGAAGTTTAAAAGATTTTTGGATTGGGTTAGTCTTTAGCGGACTTAAAAAATAAATGGAGTCGCCACGCCATTTTAGTTTAGGGCCAAAACTTTGAAAAAAGCCTGAAAGTAGAGAAACGAGTCCGGAGGTCACGTTACACTCCGGAAAGAACATATGACGTTCACCCTAAATGCCTCGTATAACGAGTCTTCCATACTTGAAACTTGTGTGTGTGTGTGTGTGTTTTGTAAAAGGTTTGGATTAAAAGGATTTTCTGGAGATAAAATGAATCTAAAGGACTGGACTGGAAAATTGTTTAAAAACAATGATGAAACTGAAAAAACAACGATAACTGAAAACTATTTGCTGATGAAAATGTCATCCGCGTGGATGAGTTTGTAGTGCAACATCATCCGCGTGGACAAGGCTACAGTTTCAATATTTTACAGTTTCCTAATCAGTCACTGTAAATTCCAGAAACTTAACTGGATTTGATGTAACTTAACTGGAATCAGAATCGAAAAATAGAAAACAAAGGAATGTTTGGATTTTTGGCATCCATGCTTGTCCTTTCTTTCCCTAGACTTTGATTAGTGGTCATTAGTGATGAATCCACTTAATCAAGCCATCCCGGGGGTACATTAGGACTTTGAAAGCATTTCATTTGCTAGGAAAAGGGGATTTAACATGGAAAGTAAATTAACAAGAAAATTAGGTCAAGATGTATCAACTTTAGAGGAAGATCTCTAAGGTGGTCACAAGAAGGACCATCCTTGAGACCTAGGCTCAAGTGTATCTCTTACATCTTGGTGTGACCTAAATGTGTAAGTCTTAAGGATGTTCATCCATGAAAATGGTTCCAAGGTGAATATCTTAGACTAAAGGGGGGGGGATTTACAAGAAAATAAACAATGTGGACCATTTGAAGTGATCATCTATGGAAATGGATTCCAAGATGACCACATTTTAGGTCAAGTGAACAAGTAAAAAAAAACTAGTAATGTAAAGGGGACATGGGGAATAACATGAAAGTAAAGAAAAATGTGGATCACTTTAGAAGATCATCCATGAAAATGGATTACATGGAGATCCTCATAGATCTAAGGAAAAAGGGATGAACAACAAGTAAACCAACAAGACTACATCATTTATATATGAAATGTATGTATGAATGAAGGAGATTTGAGTAAGGGGAGTGAGGGTTTACCAATGTTTCTTGAGTTGGTGTTTAGGGTTTGAGGGATTTCAAGGCTTAGGAAGGGTTTGGTAGTGGAATTTGGTGTTGGATTTGAGTAGTGGGAGTGTTTAAGGCTGTTTTGAGGAGGGATTTCGGCTGAGTAACAGTAGGAAATGGGATTTTTTGGCCTTCTAAAACTGAGGGGGAAGGGTTGTATTTATAGGTTGGCTGGGGTGTAAAATCATCAGCGTGGATGATTTCTTAGGTACAAAATCATCTGCGTGGATGATTTTGTCGCTACAAAGTCATCCGCGAGGATGAAATCATCAGCGTGCCTGAATTGCAGAAAAATAGTTTTGGCTGTTTCTTATTTGGTCAAAAAGCCTTTTACCTTGGAAATGATACATTCCAGCGAGGTCCTTGACCATGTTTTTATATCTAAAAGGTCCTTCCTCATTCAAATTGTCTAAATAATGTCCGAAATGCCCCTAAATGATTATAAATCATTAAATTGGGCTGACGGAATATTAACGACCCAGATTGGGGCACTTACAGTAGCCCCTCGACGACGGTACTTCCAGGGGAAGTTGGGTCGTCGACAAAAGTGAGGATCCCAATCTGGCAAGCTTTACCTAGATGGGCGAGGAGGTGACCAAAGCGGTCGGATGGCTGGACCCTTTTAAAGGATTCCTACGTATCCCAGGTGGGAATCAAGCCGGTCGTAGTTCGGATCTTGCGGGGGAAAGGAGTGACCAAGGTGGTCAAATGAATGGACCTCCCCATTGCATTTTCGTTGCCGAAGATGGACTCGACTAACGAGGGTGTTGCCGAAGATTGACTCGACTAACGGAGGGTGTTGCCGAAGATAGACTCAACTAACGAGGGTGTTGTCGAAGATAGACTCGACTAACGAGGTGTAGCCGAAGATAGACTTGACTAACGAGGGTGTTGCCATATATAGACTCGACTAACGAGGGTATTGCCAAAGATAGACTCGGCTAACGAGGGTGTTGCTGAAGATAGACTCGACAAATGAGGGTGTTACCGAAGATAGACTCGACTAACGGAGGTGTTGCTAAAGATAGACTCGACTAACGAGGGTGTTGCCAAAGATAGACTCGACTAACGAGGGTGTTGCCGAAGATAAACTCGACTAACGGAGGGTGTTACCGAAGATAAACTCGACTAACGAGGGTGTTGCCGAAGATAAACTCGACTAACGAGGGTGTTGCCGAAGATAGACTCTACTAACGGAGGGTGTACTTTATCATCGCATACTTGCTTTGTTGCTTAGCTGGGGAAAATTCGGGCTTACGATGACTGCCGAGATTTATCTGCTGGGGATATATATTCTCTGTACGGGCTTACAATGATTGCCGGAGAAAAGAATTCGGGCTTACGATGACAGCCGAGAAGGGATTCGGGCTTACGATGACGGCCGAGAAGGAAATTCGGGCTTACGATGACGGCCGAGAAGGGATTCGGGCTTACGATGACAGCCGAAAAGGAAATTCGGGCTTACGATGATGGCTATGTCTTGTGCCTCTATTTATGCTTAAGATTAGATTGAACATATTAATCAAGAGTCAAAAATAACCTTTTGAGCATTACCCTGAGTTTTGTCATACTTCCACCCTAAATTCCATTCTGTAGTTATAATTGGAAGAGGGATTGAAGGAAAAGGGTGGAATTTGACCAAATCTTGGGCAGTGAAACTAACCTCTTGTATATCCATCTTCCTTTTGTTTCCATCAAGTAGAGTAGGTTGGGTTGATGTTAGGAAGGGTGTTGTAAGTTCCCCATTTACTAGCAAAATTCGGGTTTCTTAAGGGAGTGGGGAGTGAAATCCCCACTCTTTTGGGGAAAGAAAGTGTGTATATTTTGGACATCTTTATCAATGACAGGTACGCAATTACGTTTATCACTTTGAAGTGTTTTTTTTTCTTTTTTCGATTCCTTTTTACATTTATCTCTTTGAAGTTTTCTTTTTCGATTCCTTTTTATTTGATCGGATGATGTGCTTAAGATGTGATATATATAAGTGATGGAGGATTTCTCTCCTAATTATAATTTACCTAGCAAGTGCACTAGTTATCACTGTAGTAATATGAATATATGCAAGGGTCGAATCCACAAAAACTCGTGGATTAACAAGTATATTTTGATGTGCGTATTGCAACCCTAATTGCAACCCTAATGATTTCTTTCATAATTATAACTATTATCATTTTATGTATTATTTTCATGGGTATTAAATAGATTAATCTCATTTATCATTTAATGGTTCGTTTACAAAATATTAGGGTTGAGATATTTGATTTGCGAATTGCAACCCTATGATTTCTCTCTTTGTAAATATATTTAACTAGGTCAATAAAACATTCAAGAAATTATATAAAAATTATAAGAAAATAGAACCTAGATTTATTCGATTTTCGATAGGTTATTAATTAAATCGATTCATCTCAATAATTGTCAATGTATAAATCATTCACGCTATTGTAATGGTTTATATCCAAATAAATTCAAGAGTCAAAAAGTATATTAATCATACAATTAATCTCAAGTATAATTTTTAAAAATATTGAAAAGAACAAGAATGAGAAAGAAATATGAAGAATTAAAACCTTATTATAAATATCAAATTGTTATTATCCAATTCACAAATCAATATATTTAGCCACTACTAAAGGCCATAAAAAATAAAAATAAAAACCTGGATTGAAACATTGAATTCTTTTTCAAAACTTGCAAAACCTAAATTATGATCAAAGATGATAAAGATGCTAAACTAGTGTTGTTTTATATTAGGGAAGAGAAGATTTCCTAAATTGAGCCCTAATCTTCTTCGAATACGAAGTGCAACTTTGAATTCGTCCAAATCCGGCTTCAGTACGTTGAGGGTGCGGTCGCTCCCTTTTAAGTGCACGATCGCACTAAGTTTCTGGAATACGGGCGCAGTCGCTCTCCTTGTTAGGCGCAGTTGAAATTACCCGATCCGGCGCTGCAGACGTCATCTCGCGTTGGGACGGTCATTGCTGTTTTTAGTAGAGTCGCCACGCCGTTTTGATTGTGCCCAAAACATTGAGAAAATGCCTATTTTTTGTTTGTTTTGTTGTGTGATGAGATTTTTGAGTTCGAAGATCAGGTTACGCCTCGAGAAGAGATATTTGAGCTCACCCGAGTCGCCTCGTATACACGAGTCTTTCGATACCCTTCTTTTCTTTAATTGTTGTGTGTGTGTGCGCTTTTAAATAAAATGCATTAATTAAATAATTGAAAAGACAATGCGGGAATAGTAACAAATCGCTATTACCGTCAGACCTCCATAGTGCAATGGAAGGCCTTGTGGGATCGTTTGTACGGTTTGGGTCTGCGTGAATAGTAAATTTAGACTACATTGTAAGCAGTAAATTTAAAGTAGTAAAGTATTTAAAGACTGAAATTAGAGCAGTATTTAAATGTGCGGAAGGAGATTTTGCCCTCACTAATGGAAAAATCTCTCCTAATTAACTCTCAGTATCACACTTGGGGTTTCTAAAGAGGAGAGAAATTCTGCACTCACTCGGGCAGAACCTCCCCTAATTAGCACTCGTTCACACTTGTTGGGACTGGTTTGAACCGTTTGGGTGTTTGGAGTTATGGTTTGGGATGAATAGGGCTAGAGGGACGTCGGGAGTTCTGGAAATATGAGTATGAGCTTCAAAACTTCTTGAGGATTTCAACAACAATATCTCTAGCAATCTTTATGACTTGAACACAAGGCCTATTATTGTTGGGTTTTACGGGTCCATGCGCAGCGGAATTAAGCATTAAAACATAAAACCCAATGAGCCCTAGGATCCGTTCTATACGATTAATTTGAATACCTATGAGATAGAATTAAACCAACCTTGAAACGCTTTCCGGTCTTGAGCTATCGAACGATTTGATTATGTGATATCGAATCACAAACTTCGTTCTTCAACTTGCTTGAACTCTAGGCCTTGATCGATGAACGAGCGAAGACCCTCTTTTGGTATCCACACCTTTGAATGAATCCAAGAACAACTTCTTGATGATTGCTAGATCTAAACCTTGAAGAATATTGAGAGTATTTTGTTGTGAATTTTGATTGAAAATTTCGGCTAACTTTTTAGGTCTGACAGAACCCTTGTATTTATACTACAATAGTAGGAATACCTCTCCTAATCGTATTAGGAGAGACAGGCTGTCAAACCGCGTATTGGCCTATTATGTCGCGCGGTATATTAAGCCATTGGCTTAATATGTCGCGCGGTATATATAGCCGTATACGTAAACTCTCAACTATTCTTCCTCCGGTTTAACCAATTCATTCTAGTTGTGTGTGACCCAATAGGATTACATTATGTTGGCAATGAGTTCGATCATATCGAACCTCATAAGACATAAGCGGACTCTAGCAAGCCATTATGTCTACCCAAATAATGCAACGTAAGAGTTCACGTTTCCAATGGTGTACTTCCATTTATCCCTTTGTCTCACGATGTTATATTGAACACAAGTCATGGTCCTTGTCAACTTGTTATTGTTCAATGCTTTCTCGATTCTTGAGTATAATGATAATTCCAATCATATTGGGGTACGGCCATACACTTTCATCATTATCACTCATCGAGGGCCCAAGCATAACATCTCTCTTCCGAGGACAAATTCCTTCTTGACTTATCATCCTTCCCATCATGAATCCGATCATGCCAATGATAGCCTTTATAGATATCGTGTTAAGATATCGTTTGACTAAAATCAAACATGACTTTCATCATATGTAAGGTTATGATAGTCTTAGGTCTAGGAAATAAATGAAGTAACCGTATGAGATTTAAGTATGACATTTGACCATGACATAAATCTCATGCGGGTCATGTCCAAATACTTGTTCTCTAACAAGTACCCATAATTTCAATGTGCATCTCTTATGCATATAATCATCACATGATTATCCATTGACAATTATACTAATTATTCTCTTAATAATTAGGGACGGAGATTATTACAATAAATATGCAAACTATATAATAATCAAATAATAAACATAAACGATAAAGATGATACATAACGGTTTTCACTTAAACATAACTAAAGCCTAGGGCATTACACCAACAAGCCTCCCACTTGCACTAGGCTCCATTTATGTATCGAATACTCATGGATCTAACATGCCCATCATGCTTCGCCTATGCGAGTGTCTTTGTAAGTGAGTCCCTTATGTCATCATCGGTTGATACTTTGTATATTTTAACGTCTTCTCATTCTTTATGAATTCCTCGAAGAACGTCTAAGTGAGTGTTTGGATCACTGTTGTGACCTTGGTTCCATTGTTTGCACAAGTGGCACCACTATTGTCATAACAAAACTTTCACCGATTAGTGATACTTGGAAAAACACTTGAAGTATTTCCAAAATACTAAATGAACTTTTGATCCAAACTGCCTCTTTCAGCTACATCATATGTTGCTAAAGTATGGCCTTAGTAGTCGAATCGGCTACAATTTCTGCTTGGAACTCTTCCAATCAAAACTGCACCTCTAATAAGCACAAACACAAATTCTAATTGCGATTTTAAAATAACTTTGTTAGTTTGGAAGCTAGCACCTATGTAACCCTTACAACAAGATTAACTTCCAATCTTTCAAATCCCAAGAACGTATCCTTAGTTCTTCTTAAGTACTTAGGATCATCTTGACTGTCATCCATTGGTTCTCAACAGGATCAGATTGGTATCGACTCATCATGCTTATAGCATACGAGACGTCGAGTCTAGTACAAATCATGGCATACATGACAGATCCAAGTGTCGCAGCATATGGAACTTCATTCATTCCCTTTTGCTCATCAGTTGTCATAAGACAATGAATATTGCTAAGAGAAATATCATGACCCATTGACAAGCTACTCTTCTTAGAATCTTCTAATAATCTTGTCAATGTGAACACTTTGACTCAAACCAATTTATCCTTCTAGATCCATCTCTATAGATCTTGATGCCAAGGATGTAAGCGGCTTCACCCATATCTTTCTTTGAGAAACCTTTCCTTGACCAAGACTTAACAGTCTTAAGTGTCGGAACTTGTTTTTCAAATGAATAAGATATTATTGTAATAAACAATAGAAATAAAACCATGCTCCCACTGAATTTCATGCATACACAAGGTTCATCTTTGTACTTGATAAAGTCAAACTCTTTGACCAATTCATCAAAACAAAGATTCCAATTCCTTGAAGCTTGCTTCAATCCATCTCATGGATCCTTGCAACATGCATACTTTATTAGAGTTTCTTGGATCGACAAACTATTCGGGTTGTGTACTTTACACATCCTTAATAATCTTTCCATTTAAAGAAAGTCGTTTGACATCCATTTGTCATATCACATAGTCACAATATGCGATTATGGCAATTGAAATTCTAACAGACATCGACATTGTAACTGGCGGAAAAAGTTTCAACATAGTCAATACTATGAATTAACCTAAGTCCCTTTGCTACAATCCTTAGTCATAAAAGTATACACCTTCACATCCATGTTGGTCTTTGAAGACCTACTTGCACCCTTTAGTTTTTACACTTTTAGGTAGCCCAATCAAGTTCCAATTAAACTTGATTGTTAAACATGGATTGTAATTTGGATTCCATGGTTCCTAACCATTTATCCAAATTAGGAGAGGACATCGCTTCTTGATAGCAAGTAGGATCGTCATTCTCAATGACTTCCACTTCATCACTTTCCGCAACAAGAAATCACTATTTCTTGAGTTCGGATCGTAACCTATCCAATCTACGATGGACTTGTGCATCTTGAACCGGTTTCACAACTTCTTTGTGAACTTGGTTCTGTCTCTACTCTTGGTTCCATATTATTTTCGAGTTCTTGAACTTCTTTCAAGATTAATTTTACTCCCACTAGATTCTTTATTGAGAAATTATTTCTCAAGAAACAAATCGTGTAGAGCAACAAACATTTTGTTCTCTTTGTGATTGTAAAATCAATATCCGAAAATAACCTTGTCAGATTTGGTGCTAACTTATAAGAGACAAGTCTCTTTACATAAGATTCGCAACCCCAAATCTTCATGAAAGACAAACTAAGTTTTCTTCCATGCCACATCTCATGTGGGGCCTTAGGAACCGATTTAGTAGGGACTCGATTCAGTGTAACCACATTATTTCTAATGTATATCCTCAAAAGGAAATAGGAAATAGGAAAGTCTAATTGACACATCATCGAACGAACCATGTCCTACAAGTTTCAATTCCTCCTTTCAGACACACCATACAATGTGGTGTTCCGGGTGGAGTCAACTTTGAAACGATTTCATAGTTTTGAGATGATTGTCAAATTCTTGGCTCAAATATTCATTACCTCGATCTAATCGAAGTACTTAATAATTTTACCAAGTTATTTTGTACTTCATCTTTGAAATGTTCGAAACATCTCAAACGATTCACCTTTGGACTTCATCAGATAGACATAGTCATATCTAGATAAGTCTTTAGTGAAATGTGATGAAATATCGAAATCTTCCCCTAGCAATGCTTCTTAATGGTCCACATACATCTCATGTATAATGACCAATAAGTCACTAGCCCTCCCACTACTTTAGTGTAGGGTGGTTTGGTCGATAATCTCAATAAATAAGATCCACATTCCTCAAATGATTCATGGTCATATGAGTCTAAAAGTCCATGTTAATGGAGTTTAGATATATGTTTCTTATTTATTTGACCAAGCCTGCAATGCCATATAAACGCTTTGTTCATATTGTTCGGTTTAGATTTCCCATTTATATCATAGATATCTTCAATATTATTTTGTTTCTCATCATCAAGGATATGAAGACCATTTAATGACATATGCATTACAATAAGGCATATTATTAAATAAATATAAAACTTCTTATTGAAAATAAGAAAATTATATCATTCATCATCCATTTAAGAAACGGAAATAATACTCCTACTCAAATCCGGAACGTAGTCATACTTGTTCAAAACAAGTACTACTTCACAAGGCAAAGTGACTTCATAAGTCCCTTATGGCTAATGTTGCAACTCTTGCTCCATTCCCATGCTTAGGTTTAATTTACCTTATTTGAGTAGCTTTCTATTCTTTGTTCCTTGCACATTTAAACAAATGTGAGATCCAATCCGGTATCATATACCCAAGAACAAGAAGTCGAAAGGAAAATATCTATCATATAGATACTTGAAGTAGTAGCAATCATATTGCCCTTCTTCATCTTTTAGGCCTTCCTAATAAGCCTTGCAACTTTGCTTCCAATGACAATCTTATTGCAATGATAGCAAACTGCATCCTTTTGAGACACTTTGGGTTTAGCCTCTTCAGCTTTGACAACTTTTGTCCTAGGTTTAGCAACTTTTGCTTTACCTACTTTTCCTTCCTTTGTGAACCCTCTCTTGTGTTAACCATTAACACAATTTGCGGATTGCTCCTTCTTTCATCATATGAATTAAGAGCTTTCACCACAACATATATCTTTTGCCTAGCTTGCATTTGGAACATTTCCTTTTTGCGTTATGCTATAACAAAAGGAATAGTTATCATGTGCTCAAGGTTCTTCATAAGAGCCTTTAACCATGGTGGCAAATTCAAGGCAAGCAATATTGTCAGAATCATCAATATGTTTCTAATGTTGCTTCCTTATTTGCCCTTTGCAACATTTGCAATGGGTTTAGTAGGAACGGATTCGTCGAACGTACACATTTGCCTAAGAACAATTCTTGAGCGTACGATCAAATCGAGTAACTTGTACCGTTCTTTTCGAATTTTGTCCTTCATAAGGACGAATCGCAATTATCATTATGTAATGCTACTTCTACAACAAAATATACAAATTATATGAACATATATCAATATCAACACATTTATCATTTAAGAGCAAATAATGTATTTTACAAATACTCCCACTAAATCATACACCTTCTAATGCTAATAAGCATAATATGCATTTAATGGGCTAAGATCCAACTTTAATTTAATCTCAAGTACGCTATGGCGCACCGCTCAAGATTAAACTAATTAGGTAGAAAAACATCAATCACATCGTATATGACTCTTAGGACTAAGATCCATCTTTAATTTGATCTCAAGTACGCTATGGCGCACCGCTCAAGATCAAACTAATTAGGTAGAAAACATCAATCATATCATATATGACTCTTAGGATCTTTTATGAGATTTATTTAAGACATCATATGTCTAAGCATATTTTAATCTCATCTTATGCCTTGGGTCCAAAACCATTTTGATAACCCAATTAAGTTCATCCATTTTAAACGTATAGGAACCACCATTTCCTCATCTTGCTCGCAAACGGAATAGAATCAAAGCACCTTGCTATGGCAAGCCCACCCAAAACTATCCGAGTGGTCTCAAGTGTTTAAATCATGGATTGACATAAAGAACTTAAAAGTTAAATGAAGGTTCTTTAAGGTAGATTATAAGCATATCAGCAAAGATAGTCATAATCATGCACCAGGTAAGTTCCCAGGAAGATAGGTGAGCCACAAGGACTACTTAAGTACCAACTTTTCCTTAGACAGAACTCTCCTAGTCATGCACAATTAGAAATCAACTCTGATTTGACAACATAATCACTACCTTTTATAAACAATTAGTTTCCTTTTAAAATTTCGCGTAATTATGACTTGTTTCCATAAACAATCATAAAATCCAAAATTTACAATGTCTAAATCTAAACATATTAGGAAACTATAATGCAATGTTTCAATTAAACATTTTAGGAAATCACAATTCAATGTTTCAACTAAACATCTAATAAAATTCTTAACACTTAAGAACAAATAATTCATGCATCGCAATAATTATTAAAATCATATTTTAATCAATTAATCATGCATATCAATGAATCAATCTAGCATGGACTTATAAACTCAATTTTATAACATCCAGATTTTCATATGAACATATCGCATTGTAAACACAATCACGAATAGCGTAAAAATTGAATAAACCGATTCTCGCCCGCTTTGGCTTATTATGTCGCGTGACAACATCGCCCGAGGCTTGATATGTCGCGCGACCTAACAAGCCAGATTAACACGAACTCCACATGGCTCAACATGTCGCGCGACATAAGCAGCCAAGTAACAGGATTTCCGATTCGAACCAATACAGATTACATGTAATTAAATCACGTAAAACATCCTTTTTACAGATTTAATTCAGCATATTTCGAAAACGATTTTCACATTGTTTCACATAAACAATTAAAAATTCTATCACATACAAAACATGCAATAAGCATATAAACAATTTATATCTTAAATCTAGCATGTTAATTCAAACTTAACCATACGAACGGGGCTCTGATACCACTGTTGGGTTTTACGGGTCCATGCGCAGCGGAATTAAGCATTAAAACATAAAACCCAATGAGCCCTAGGATCCGTTCTATACGATTAATTTGAATACCTATGAGATAGAATTAAACCAACCTTGAAACGCTTTCCGGTCTTGAGCTATCGAACGATTTGATTATGTGATATCGAATCACAAACTTCGTTCTTCAACTTGCTTGAACTCTAGGCCTTGATCGATGAACGAGCGAAAACCCTCTTTTGGTATCCACACCTTTGAATGAATCCAAGAACAACTTCTTGATGATTGCTAGATCTAAACCTTGAAGAATATTGAGAGTATTTTGTTGTGAATTTTGATTGAAAATTTCGGCTAACTTTTTAGGTCTGACAGAACCCTTGTATTTATACTACAATAGTAGGAATACCTCTCCTAATCGTATTAGGAGAGACAGGCTGTCAAACCGCGTGCGCTTTATTATGTCGCGCGGTATATTAAGCCATTGGCTTAATATGTCGCGCGTATATATAGCCGTATACGTAAACTCTCAACTATTCTTCCTCCGGTTTAACCAATTCATTCTAGTTGTGTGTGACCCAATAGGATTACATTATGTTGGCAATGAGTTCGATCATATCGAACCTCATAAGACATAAGCGGACTCTAGCAAGCCATTATGTCTACCCAAATAATGCAACGTAAGAGTTCACGTTTCCAATGGTGTACTTCCATTTATCCCTTTGTCTCACGATGTTATATTGAACACAAGTCATGGTCCTTGTCAACTTGTTATTGTTCAATGCTTTCTCGATTCTTGAGTATAATGATAATTCCAATCATATTGGGGTACGACCATACACTTTCATCATTATCACTCATCGAGGGGCCCAAGCATAACATCTCTGTTCCGAGGGACAAATTCCTTCTTGACTTATCATCCTTCCCATCATGAATCCGATCATGCCAATGATAGCCTTTATAGATATCGTGTTAAGATATCGTTTGACTAAAATCAAACATGACTTTCATCATATGTAAGGTTATGATAGTCTTAGGTCTAGGAAATAAATGAAGTAACCGTATGAGATTTAAGTATGACATTTGACCATGACATAAATCTCATGCGGGTCATGTCCAGTCACTTGTTCTCTAACAAGTACCCATAATTTCAATGTGCATCTCTTATGCATATAATCATCACATGATTATCCATTGACAATTATACTAATTATTCTCTTAATAATTAGGGACGGAGATTATTACAATAAATATGCAAACTATATAATAATCAAATAATAAACATAAACGATAAAGATGATACATAACGGTTTTCAGTTAAACATAACTAAAGCCTAGGGCATTACACCAACAATTATAGCCTTGGATGATCAAGTAGCCGTTGGAAATCCTTATTGGATAAACATTACTGACAATGTATTGTTGATATCTGATTGGAGCACATTTACTTTTTGTATTCATGTTGCAGAGGTTAGTGGAAAGGTGGTACGTCTTTGTACGAATGACACAAGCTGTCACCTTTTTTTAAATTTTCTGAGTGAACTCTGCAACTGTATAATTATTTGAGCTACCTCTGAGTTGTGGTCAGAGTCAATTATACCAATATCTGATCTTCAATCTTCAATTTGGCTAAGGACAAGAGTGGGTGTGCGGTCAGCCTAGTGAGACATACGGTCGACCGTTTTGTTGTGAATCAGTTTCTAAGGCTTGCCTTGAGCTATGTGGTCATCCGCATGGTCGACCGCAAGGTCAACCTTTTCAATCCGGCTTGAGCCAAATCACTTAAAAATTCTGTCCTTTTAAAGCCTAAGTAACTCTACATTAAAAATGGATTTGACTAAAAAATTGAAGTGTAAAACTTTATACATAAGATTCTAAAGTCTTATGTAAAATAAAATATATGACGATATCAATCAAATCAATTAATAGGAGGGATTTATAATAATCACACCCAACAAGGCCTAAGTCGACTGAACATACCAAAAGTGTCGAGTTGGGCCGAGCAAGTAAAGCCCAGTCACCATCACCAGTGGCCTGCGTATTCTCAATAAACCTGGATCCAACATCATAAGGCCCAAGGCCCAGCAGCAGGATACGTCAACCTAAGCTCACAGTCTGGCCTCCAAGGTCCCGATCTAGCTTGGTCCGACTCTACAAACCCTTGCATTAATTTGGGTACGATCCATGGTCTACTCGTCAGTCAGGTCGACCATTCCTCAAACGGTGACCTTGACCTAATCCACAAGTGTCGACTTGACACTTGCCGGCACATTTGGTTGAACTATTCTCATAATCACATCCCTACAAATCAGGAGCCGTTAGAGACACGTTCCCATGACCAGTAACTGCCGCTGAAATCTCGGAGCACATGTCGCCTCCCCAAAAATACAACCACCATTGTCTATAAATACTTCATCACTACCAAACGGTAAGAGGTAACTGCAATTTTGTCATTTGAATTCAACTGTTCATTTACAATATTTGCTCTCCGAAACATATACTTACTCTCACGCCCGAGGGTCTAAGCCGGAGACACATCCGGCTAGTCGTGGGTTCTGATTTCAGGTCAAGGAGCCAGGTGATCAGTCCTGCCACGTGGAGGAAGATTGATAAGCACTTTTCTTGCGGCATCAGTTTGGTTCCATTGCCGGGAACGTGCTTAAGCTTGACCTCGAAACTTTTCTCAACCTAGAACAATGGTAACCCCAGACGGGCATGTCTCAGATGCTTCTGAAGAATTCAATGAAGTAAATGTCAACACCAATGCAGATACCAATGCAAACGCTGAAAACACAAATCTACCTCCTCCCCCACCAAATCGCCCTCATGGTAGAGCAACACGCTCTACCAGTATTGTTGATGGCAGGGGATTGCCAGATACAAGAAGAGGGAAAAGACACATGGAGGGACAAGGAGTTCCCCCTCCTCCTAAGCATTCTACTGCTCATGTGAATGTTGGAAATAGGGCAGGTCCCTCATCCAACCCATTGAGTAGAAAGGAAATGCTATTGGAGCGAGCCCAGATTCTAGCCGAGTTACTGGCTATAGAGGAGGCTGAGAAGGCGGATATAAGAGCGGAGAGGGTGGCTCCCTCTCAAATTTCCAACAGGGAGCAGGCCAGGAGTGCTAGGCCTAATGAAACCGTTGGACAGAACGGCGATAACAGGATAGTGCAGCGGGTTCCATCCCCCATTCATGTGCCAAGCAACGACCTAAGGGCTAGCCTCACCAGGAACAGGGAGCAGGAGGCTCAGTCAGATTTGAGGACGCATTTAGAAGCCAACCGAAGCCGACGTGGTTCGCCTGCCAGGACACAGAGATCACAGTCTCATAGGGATGTGAATGGGCGCAGTCGCCCATAAGAGAAGAAAGGCGCAGGTCGCCACTTGGGAGATAATAGGCGCAGTCGCCATCCGGGGATGAGAGGCGCAGGTCGCCCCAAAGGAATGACAGGCATAGGTCTCCGGTTCGATCGTAAAGGGCCCATTCACACCGAGACAGAGGAGTAGGCAGGTAACTCCCCCAGGAGCGAAGGTCAAAGGTCGAATGCCGTTCCCTCTGCAGGAGATGATAGACCCGACGCTAGGGAATGGCTGTTGATGAAAAAGAGGTTCGAACAATGGGAGGAGGAGAAGAAGAAGGACACTGCAAAGGTTGAACGAATCGAATTTGCTCTTCAACCTTTGTCCAAGGAATTGAGAGACACCGACCTCCTCGCTGATTTAGGTTGCCCCTTCTAGAGAAGTATTCAGTGGTCAACCAATGCAAAAGTCATATAGCACATCCGGGAAGCCACAATGTGCTTTGTCGCCAATGAGGACGACAATATGTGCAAAGCTCTCATAAGCACACTCACGGGGGCAGCCTTAACTTGGTTCAATGGTTTGGCCGCTGGTAGCATCTCCACCTAGACGTGTTTCAGGACAAAGTTCTTAGATCGCTTCTCCACTGCAGGAGCTCGAAAAATGACAGTGACCAATCTAAATAACTTGGTGCAGGCCAAAAACGAAAGCTCAATGAGCTACTTCACCAAGTTCAAGGAGATGGTTGATAAGATCGAGGAGGATCTCACTGACAGGGAGGTGATCAATTGCTTTCGGAATGGTATTTCCTCAGCAGACATGGATTATGAACTGACGGTGCGTACAGTTACTACTCGACATGAGTTGTTTGAGAAGGTTTATAACGTGGCACTAGCCGAGGAGAGAAAGGAAAAGCAGAGTAGGAAAGGTCCCAAGGTTGAGGTCGCCGATGACAAGAAAGACTCCAACAAGAATGGAGGAAACAATAAAAATGGAAAGAACAGGACCAGGGCGACAGAGAAGGTGCCCGAGGCTTTCACTCCCCTAACGGTGAGTCGAACTGAAATCATGAATGCGGTCGAGCTGGCCCCACCTGCCCCCATGAACCCAAGCAACAAGTTCAGGAGAGACAATAGCAAGTACTGCGATTACCACAAAGACACAGGTCATCTCACAGAGGATTGCTTGGGATTGAAGCGTATCATCCAGAGAATGGTCGACCAGGGAAGGCTCGATGCATATGTTAAAAGGCCTTAAGCTGGTGGGGGCGAGCAACCAGCAGGTGGACAGCAGGGACCAAGGCAACCTAGATTGAACTTGGGATTCATCACAGAGCAGGCTAGCAACACAGCCATCAAGCACAAAATTTTTCAGCTCAACAAAGCCCCACATGTGCCTCCAAGGAGAGATGTCATGGATGAGGTGATCAGCTTCTACCCCCACGAGCTGGCAACTAATATGGAGGCTAGGGAGCAAGTTCTCGACATCCCAGGTCTCATAGGCGGATGTACGACGAGCAGACTCTTAGTCGACACGGGGGCCTGCAAAGATATTTTGTTCTACAAGACTTTCCAAGAGATGGGTCTTAATGATGAGCAGCTTGAGAGATATGATGGTAGATTGGAGGGCTTCACCAATCATCGGGTTGATGCCAAAGGCCAGATTGAGCTTGAAGTCGACCTAGGCCAACACCCCCACAGGGTCGTATCGAAGGTACAATTTATTGTAATGTGAACAGTGACTATGATGCCATACTTGGTATTCCAGGTCAGGTCGCGCTTGGAATGGTGGCATCAATCCCTCACCAAAGGGTCAAGTTTCCTACATCTGCTGGAGTAGGCTGCGTACAAGGAACAGCTCGAGCCTACCTGGATCATGTTCTCAGAGAAAGAAAGAAAAGGGAGTTAGAAATTGAGATTGCAGATGGTTACTTAAAGCTGTCCCAATCAGTCACCAAAACTACTCGACTGTCAACAATCACCAATGTGGAGGAGTCGACCTATCGCTCCAATGACGAAGTCATGGTTGAGTCGACACGTCACTCTGAAACCACAGCGGTCGATCCAGATGTAGTTATGGTCGACCAAGTCCTCATAGGCGACCTATGCCTCCAGGTCAACAATAACTCGGGGGCCACCACTGATGAGGTCGCAGATAAACTAGATGATATGATAGCTGAAGAAGCTCCACACCTGGGGGCCGAGGAGAGACAAAGGGTCAGGGAGATCATCATTGAGACCCTGCAGCTTCGTAGAGGGTCCAGAGCCGGGAGGCTGTGGACGAGCTAGAATCAGTAGTCACCAACCCTTTCTACCCCGATCAAAAAATTCAAATTGGAAAGCAGCTATCAGATGAGGAGCGAGCAGAGATCATCGAGCTGTTGAAAGAGAGTAATGATGTCTTTGCATGGCGAGTAGAGGACATGAAGGGCATTAAGGAGGAGGTTGCTGTTCATAGGCTTGAGGTCAAGCCAACCATAAAGCCTAGACCCCAGAAATTGAGAAGCTTTGCTCGTGATAAGGAAGAGGCCATAAAAGCTGAGGTACAAAAACTTTTGAGTGCAGGAATAATTAAAGAGGTTACTCATACGACCTGGTTGGCCAACGTGGTCATGGTGAAGAAATCAAATGGCAAATGGAGGATGTGCGTCGACTTCACCACTCTAAACCTTGCCTGCCCGAAGGACAGCTATCCTCTTCCCAGAATCGACAAACTTGTTAATTCCATTGCTGATCACTCTACCCTCAGCTTCCTAGATGCTTACTCGGGATACCATCAAATAAAGATGCACGAGGATGACATTGTGAAAACAACTTTCTAAGCAGCCGGGGGCATCTACTGCTATAACATGATGCCATTTGGATTGAAGAATGCAGGGGCGACTTATCAACGCATGGTGAACAAGGTCTTTGCCTCACAAATTGGTCGAAACATGGAGGCCTACGTCGACGATATGGTCATCAAAACAAAGACCGGACGTCACGTGGTCGACCTAAAGGAAACGTTCGCCAATTTAAGAGCAAACGACATGAAGCTCAACCCTAGCAAGTGTGTCTTTGGAGTAGCAGCTGGAAAGTTCCTTGGATTCATGGTGTCCCAGGGAGGTATAGAAGCTAACCCGGAGAAGATCAAGGCTCTAGTCGAGATGAAGGAGCCTACAAGTATAAAGGAGATGCAATGACTTAATGGCAGTGGTGGCACTCTAGGTCGCTTTATATCCAAGTCGGCCGAAAGGTCTCTCCCCTTCTTCAAATCATTGAGGGGACAAAAACTTTGAGTGGACGGCCGCATGTCATTCCTCGTTCCAACAACTCAAAGAATACCTTGCTACTCCTCCACTATTGAGCAGCTCGACCACCGGTGAAACCTTATTCGTGTATCCGTCCGCGGGAGACAAATCGCTTGCAAAGCAGCCTTGGTTAGAGAAGAGGAGGGCCATCAAAAGCCGTGTACTATGTTAGCAAGGCCCTATCGACGTAGAGGGCGTATACTACAACGCAGTAAAAGGTCGCGTATGCTTTAGTCGTGGCTTCAAGGAAGCCGCGAGCTTATTTCTTGGCTCACCCTATTGTCGTGCTTACGAATGCCCCCTTAAGAAAAATTCTTCATAAAACCGTAAAGTTCGTGTCGTTTACTCAACTGGTCAATTGCCCTCACAGAATTCGACATCGAGTATCGACCTCGAAAGGCATTGAAAGCTCAAGCACTAGCAGACTTCTTGGTCGAGCTAACGTTCACCAGGGAAGATAGTGAAGTGCGAGCTCAGAAAGAGAAAGTCAAAGGGAAAGAGCCAAAGTCCCAAGTCGCCACTGACCTACCCGACGATTGTTGGAAGGTCTATTCAGATGGATCAGCTACAAAGAATGTCAGTGGAGCTGGAATTGTTCTAATCGAACCAGAGTCTGGAACCATATATGAGGAGTCGTTGAGGTTCAAGTTTGATACTTCCAACAATCAGGCGGAATATGAAGCCCTGGTAGCAGCCATAGAATACGCTAAGTGCTTTGGTGCGACTAAAATCATGGCATACTATGATTCTCAACTGATAGTCAACCAGGTTAGAGGCGAGTACGAGGTACTTAATTCCATTCTGATCAAATACTGCGACCTGGTGAAAGAGTTGACAAAAGACTTAGAATTCTGGGAGATCCAAAGGATTGGTCGAGAGGACAATGAGTTAGCTGACTTACTCTCAAAGTTAGCTACATCAGACGAGCCACATGAAGAGCCCATCTCTTACCTGGAGAGCCCAGCTTATGAAAGGGTCAAAATTCAATGCATAGAAGATCCCTCGAGAAATTGGGTTTATGAGAAGTGCTGGATCGAAGAAATGAAGGCGTACCTAGAAAGTGGCGAGCTGCCTGATGACGAGAAGAAAGCTCGAGCTATCAAAAAGAAAGCTCTGAGGTACGTCATCCAAGGAGGCGAGCTATTCAGAAGATCCTAAACTCAACCACTATTGAAGTGTATCCACCCTCGAGAGATCACTACGCTGATGCATGAAGTACACAGTGGGATTTGTGGTGGACACCCGGGGGCCAGGACTCTAACCGACAAGTTGATCACTTTGGGGTACTACTGGCCACACATGAGAGCAGATACCCATGACTTTGTGCAGTAGTGTGACCAATGCCAAAGATTTGCCAACCTACCTCATGTGCCTACAATAGAGCAGACTCCCGTGATCGCTTCTTGGCCCTTCGATATGTGGGGCGTCGACTTGATTGGACCCTTCCCTCCCGCCCGGGGAAATTGCAAGTATGTGATCGTTGCCATTGATTATTTCACCAAGTGGGTCGAGGCCAAGCCATTAGCTCGCATCACAGAGGAAAACGCCATCAACTTCATTCATGATTTCATTTGGTGTCGATTTGGTTTTCCTCGAGCCATAAGTACTCGACAACGGCTCATAGCTTCTCCGTGAGCCTTCAAAATGTAGATGAATCGGGTAGGAATCAAACATTGGCAATCTTCTCACCTATCCTCAAGGAAATGGGCAAGCCGAAGCAAATAATAAACCGGTTCTATCTCGCACTCAAGACAGGTCTCGTATGTCAACGCAATAACCGGGTTGGGACGAACTCCTCGCTTCTTCGGGCGCTTCGCACAACCACTCTGGGGCCTACTGGGAAACCCCATTCGCTCTCACATATGGATCAGAGGCCATGGCACCTACTGAGCTCAGATTTCCTACTGCCAGAGTGACATTCTTTGATCAAGATATCAACAGATTGATCGACTTGGACTTAGTCGACGAGAGGCGAGATACGGCTTATCTTCGAATGGTTAACTACAAGCAGCGGACTAAAATTTACCACGACAAGAAGGTGAAGGCTAGGTCATTCCAAGTCGGAGATCACGTGTTGAGAAAGATCGAGGCAACAGGGAGAAGGACCCAACAGAACAAGCTATCTCCTAACTGGGAAGGTCCTTACATAGTTACTCGAGTTGTCAAAGAAGGAACTTACATGATAGCTCATCCAGATGGTGAAGAGTTGAAGCATCCATGGCAAGCTACTCACCTCATCAAGTACTACTTCTGAAAGTTCAGGTCTACTACTCGCCTGTGGTTGAGGCAATTCCCAAGATTGAAATTTGTCATAGTTCTAGCTTTCCATTGATGTAAACGTTTCCCTACTTCAATAAAAAGCGCAGTTTATTCGACCAAACATTTTGTTACAACTAACCCCAACAAGCTCGACTCTTAGTCAGCTTCGTTCTAACGAGCTCGATTCTTAATCAGCTCCGTTCCATTAACAAAGCTCGACTCTTAGTCGGCTTAATTTTAGCAAGCTCGATTCTCAATCAGCTTTGTCTACTTAACAAGTCCGACTCTTAGTCGACTTCGTTCTAACAAACTCGACTCTTAGTCAGTCTGTTCTAATTAGCTCAATTCTCAATCAGCTTTACTCCCCAAAACAAGTCCTACTCTTAGTCGACTTCGTTCTAACAAACTCGACTCTTAGTCAGTCTGTTCTAATTAGCTCGATTCCCAATCAGCTTACTCCTAAAAACAAGTCCGATCCAGGATCGACTTCGTTCTAATTAGCTCGACCCTTGGTCAGCTTCAATAGTTTGAGCAGGTTCGACTCATAGTCAATTTCGTTCACAAAAAGTTAAACAAGTCTGAGGTCGACTAAATCAGCAAAAATCAAGCCGCCTCTAAGCTTAAGTTGTCTCATTCATCCTATCCTATCTAGCTCGACACCTACATGCTAACATCAAAAGCATAAAACATACAAGGGTATGGAGTCGACTACGATTAGATATAAACAAGTCTCCCAAAAGCGGGCTAAGACTTGCAAAAAATAAACTTACATGTTTCTATGCCTCCCAAAAACCGGCCAAGGCATTCGTATAATTTCGTAACAAAAAAGCAAAATATTGTTTGGGACTTGTTCATTACAATTCAACCAAATAACTTAAGAGTCCGTGCCAAAGATCGGCTTGGTCGTCGCAGAAGCTCGACCTTCCCCATCCTCTCCTTGTTGCCGGGGCCCAGAGGTTTACCGTATTCAGAGTATACCCGCCGCTCGTTCTTCTTCCATGGTGGCGGCGTCCTCAAGTTCTTGCAAAACAACATCAAAATTTCTCTCGACAATTGGAGGAGCTTTCCATTTCTCGCATCCATCCTCTTGGTCTTCCTGGGCGATGAAGGCCAAATCATTCTCAAGATAGGGAACAAGTGAGTGTCCACCACGGGCCGTCATGTAGTATTGGGCTTCAGAGAACCAACGAGCTAACTGCTCGAGGGTGACTTCAGCAGTTGGATCCACCAAGGCCCGACGCGCCATGTGACGTTTACCCACCTCCAGAAAGTCCTGTGCCTTGGCGACAACAGTATTATAATACTCATCTCCCTCTTTGAATTTATCAACGGCAACTTTAGCAGCATTTTCAGCAGCGGTCTGGAGGTCTCCTTGCCATTTCACTCGCTCGAGTCGATGTTCTTCATGCAGCTCGACTAAGAAGGTGTCCATCTCCTTCAGAAGCTTGGAAACTGTTGCCAGCTCCGTCTGAGTCTTCTCCAGCTCCTTCTTCTCATCATCCTTCTCCACCTCCACCTCCTTGAGCTTGGATTCTGCAGCTTCAAGGTCGGCCAAGGCTTTCTTCTTCACCATCTCCATGGCATTAAATGAGTTTCCAAATCGTTATACTTCTCTCTTAGATCGGCCAACTCTTGTGCTTTCTTGGAGTAATCTTGCAAGGCCTGCCTCTCCCTCTCAATTGAGGCCCTCCAAGAACTTTTAACCTGCTCGACCATGGTGAGGTTCTGCATTTAAGGGGAACCAGGGAAGTGTTAGCTCGTAGGTCAAGTTGGTTAAATAAAAGAACAAACGACTAGATAGAAGGGGAAAGTAAAAAACTACCTCACATTGCACCATCCCAGAGCGAGCTGAGAACTCTTCAGGGGTAATCCCCTTATCAGCAAAATGAGCTAGGAGGTCAACATCGATGGCCCTCCTAACCACGACCTGGCCCAAGCTCATATCCGGGTAGCTTCGGCTCAAGCTATTGACCCCAATGAGAGGGGGCACATCACTCAGCCTCCTCATTTGATCCTCGAGGGACTCTTGGTTGGGGGGAGAAGGAGCTGGTGGAGGAAGTTGACTCGAGGAAACAGACTTTCCCTTCCCAGATCGCAACCTCTTACTCATCCTCAGGGGTTGATCATCAGCATCCACCTCCATGTCATCATCCTCGATATCTACAACATTCAATGGGCTGGCCCCCGCTATCTCTGCTTCAGAGGTCGCAACATTGGCATCCTGAATTGGGTCGGAGCTCAGGCTTGCTCTAGCCGACCTGTTGGACTCGTCACCTCCTTCATTGACATCTATAGATTGAGTACCACTTCGCAGGGGGTCATCTTCTTCAATATCCTCCATGGGCACCATCCCCACGTTATCCTTGGACAACAAACTGTTCTCCTTTCTACTTCTCTCTCCCTGTTAGCTCGAGCATTGGCAGCTCCATGAGCCTTCTTTGCTTTCTTCTTGTCAGAAACGCCAACAATGCGTCCCATATTTGCTTCCTGTTCGGGAGTTAAAACTGCAACAAAGACAAAATAGCAAAGTGTTAGATCGACATACGAAAGTTCTACATACGAGCATAAGTTCTATGTACGAGCAAACTATATACGACTTAACATCCTATATGCGATTTAACAAACGACGAGCTAAGAGAAGAGCGTACAGTACAAAATAATTCATTATGTTGTCAGATCAACATACAGGCTACGAGCTAATCATGGGCGAGCTAATTGTTCTACATACGAAGGTCTATATACGAGCAAGCTATACATGCAAGTTAACAGATAAAGGGGGAATAAAGGAAAGCTGAACAGGGATATCTTACCACCAAAGATGCTCCCCATCGTCCTTGCGTGTTGGCGCCTTCTTACAACGTTGACATTTATCTCCAAATTTGCCCAAGGCATGGGTAACCCAATCAGATAAATGGTGCCCTTCCAACCGGCACCAAGGGTTGTACTTCTCCCTCTCCACCATCATTCCACTGATGAAGTTGTACTTGGTAGTAAGCAGACTCTCCCAACTGACGGGCCCTTTGTCAGTTAATCAACACAACTTCTTATATAAATCGAAATGCCAGTGTGGCTCCCAATAGTCTCTCTCATCCATGGTTTCTGTTTCATCATTGGGCAAAGGAAACTCCCATCCCAACCTACTCTCTACCACCACTACGTGGGAGTTCCAAACACTATGCTTGGGAGGTTCGTGAAGAGTTTGGGAGATTTGGGTTTAGAAGGTGTACTAATGCTCGATCCTCCCCACTATACTTGATACGTAAGAATTCCTTGAAGACCCTCATACAGGGTTCATATCCTAGAAACCTACACACCATAGCGAAGCATACCAGAACCCTACAAGTATTGGCTCCGAGCTGGAGGGGTAGTGCATTAGCACACTCTAAAAATTTGTTAACAAAGGGATCAAGGGGCAACCTGAGGCCAGCTACGAATTGTCCATAGAAGAAGGCTACTCTAGTGGCATCCTTGGTGAAGGTCGACCTAAACAGTTTCATAGAATCCTTCTGAGTATAGATGGTCACTCTATAGTCCTCCTTGCTCACTTCACAAAAATCCCAGATCGTGCTATACCTAGAGGGCAAATTCTTCTTTCCACGCAATGGCCCGTGAGGAATATAACCTCTCTCATTCTTCCCAGGCACGACAGAGGAGCCAAATGCATCCACTATACGGGGACTTGAAGAAGTTGAAGCTGTAGCTCCACCTCGAGTCGTCATATCTGTACAAGAAGAAGGAGAAACAGGGGAGTCAGACCCATGAGCAATTTCAGTCGACCTACCTAAGGGCGACCTAGACTCCCCCGGAAAACCTATTCTGTTTCTAAGGAAGGAGGGTTTATGGACATCCCTAACATAAAACAAGGTGATATGGTCGAGCAGTTCGTGAAATAGATGAAAAAAAAATGATATTTGAGTCATCAATCACTAAATTTTCAACGTCCCCTACACTGGGCAACCCTATCTCACTGAAATTCAAATCCCACCTGGTCAAAATGGAGGCGCATTCATCCAAAGACATCTCTCTCCACTCACCGTTCACATTCTTGTACACCCTACGGTTAACAGTACAGTACCCATACCAAGCACCTGGTTCACTACGGAAGGTTCTAGCCATGGCGAAAATGAAAACAGAGCAGAAATTAAAACCCTAGAGCAAGAGTACAAGAGAAATACCTCAATTGATTGCAGAAGGGGGAGTCGTAGCCAAAAACGCAAGCTTGGGTTAAATCCTGGAGTTGCTCCGCAATTATCGCCAAGGAGGAGCAAGAGTTTGAAGACGGTAAGAATTCGAATCAGAAAAGGATTTTGGGTATTTATATTTTCCCCAAATTTGGAAGGGAAAAAGGAAATTCAAAATTGATTTTCCGAAATTAAACACTGAAGCGGTTTTCGAGAAAGACCACCAAGCGTCAAAACAGTAATGATGACCAAAAAATGGCGCTCGTTCTGATCTGACCGTTCGACGTCAATTTCCGGGATCGTGCCACGTCATCTCGGGTCGACTAAACTTCAGAGCGAGTAACGACCTGCGAGTAGCAACAATTCTCATCAAAGACTTTCTTAACTTCCAATTCGACAAAGTCAACTCGAAAGTTGGGGGCCACTGAACATACCAAAAGTGTCGAGTTGGGCCGAGCAAGTAAAGCACAGTCACCATCACCAGTGGCCTGCGCATTCTCAATAAACCTGGATCCAACATCATAAGGCCAAAGGCCCAGCAGCAGGATACGTCGACCTAAGCTCACAGTCCGGCCTCCAAGGTCCCGATCTAGCTTGGTCCGACTCTACAAACCCTTGCATTAATTCGGGTACGATCCATGGTCTACTCGACAGTCAGGTCGACCATTCCTCAAACGGCGACCTCGACCTAATCCACAAGTGTCGACTTGACACTTGCCGGCACATTTGGTTGAGCTGTTCTCATAATCACATCCCTACAAATCAGGAGCCGTTAGAGACACATTCCCATAACCAGTAACTGCCGCTGAAATCTCGGAGCACAAGTCGCCTCCCCAAAAATACAACCACCATTGTCTATAAATACTTCATCACTACCAAACGGTAAAAGGTAACTGCAATTTTATCATTTGAATTCAACTGTTCATTTACAATATTTGCTCTCCGAAACATATACTTACTCTCACGCCCGAGGGTCTAAGCCGGAGACACATCCGGCTAGTCGTGGGTTCTGATTTCAGGTCAAGGAGCCAGGTGATCAGTCCTGCCACGTGGAGGAAGATTGATAAGCACTTTTCTTGCGGCATCATCGACTATGACCATTTCTACCATATTTAATCCCACCAACGAAGTTATGTCGAGATGACAAAGGGAAAGGGCTTCCCTACCTTTGGTCATCCCTCATGCTCGACATAGCAACTATGTCGACCAACAAACGAGTAATGACTATGTCGAGTAGCATAAATCATGGAATTAGGATCTGAGTAGGATTCAACTCCCTATTCTCTCATAACTTCTTATATAAAGCAGGAAACTGTCCCCAACAACTATAAATACACACATAAATCACGAATTTTTGGTAACACATTATTTTCTGAACTATGGTCAATTGATTTGCTCTCATAAAATATCAATACTTACTCTTACGCCGGAGGGTCATCGCCGGTGAAGCCCCAACTTTATT
This sequence comes from Adenophora triphylla var. japonica, assembly GCA_022495995.1. NCBI lineage: Eukaryota > Viridiplantae > Streptophyta > Magnoliopsida > Asterales > Campanulaceae > Adenophora > Adenophora triphylla. The sequence goes on from JAFEMH010000908.1 coordinate 295,273, forward strand.
TACGTATTTGTTCATCTTTTCCAAGATATTCAAGTCAGAAGGTTATATCTGAACGCTAAATTTTGGTTGATACAATTGGTTGATACAACGTTTTTTGCATAATCGTCAATAATTCATGTAAAAGTACAAAATAAATGGGTTTGTATACTTTTAGTTGAAATATATTTTAATCTTGATTTTATTTATGTTCACCTATACATATTTTTTTCATGAGTATTTGAAAGAATTTTAAAAGAATTTTTTTTTTTTTTACTCTCTATAAACTTTCATTTGACATATTAGTTTACAAGATTTTTCAAGAACTTCACCTAAAACATTTTATTTTTTACAACGTAAAGATTTGTGAATGATTATTACCTACTCTCTCCGTCCTACTTCAATTGGTTCACTTTTTTTTTTTGGGACGTTTCACTTGAATTGATCAATTTCATAAATGAAAAGTTTTTCATATATTTATACTCTTATCATCTCCACATATTAAAAAAAAATCAATCATTAACTTACTATTTCTCTCACTCATTCTCTCTCCTATTAAATATTTTTAACTTTTACATTCTCTCTTCTCTAATTTCTATCCACTTTATTCATTTTTCTTAAAAATCGTAAAATTCACCCGAGATCAATTGAAGTGAGATGGAGGGAGTAGTTATTTGTCAACATATATGAAAACCCAACATTAAAGCTTTAATTGAAGAGTTGTCTAGATATTATTTTAGATAACTTAAAATAAAAGATACATTTTTTCGATGACTGTGACAAAATAATTCATTGTATTTCTTATGATTATTGTTAATCTAAAAAATTTCTTTGGACTTATTTTAGGACAAAAATGGAATTTGACTATTTAGGAGCTGCTTTTTTTTGGCCCTACCTAATAAGAATTAATTATTTTTTTGGTGTTTTCTTGTTGGGCTAAAGATATTGGCCCATTCTGTAGAGAAAGGGAAACCTTAGCTATAAAAATTACTTCTTCCGCCCCACGTGAATGCAAACTTATTTCCATTTTGATCCGTTTCACGTGAATGCAAACTATCCAAAATGAAAACAAATTTATTATTTTATATTCATCCTACCCCACCCACTCATTCTCTCTCTTCATTTTCCACCATACAATTTATTCAACCAACCTACTATTAACTCCACTCATTCTCTCTCTTCATTTCCTACCACACATTTTCATTATCTTAATAATATTTCTTAATTATTGTGCCCGAAAAATGGTTCACAATGACGTGGGACGGAGGGAGTACATTAGAATAATTGGTCCATATTTTTTATTTTTTTTTTTTGGGTTTTTGAATAAAAAAAGAATTTTTGTTTTTTCTTAGAAATAATTGGTCCTAGTAAGAATTAATTTTTTTTTTTTGGGTTTTTGAAAAAAAATAAGCATCCATATTTGGAAAAAAAAAACCCACAAAATTAAATGGATTTTAAAACCTTAAACAAAAGACAAATGTTACTGAAATATATATTTTAACTTCAAAAATTTACTTGAGTTTAATTCATGCATAGTTAAAAAAATCACCAAATTATTTGAGATATAAAATCCCAAATCAGTCATTCTCAATCTTGACTACCTTGCAACTCTTAGGATGAATTTTGATTGTAGATCCACCATCCACCATCAAACTGCTAGTCGCAGTATCATCTATAAAGTCAATTCGTCATTTGATTTCAGCACAGTTGGGAGATTTATTTTCATTATCACTGATATAATCATCTATCTAAAAGATGAAAACATATATTTTTTTTAAAAAAAATAAATGTTTGGTGTAAAACTTGATCATTTTTATAGAAATGATTTTTTGCAAGAAAAATTACCTCAATCACTTATTCACCAGATTTCTTTAATGCCGACAAGACATCATTTCTCTAATATTTACAAAACATTTTTTTTTTTTTGAAAATTACATTTTTAAATAGTTCATAACATATCTTTCTAACTAGGAAAAATTCCCCTATGACACCACTGTCCAATTTTTTTTTTCCTTTAAAAAAAAACTTTTTTAAAATATCAAATAAATAGTTATCGCTATATATAAATTCTCCAGACACCCCACACCTTCCTACTCTCTCTTCTCATTTTTTTTTATCATTTCCTTCTCTCTCTAAAATACTACACACACACACATTCACAGTTCTCTCTCCCGAAACGTCTCCGGCGATCGACGATAACCGCCTCTCACCTCTCTCTGCCATCTCTCTCACTTGCACCTCCATATCTATCGACTCCGGCATCTTTTTCTACCTAGATTTGAGCCAGATCTGACAAAACTCCAGGCTGTAGCTTCATTTCCGACGTCGTCTCCACATCCGACGCCCCTCACCGTCGATGGACCTTCTTCTCCGGCGACGCAAACAACCGCCTCATCTCTCTTCCATCCCATCACTCCCCGTCATCTTCTCTGGCAAGGTCAGGCAAGCCTCAACTCCATCCCCGGCTAGATCTGCTCATTCCGGTCGTAGTAACGGCTACCTCCAACATCCAAGCTCTAGCTTCATCTCTGGCCAGTTTCGAACATCGAACGAACCTCACCGCCTCCCACAACAAGCCTTAGGCCAGATCTACCTAAGGTTTTTACAGGTTCTGGTTGTTTAAATTTGTAATTCTAAGTTTTATCCCTGTTTCGATTGCGATTGAACCTCAGTTTTTGTGGCCTGTTTGCTCTCTGCACAAATGACTGGTACAACTAGAAATCAATTGATCTCTATTAATTCTGAAGAACTCAAGTTCCAATGTATATATAATTCTTACCAGACTATATATGAGCATGTGTGTGTGTTTGCTTCATTGCGTTCAGGCTTTTCATTACGTAATTCTACATTGCTTCAAAAAATAGAAATAGAAAAGTTGAGGATTCAAGAAAAAAAATTAGTTTTGTTGCGTGCTCATCAGAGATCATTTTATTTATCTCATATTTTTTTATTTTTTGTTGAAAAATTATTTTATACTATAAGTCAATTATAAGAGACGAAAATGTCTTATAAGTTAATTATAAGATATGTAATAGTTTTATAAGTTATTTATAATTAAGATATAAGAGTTAAATGTATAAATTATGAGATTAATTCGTTATTGAATTTTTTTATTTTTTTATTTAACAATTGTTTTATAAGTCAATTAAAAAGAGATGAAAAAGTCTTACAAGTTACTTATAAGAGATGAAATAGTTTTATAAGTTAGTTATAATTAAGATATAAGAGTAGTAATGTGTAAATTTTGAGATTAAAACGTCGTTATTGAAATTTTTGATTTTTTTGTTGAAAAAATCTGTCTTATAAAGTCAGTTATAAGAGACAAAGTAATTATAAGAGGCAAATTGGTCTTATAATTCAGCTATAAGAGTTTTAATGTGTAATTTATGAGATTAATTCGGTGTTATTATTGAAAATTTTGATTTTTTTGGTTGAAAAATTGTCTTATAATTCAATTATAAGAGATGAAATAGTCTTATAAGTCACTTATAAGAGTTGTAATGTGTAAATTATGATACCAATTTGTTATTATTGAAATTTTGTTTTTTTGTTGAAAAAATTGTATTATAACTGAATTATAAGAGATGAATTAGTCTTATAAGTAGTTATAAGACAATTATAATCGAAGAAGTAGTTATAGGATGCAAGTTGGTATTATAATTCACCTATAAGAGTTTTAATGTGTAAATTATGAGATTAATTCGTTGTTATTATTGAAAATTTTAATTTTTTATTGTAAAAATTGTCTTGTAAGTCAATATAAGAGACAAATTAGTCTTATAAGTCACTTATAAAAGATGAAATAGTTTTATAAGTCAGTTATAAAAGGGCGAGTGGTGTTAATGAAATTTTAAATTTAATGCGTGCTGAATTGGGTTGACTATCGAAAGAGTGCCATTAGAGGAAGTGGCCCTTCTAACTAATAAGCTTGTTTCAATGTACTTTACAACAATCTCCTTGGCATCACATAATGTTCCAACTGAGTAATGTTTCTCTACAACATCGATGTTCACTTATTTTACCTTAACCTTAAAAATTGCTTAAAATTGCATTCATTTCCACCAAAAGCCCATTATCTTAGTTGGGCTTAAGGACTGACATTCTTTGCTCATTCCATCACTTGAAGACAAAAGAAAAAATACATCAGTCTTTTTGTAATATTATAAGCAGTATTAACAATTAGTCAAGTTGTTTTTTATATAACTTCACATATTGATATAACTGTGTAATGCTGTTTTACCAATCAATGTTTCACATGCATTATCCTATAATAGCATGACAGATATAATGATTGTTGAATCTGAATTAAAATTGGTCAGCAAGTAGTAATACTAATGATAGAGGTATTAGTATTATTTAGAGAACTTTCAGCAGCTTGTTGATGAAATAACTCTTTTATTACTAAAGAGTAGTACACTTTAATACAAGAGTACAACTACTAAGCACAATTCACACAAGTCTATAATGTACTAGACCACACACTATAACAACTCTTAGGAGGACTCTTTACTATATGCCTGTTTGCTCTCTCTAACTGATTGCCAAACAAATGACCCAAACACCTATTTATACTTGCTTTAAGTTGGTGAAGGAATCACCCCCAACTCTCCAGAAACTTTCATTTCATTTGGGCTCCTCTCTCAAGTATGGAGCCTTCTTCTTTCTTCTTTATCTGGAGCCTTCTTCTATCTTTCAAAGGAGGAGTTAGTAGAACATTCTAGAAAGCTCTCGAATTTTCTAGATAAATCTAGAGTTGATAGAACATTCTAGAAAGCTCTAGAATATTCTAGATAAATCTAGAGTCGGTGTTGACCCTCAACACTCCCCCTCAACGCTGACTCTTCTCGACATTGTAGTTATTCCAAGTTGTTCTCGAAACTCCACAAACTTCTTTGTGCTTAGACTCTTTTTAAGAACATATGCAACTTGGTCCTCGATTTTGATGGAGCACATACGTATCTTTCCTTGTAACACTTTCTCCCTTATGAAATGGTGGTGTACTTTCACATGTTTTGCCTCGAGCATGAAATACTGGATTTTTCGCCAAACGAATAGCTGATTGGTTATCACAATGTATCTCAACTGCATAGTCGTTTGGTTGATGTAGATCCTCCAGTAACTTCATCAACCATGTAATTTCTTGAGCGCCCGTTGCCGGCGATCTCGTACTCCGCTTCAGTGGTTGATAATGACACTGTTGATTGTCTTTTGCTACACCACGTGACTGCTCCTGAGCCAAGACCGAACACATACCCGGTTGTTGAGCGTCGAGTATCATGATCACCGCCAAGACCAAACAAACCAACAAACAAACAAACAAACTCAAACTCTCAACGACGGAGAAAAATCAAAGACTTTTAAATTACGAAAAAAAATTTATTATATGACAAAAAATATTAAACCTAAAAAATTATTATATGACAAAAAAATATTAAAACTAAAAATTAGAAAATAAATGCCCCAAAAACTTATAAAAAACTCGTTTTTTGTTAACTTAACAAAAAACGTGTTTTAAATAACGGTCTCTCACTAAACGCACGGAGCTTCTCTCTCTATACGCAGAAGCGTAATTCCTCCCCACCTTCTTCTCCGACCAATCCGACCAAGCCCAACCACCATTGCCGGCCTCAATCTCCTCCCTAACCAAGCTCTTCCACCGGAAATCAAACCCAATCTCAATCCCCAATCAACCGGCGACCTCCAATCAACCTTCAATCTCCACCTCCGGCGTCGCTTCCTCCCGCTCAAAGTCGAATTCCACACAAGACCAAAACCCTACCAACCATCCCACCGAACTCAGATTTTGATGGAAGTCTCAAGCAGGGGCCCCCAATTCGTGGTGATGGAAGGACCAAAATCGATCTTAGGTGATGGGCTTGGCCGTTTGATTTTGAATGCCGCTGGGTAGAAATTGAATGCCGCTTTGAGTTTGGGTAGAAATTGAATGCCGCTTTAATTGATTTTTAATGCCTGCTTCATATTTTTTTGAGTGCCAAGATATGTTATTTTGAGTGCCATTGGTGATTAATCAAGTGCCCGTTAGTGTATAATCAAGTGCCCGTTGGTGTATATTTGAGTGCGTCTGCCGTTGTATAAACAAGTGCCGTTAGTGTATAATCGAAGTGCCGTTGGTGTATAATTGAGTGCCGTTAGTGTATAATAGAGTGCCGGTAAGTGTGTAGCGAGTGCCAATGTATTTTTGAATGCCGAGTTCTTGTAATTTTGAATGCCGAGTCCATGTTTTTTTGAATGCCGGTTCATGTTTTTTTGAATATCGGCAAAAATAATTATCGGTGTTTTTGAGTGCCGAGTATATGCATTTTTTGAGTGCCGGTAAATGTGTTTTCAAATGCCACCATGCATTTTTGAATGCCGAGTGCTTGTATTTTTGAAGAGATGCCAATTTATGTATTTAAAAGTGCCAGTAAAAAGTGCCAGGTTCATGTTTATAAAATGCCGATGTAAATCACTGGTCATTTGTAATATTAACACTGACATTTATCATGGTTGCCAGTAATTACAAAAATGCCACCGTTTATTTTGAACATGGTTGCCAGTAATTACAAAATTGCCACCGTTTATTTTGAAAACACGTTTTTCCTTATCTTAAGAAAAAACTAATTTTTTATAAGACCAACTCAAAATAAATATAATTAAAAACAACAACAAAATTATAAAGAGAATTATAAAGAGTGAAACTGAATTGATGTGTGGATTTGGCATGTTGCTCTATTTTTAGAATGGGCATGTTATGCCTTGACTTGCTTCAAAATGCAATGTCCATCTCAATATATACTTAGTACGCAATCCTCCAATCTTTTTAATTGGCCACACAAGAATCATATGGTAACCTAATTTTACACTCAATACCTTAAACAAACTAACGGTCACCAAAGTGCCTTGGCCCAATGGTATGTTGGTGGCCTCCCGAAGGGGAGGTCACCGGTTCGATTCCCCTCAAGGGGAGTTTCTGTGGTTTAATTCCTACCTTGCCTGCGGCCCTTTCAGCACTCCCTAAGACATCCAGCTGCTAAGGAAACGATATTCTTGGGCTTGTATCCTCGCAGTGGGGAGTTCAAATCTTGGCAGGAACAGCTGGAGCAGCTAATTGGTGTTTTAAGAGTGATGTAATTGCCTCGGCGGGAAATGGAGCGACCAATCGGTGATGTAAGAGTGATGTAAATGCCTTGTAGGAGGGCTCCTTGGGGCTCTGAGTATAAGAATGCTATCGCCACCCCACGCATGCAAGACATCCCGCGATTTACCTCCACCAAAGATACCGTGGGGCCGGTATTTGGTGGTCCAGATTAGTCCGACGGCCCTAAACCCGTATCAAAAAAAAAAAAAAAAAAAAAAAAAACAAACTAACTAACGGTCTCCTAATTGGCCACACAATAATCATGTTGGTAACCTAATTTTACACTCAATACCTTTACCAAACTAACGGTTTCAATGCTTACCAAAGGGCTCGTCTGGTACACAGTTTTAAAAATAGAGAATTTTTAAAACGGAGCTTAATTCTGGACGCTATAATTTTGAGCGGTCAAAATGTCCCCAACTTTTTAAAATTCAATTGTCTAAAACTCTTGACTAACACGCTTAATAAAAAAAAGCTGAGTTTTTTCATCTCCGTTTTAACAAAAACGCTCGACAAGACAGGGCTAAAGCGGAGGAAAAAAAATTTAGATTTTTAATTTTTAAGCGTGTCAATGCTTCATTTTAGAGCGTTGATTTCCTAAACAATAAAAATTTGTTTTATTAAATTAAATTTCCTGTTTGTCAAATGAAAATTTCATTTCATTATGTGATTGTTTTGTTTTGTAAATCGAAGATGTGTTAAAACTGTCCGTTTACTATTATTAAACTACAAATTTGCTGGCTATATTTGTCAAATTTTAGAAAAAAAATCATACTTAAACTAGCAATTATAAAGCCATAAAAACCTATTTCGAGCTTTAAGAAAAGCCAAAAACTTATAAAAAACGCGTTTTTTGTTAACTTAACAAAAAACGTGTTTTCTATCTAACGGACTCACCATCGTCGACCTCCATACGCAAAGAGACTTCACCATCGTCTTCTCCGGCAACCCAAGCTTCTCCAACCTAAGCTCTCCCTCACCGGCCAAACCTGCAATTAACACCTTCCTCACAACCACCATTAACCGGCGACCTCCAATCACCCAACCTGAACAACCGGCGACCTCACCCTTCTTCTCCGATCCCCAAACCAACCGGTGACCTTCAATTCCCTTCAATCACCAATTGCCGGATCCTAATCGCCTTCTTCCTCAGCAATCGCCGGCGACCACCATTCCATTCCTCTGTCAAAATCCAATTAACGATTAGAGAGAGATTGATTTGCGTTCAACACAATTGCAATTGCCGCTCTTTCTCATTTGCGTTTAGAGAGAGAGAGAGATTAAATTGCGTTTAGTGAGAGAGAGTTCTGATTGTGCGTCGTCGTTGAAGAAGAAGGACGAAGGACGAAGGGGTTAAAATTGCAATTGCCGGTCTTCCTCTCGTTGATTTTTGAGTATAAAATGTGCCCGTTCCAGTTCAAACTAATGCCGAGTTTTGTTTTTCGAGTGCCGGTTCATGTATAATCAAGTGCCCGTTGGTGTAAAATTGAGTGCCCGTTAGTGTATAATCAAGTGCCGTTAGTGTATAATCAAGTGCCGATCCATGTATTTTGGAGTGCCGGTAAGTGTGTAACGAGTGTCAATGTATTTTTTGAATGTCGGTTCTTGTAATTTTGAATGCCACCATGTTTTTTGAATGCCGAGTTCATGTTTTTTTGAATATCGGCAAAAATAATTATAAGTGTTTTTTGAGTGCCGGTATATGCATTTTTGAGTGCCGGTAAATGTGTTTTCAAATGCCACCATGTATTTTTGAATGCCGAGTGCTTATATTTTTGAAGAGATGCCGGTTTATGTATTTAAAAGTGCAGTGTAAAAAGTGCCAGTTTCATGTTTATAAAATGCCGTATGAAATCACCGGTCATTTGTAATATTAACACCGGCATTTATCATGGTTGCCGCGTAATTACAAAAATGCCACCGTTTATTTTGAACATGGTTGCCAGTAATTACAAAATTGCCACCGTTCATTTTGAAAACACGTTTTTCCTTATCTTAAGAAAAAACTAGTTTTTTATAAGACCAACTCTTAAGAAAAACTGATTTTCATCCAACTTATTCAAAAAAATAATAATTATCTTATTATTTATTTTGGGAAAATATTATCATTTTTGGTACAAAAATATTTATCAATGAATGGAAACGAAAATACGGAATTCTGTTGACGTGCTGCCGCTGGTCGTGGACCCGAAAGAAGTGGATCTGGGCCATAAGATCCGCATCTTATGGAGCTTCATTTTCCATTTTCATAGCGCTCCCATGTCTTCCCCGCACCCCATTCTCACTCCTCATTGTCCTCAATAACCTACCTCTCTCTCTCTCTCTCTCTCTATTTCTCACAGACACGCACACAAATACAATGGAACCAGCTTCTGCAGCTCACTTTCGTATTTGAACAAATGTGGGTTTGCATCTTCAAGTATTATCAGGCATGATGTCTCTCTTTCTCCCCTTTTTTATTTTCTTGATTTTGGTTCCGTAAAAAATTATGTTTTCTGTCTTCGGATTTTGCTCTTAGGATATTTAACTAGCAACCCTCTTCTTTTTTGTTTTAATATTTTTATTTTATTTTTTATATTTGAATTTTCGAATTGTGCATATGAGGTGTTTGATCGGTTTCCTCACTCAGATTGATTTCGCGTTTCAATTTTGTGATCAAGTTCCTGAGTCATTTGATATGGCAAAGCCTTCAGATTTTGTGCATGCATCTATAAAATCTCCTGCATTTCAAGTGTTTGATTCATTGCTCAGGTTCCTGACCTATATGCATTAGAATGATTATTTTTTAGTGCATACCATTTTGCAATTCAAGTGCTCGATTGGGCTTCTTGGTCATTCTTCAGTAGAATAACTTATATTTCTATTATGAGATTTAATAACCCTTCTTTCTGTTTATTGATTCTTTTGCATTATGGATGTTTTTATCTCTTTTATCATATTCATTTGTATTTAGGCCAACCCCAACTGACCAAGACTAAGGTTAAGTTGAATTCTATCATAGTCCCTCAGTTCCAAAAAGTAGTTCCTCCTCCCTTTTTGATTTGTCCCCAAAAATGCGGCTCCATTTCTCAGAAAGCCAATAATTATTTTAGTGTAACTAAGAAGTTACAAACATTTCTAAAATAGCCAATAATTTGGGCTCGTTTGAATTTTATAAGAGAGTATTTTTAGGGATGGAGGGAGTAATATTATTTCGTGTGTTTGATTAGTTTGTCGAGTCATTGGTATTAACAAAACATACTTATTCCTGACCAAGTGATTTTTTGTTCTCATTGCTTTACCTTAATCTTCTTTTATCGGAAAAAGCAAACAAAAGCCTACCTTGTCTGTTTATATGTGATTGATTCTATGATGCTGTGAGAATTGCTCAGGAGATTGTTTATCCTGGCTGTGGAGTAACATTTAAGATGCAAAACAATGACTGCCTGTGATAACCTGTATATGATGCTTTTAAAAGATGAAACTGAGAGGAAAAATAAAAAGAAAAAGAAGCAATAACCTCATAAAGGAAAGAGTCCTTTATTTTATTTTCTCTCCCTAAAGTTTAGTGGATATTTGGTCTTGATTCTCCAATAATTCTAGATGAAGTATCTGGGCATCTAGTGTTTCCAATAGATTTGAATTTCCGATCCTTCCATTACGACAAATTAATCTTTAATGCTAGGTTTTAACCGAGTGTTACAACTGTTCAACATTAATATTTGGTTTGAGATTCATCTAAGAGAGTTAGACGTGCTGCAGAATAGAGGGCAAATATAGGCAACAAAGAGGTTACTATAGAACGAATGGTAGGTTACGATAGTTCATATTCCTCTGTAGGAGATGGTTCTGAAGAAAATTCTCTAATACAACTACTGTTTATGATAGTGTGTTATTTACACTAAGATGGGGCCTATCTGATTCTTGAAGTAATATGATAAGAGTCAGTTTGATTTGCTGGGCAGTGGCACTCCTTTGTTTATAGTTTACATTTACTTTTCTGGTGATTTATGATTGTGCGTTAGTTGTGTTACTAGTCCTACATTTTGAAGTGTAGTAACTTCTATCTTAACTGTGAAATTCTTCGGATAGTGGTTGTTTATTTGCTCTGTGGTTTCCCAATTCTTTGAAGCCTAGACTGCTCTTGAAGAGAACTCTAAACATAAACTCTACTCCCTCTGTCCTAAATGAATGTCCAACTTCTAGAAATGTTTGTCCCAAAATGAATATGCTTTTTGTAAAAAACTGTCATTAAACGATTTTTTACCAAAAAAAATTCGCTATTCATTTTATTATCATAAAACTAAATGTTTAGAAAGTGGATAACTAGAAAATTTATGCATCTTTGCCATGAAAATGTATAAAAAGCTAACATTTTCAGAGTGTCCCTTAAAATGAAATGTGGACATTCATTTAGGGGCAGAGGGAGTTCTTAATTTTTACTTGAAGTTCATTGTTATTGATGTTGAAACTTGAGTACAGATGAGCAGATGACAGCATGTTCCTTCTGTAGCATAGCAGAAAGGAGAATGCTAACGAAGTTACAACCTTGAAAATTAGAATCTGAGTACATGTCAGAATATCATGACAGGACAAAGAATGATTATTATCTACAGATAGGTAATTCTTAACCTCAAAGGTTAGACATTAGGTTGTGATACGGCTTTCGTGAACACTCTTTTCTAGAACATATTAGGATTTGGAATGATTCAAATGAAAGGAACCCATGTGTTAATCTCTTTTTATTATTTTTCTTTCTCTTTGTAGTGACTGTCACTAGTTATGGCCTTACCCTTGACTCCATTATTGTACCACACAAACTTCTGTGAGTCATTCTAATGAAACTGTGGTATGATGACATAGGTTTAAAAAAATATAATATTGTAATTGGAATTGTAGAAGAATCTCCATTGTCCTAGTGGAAACTCTGACAACTGTTGATACAAAAAGATTCTTGTCGCAATAATGAGGAAGGCTAAAATTAAAGATCATTGGAATAGTAATGGGTCCATCATGTAGGAGATAAGGTTGAGATCAAGCTAGCAGCTGATATTCGGCGCAGTCCGCACACAGAAGAAATCTATGAAGATTTTAGCAAATCTATGACTCTAGTTTTTGTGAAGTCCTGTTCTTGGTAATGTGGATGGTTTTAAGGAGTGTTGAGACTGATTGGTTAGGTCACAACTCATTGACTTCCCATTGATATAATAAATCAGGGGAAGGAAGCCTTGTACAAGTCCACTCAGGCTGTTTAGATTAAGTTTAAGAGCTTCATTGTTCCTTAGTTTCTTCTCTAGTCTCTATTAGGGATGCACTTGCACTGTGTTTTGTGATCTTTGGAACCTAGATTACTGCCATTTGATATTGTTACTTGGCATGACACCTCTTGCTTCTTCAGTAGATCTTGTTTTTTTTGGAAATAAAGGGTTAAAGTTTCACAAAAGCCATCCTAGTACTCCAAATTTCATTTATTAGGTCTATTTGTTAGCGAGTAGGCCACACATTAAACCATTGTTCTTCTTAATCAATGCAAATAATCCTGCCAAATATTTTATGCGGATGATAATTGTTGTTGTAATGTGCATAACCAGTATCAGTTTATATGGAATTTTACTATTCTTGAGAAACTTGGGGCATAATGTCAGTCAAGTACTGCAGGTGTATGGTGGAACGAGGAAGTAAAACAAGCAATAAAGGGCAAGCGAGAATGCTACAAATTATTGGGGAAATGTAAGAGCGACGAGAACTATGGGAAGTATAAGGAAGCTAGGAGAGAAGCTAAGAAAGCAGTAAGAGACGCAAGAGCATAGGTGAATCAGGAACTTTATGATAAGTTGGATACAAAAGAAAGGGAAAAGGACATCTACAGACTCGCTCGTATGAGGGATAAGAGGACACAAGATATTGGGACGGTTAGATGTGTGAAGGACGTAGACCAAAGAGTTTTAGTCGGGGATAAAGAGATAAAAGATAGATGGAGTTCGTACTTTTATACCTTGTTCAATTGCGGTTAAGAGCAGGATATTGGAGATTTAAATTTCCCTTCGAGTATGGTTAATTGAGATTTTATGCTGAGAATTCAAAAGGGTGAAGTGGAAATGGCAATGAAAAAGATGGGATTGAAGAAAGCTGTAGGACCGGATGGAATACCAATTGAAGTTTGGAGATATTTCGGGGAGAGGGGAATAGATTGGTTAACAACGCTATTTAACAAGATATGGAGAATTAACACAATGCCATTGGAGTAGCGGAAGAGTACTCTGATTCCTTTGTATAAGAACAAAGGTGATGTCCAAGATTGTGCCAACTATCGGGGGATCAAACTAATGAGCCATATTATGAAACTTTGGGAAAGAGTGATTGCACAAAGGCTGAGAAAAATTGTGGATATTTCGGATAACCAATTTGGGTTTATGTCTGGAAGATCGACTATGGAGGCAATATATCTTATGAGACAAACTATGGAGAAATATCGGGATCAAAAGAAAGATTTGCATATGGTTTTCATTGATTTGGAGAAGGCGTATGATAAAGTGCCAAGAGAGGTACTTTGGTGGGCATTATCAAAGAAGGGTGTTTCAAAGAAATATATTGATATTATTAAAGACATGTATAATGGAGTTAGTACTTGTGTACAGACTAGTGTTGGGAAGACTGAAGAGTTCCCTATAAAGATTGGAGTGCATCAAGGTGCCGCACTTAGCCCCTTTCTCTTTGTTTTGATAATAGACGAATTGACGAGGTCAGTCCAAGACGATATACCAAGGTGTATGTTGTTCGCAGAAGATATTGTGCTGATTGATAAGACAAGAGAGGGTGTTGAAAGTAAATTGGAGTTGTGGAGACACTTTGGAATCTCGAGGTTTTAGACTGAGCAGAAGCAAGATTGAATATTTGGAGTGTAAGTTTAGCAGAGTTAGAAGTAGGGAGGCAGGGGCGGTCACATTTGATGGAAATATTGTCCAAGCTTCGGAGTTTTTTCGCTATCTTGGATCCATTATCCAAAAGGATGGAGAATTAGATGGAGATGTGACTCATAAGATTAAAGCAGGTTGGTTTTTGTGGAAGAGTGCCACAGGGTTCCTATGTGATCGCGGCATGCCCCATAGATTAAAGGGAAAATTCTACCGTACGGCAATTAGGCCGGCACTGCTTTACGACACCGAATGTTGGACCGTGAAACAGTGTCACGTGCATAGATGAATGTGGCGGAGATGCGTATGTTTCGATGGATGTGCGATCATACAAGAAATGATTGATTGGGGAATGAGGTGATCAGAGGTAAAGTAGGAGTTGCGTCCATTGAGGATAAAATGAGGGAAAATCGTCTAAGGTGGTTTGGACATGTGAGAAGGAGACCGAGTGATACACCGGTTAGGAGGCCGGAACAGTGGAGAAATGATAAAATGGCGATGGGTAGGGGAAGACCCAAACAAACTTGGATTAGAGTGATTGAAAATGATATGAGTTTACTTGGAGTGGATGAAAGTATGGTGTTGAAGAGGCATGAGTGGAGGGCAAAAACCCATGTGGGGGGTTGATTTTTTTTTTTTAATTTTTTTTTTCAATAACCTTTTTACAGGATGTCATATGAGGATTCATGTTAGCCGACCCCAAATTATTTTGGGACTAAGGCGGTTGTTGTTGTTGTTGTTGTTGTTGTTGTTGTTGTTGTGTGATAAAAATTTACTCTGATGCTGTTGATTGGGAAACATGGTTTCCCTGTCATAGCTTTCATGTAAACTTGGTGTGCGCGTTACAGCATGAGGCACCATAAGGGCATACTGGAAATAATTAGAATAAACAAACCTTAGTAAAGATGTTAAATGCAAAAGACTGTTAACAACATTTAAAAATTCTAGCTTCAATACAGAAATTGTGATAAACGTGTGCATTATTTAGCTGTTTATTTGGATTTCGCAGTGTTAGTGTCTTTTGTGAGTTTAGTTTTGATTGTTTAACTCCTGCTAACTCTCGTTATGACACTGTAACAGGTAAACCCAGCTTGTAATGCTTGCGGACTTTTTCGGCGTTTCTAAACTCGCTATTTTTCTTGAATTGAGATGAGAACAGTTGCCATGTGCTTCTCGCTCTTCCAAGGTCCAAGATTTGGATTTAATACATTTGCTAGTTCATGTGGAAAAAGCTTCCATAATTTAAGGCGGAGTGGAAACTATTCTAGCTCCAAGTTACTTGATTCCCATATTTGTGGCGTTGAGGGAGGGCCTAGTAGGAGATGGAGTAGGCGACATATAACTACAGAAACAGAAGGAAACAAAAGCCTTTAGAAGCAAATCATGCAACATTTCACCAGATATATCAGAAGAAACAATTTCACCTCCCAGTAACCTAACTATAAATAGATTAGAAGGCAATGAGTATAACACCATTCAGCATTGTGGTATTCAAGAAAAGATTGCTGTGAACAGAGAGTTAGCAAAACTCATTACTGTTGTTGTTTTTGATACCGAGACCACTGGTTTAAGCAGAGAGAATGAACGGATCATTGAGATTGCACTGCAGGATCTTCATGGGGGTGAGAATAGCACCTTCCAGACACTTGTTAATCCTGAACGCGCTGTGCCAAATACACCTATCCATGGCATTTCAACCTATATGGTCAGCAAGCCTGGGATCCCAAGGTATCACTCCCTAACCAAGTTTTTATCCTTGTTTTGTTTGCTAAATAAGAATCACCCATTGTTGTTGGCCTCTTGGAATACAACTTCGTTATTTACTCCATGTCTAGTCATTTTGATTTTTGCTTTTCATTTTTGTTGAATTTTCAGTTTCCTAGTATGGTGTATCTCTGTAGAACATCTGTATAGTTTGTACATGTTACAGGTTTTGTATGGTGGAGAATGGTAAGAATGCATTCATTACAGTCAAAATCCACGTTTGAGTAGTTAATTTGCAGTATTAATCTAGGATGAAATAAGATATGACGTACCATCATATACACCCTCCGTCCCATTTGAAATTACACCAATTTCCTTTTTGGGTGTCCCATTTTAAATTGCACTTACCCAAAATAGAAACTTTATAATGCATCTTTATTCAAATCAATTGAAATTGCACTTACCCAAAATAGAAACTTTATAATGCATCTTTATTCAATTCAATGAGACCCACTTGTCATTCTCACAACTACTCCACTCACAATTCCTACCCCACTTACAGTTTCTATCCCACTTTGCATACTCACAATACCTGCGCCACTGCTAGCACTTTCCTTAATCTCTGTGCTCTTTCCTTTGGTGTAATTCAAATGGGAAGGACTACGGAGGGAGTATATGATAGCTTGTTGGATCCATCTACTTCTCGTCAGTACACATTGAATCTATGATGCGTTACACATGTTTTCAGGGGTCCTATTTTTGCTCACGACCAGCAGACACTCTGTTGCTCACATCTTAAGTGTGCAGTAAAATTGTCTATACTATAGAGGACTTCGGTAACATGTACTCCCTCCGTCCCATAATGATAGTCCCATGTGACTATTCAAACATTTTAACATCTTATTTTCATTTACATCACTACCCTTTTGAGGTTTAATTATTACTCAATTACTCCCTCTCATTCTCCCCTCTCTCTTCTTTCTTGGTACACAATTTTGGTAGTTCAATGATTTCAACCTATCATTTTTGGAAATGAGACTATGGTAAATGAGACTATCATTTTGGGACGGAGGGAGTATTTATCTGAGACGTTTTGTTTTTGCACTACTCAGTTGCCAAACTGCAACTACTATAAATTTTGACTGTGATAGTTGGCTCTCGATTGACTTGCATGCATACCCTTTACCCATTAAAAGAAACCAAATTTTGTTGCTTTCTACTGGTGCTAATTACTTGGGGTTCTATAAGATATTTGAGATCAGATCAATAATGCAGTCAACATGAAAATGTAGACACATTATATCTTCTATTACATGTATGTGAACGTTAAGGCACAGTGTCCTGAAACTTTATGAAAATGTAGTCAGGGACCTGGAAATGTCTCGATAAGAACACTTAGTCTGGAAGGCATCAGAATTAAGTTCCAGCCTCCTATTGAAAAGCACTATGGTTAGTTTTCTGCATTTGAAAAATATAGCAGAAGAATTTAAGCATTTTCAAGAATTCAACCGTTAGTAACAAAAGTCTAGTGACTACCTCACCCATGAGACCAACATAATCAATCCACACCAAATGTAGAATGAGTTTTTTTTTAATGCTTTTCCAAAATAAATTGGACCTAGAATCCCTGAAAAGATGCAGTTTTGGAACCATGAGTCACGTGCTTGATCTTTAGAGCCGCTCGAGTATCTATCTAGACTAAGATTGGTTGTTCTAGTGTACTCATGGGATTTACATATCCTATGTTTTGGGTTGAAATGTGATTCAGCTTTTGGCTGACAAATATTAAGAATCAGTATATGAACTTGTTGGAAATTTTGAGCATTCTAGGTTTCTTAAAACAACTAAATGTATGTTACTGAACCTCAAATACACAACAAAAGGTTGAGGAACATATTTTAGATATGAATCTGGTATTAGGGACAAAGAAATATGAAAATTAGCATAGACTTGAATTAATATAGAAGATTGCAGAATTTATTATCACGCAATGACCGTGGAGAAGTAGAGAAACATATATGAAGATTCTCATCTAATTTCTTACCCTTTGTAGCTCAAGTATCTTATTAAGCAACCATCATATTTATATAACTCAAATTATACAGTTTAAAGATTATAGAGGCCTGTCACCGACTACACAATCAAGTGACAACGTAGTAACTAACAGTAGGCATTCATGATTCATGCTAACATTATCAACATCTGCTCCTCATGAAGGAGATAAATGTAGCTCAAACCAGATAGAAACCATGAACCAAGAAATGATGCACGAAGGCGAACAAGGCATTGCAGTAGATGTAGATTCAAGAGTCATCTTTACTGGGCTATTAATTTTCACTTTTTTTTTTTCTTTGATACTTGCCTACTTGCAATTCTGCTGATGTTGGTTAGATTCTATTCTTAATTTCATACCTTTTATGTAGGATGAAGGAGCTGATTCCCATCTTACTGCAATATGTACGAAGCCGTCAGAAACCAGGGGGACAAATATTATGGGTTGGTCATAATTGTCGTACCTTTGATGTGCCTTTTCTAATAAATGAATTTAGTCGCTGCGGTTTTGAGATTCCCCCAGATTGGCTCTTCGTGGACACATTTCCTCTGGGTCGAGAACTGGTGAAATCTGGAGGTCTCTCTCTCTCTCTCTCTCTCTCTCTCTCTCTCTCTCTCTCTCTCTCTCTCTCTCTCTCTCTCTCTTTCTCTGCATTGGTGTGTGCGTATATGTGTGTGGATCCGGGGCCTGTGCAGTTGCATTGCACAACAGTCCGATTTGTATTTAGTACGGAGTACATGAGTTACACCTTATAGTAATACAAATTAGATTTTATAATAATTTGAGTTACTCTCTCCTACCCCAAATGAATGTCCAAATTTTGAGGGATATTTGAAAAAGGTTAAACTTAAGTCTGTTTAGCAACACATAAATAAATAAAAACCCTTGATGATCTCACCATATTGCATTGCATCATGAGTATAAGTGTGAATTGTATGATGGGGGAGGATATGGTAACTTCTTAAAAAATTGGGCTTTCATTTTGGGACAAATTTTTTGGAAATTTGCACATTCATTTAGGGCTGGGGGGGGGGGTTGTGGTTGTGGTGTGGAGGAGTACATTTTATCGGCGTGCGATAACTTTCATAGTAACATGAGTTTAATCTTAATAAGTAGCATGCCTTGCATACAACGGTCCGTAACATGCCTTACAACGGTCCGACTGCACAGACTCCAAATTCAATTCATGTATGCCCATCAAGTTCCATGTAGTAGAGGATATTGAGCTGATTTTGATGCTTCAACCAGGTCCAAATGTTCCTTCGAAAGCATCACTCTCAGCACTAAGGGAGTTCTTTGAGGTCCCATTAGTAGGATCAGCTCACCGAGCAATGTCGGATGTCTACACTTTGTCATTGGTTCTACAGAAGCTGACTTTCGCCATGAAAATTCCATTATTGGGACTTATTGAAAGATCGTTCACTGCCTCTGACGTGATTAATAACGTAAAGAAGAAGAAAAACTCCAGGTAGCTTCAGGCACCGTTTTTTATCTCAATCTCCTGTAGTAATTAATGGTTATTGTAATAATATAGTACTATGACGCCTACTACCTACTTGTGGTTCTACTAAATTCATTTTCCCTTTTTAATCAAAATCGTCGTGATATTAAAAAAAAATATTATGTCCCAATAAACGATTAAGTAGGAACATTACCGATTGAAACGTATTTGTGCCTTATATAGATATGAAAAACAATTGACACAAATATTATGCAAACATGTACGCAGAAACTTCAAACTTCAAAATGATAAAACAAAGGATTCTTAATCTCCTCTTTATTTGGACAATATACACTACAATATAAAAGGATTGTAAAATCAAAACCCATCCCAATTGATTAAAGGTTCAACCACCATATTATGTGAAAAAGAAGGTGAAATGTCATGCTAACTTCAACATAGACTCCACATTCTTCCCTGTTGGTTCTTGGTTCCATCATTTACCCATTCTTCCAACTGAAAGCATGAAAGCATGCGCATAACATTATAGCAATATCTTACTCGGAAGCGGAGTACAAATGGTAAGTAAAACCACCTTTCATGACCCCTTGAACTGGTATGGTTCTCTCCAAAGCGGGTACTAACGACGCATATAAACAAACAAAAGGAATTGGTGAGTAATAGATATGCACACAAAAAATCACATAGAAACACTTTCTATAAAAATCATACTCGATCATATGTAGACGTAATCATACATTACAAATTGAAATAGAGAAATAAAAAATTTCAAGCTTGAATTTATGATTTTACTGTTGGAAAAATAGTGTGTTTTGAAGGAAATTAATGGATTAATTTCTAAAGGGTAATTTTGTCAAATTACTTAATTAATTACGTGTTTGTGAAATAAAATATTTAATTGTTCAAAATGTTTTTTGGATGAATTAAATATAAATGCTCAAAGGATTTGGCCCACTTGTTGCTAAGAAATTTTGATTTTGTAAATCAAAAATGGCTTTAAATTTTACTGAGGTGCTCGGCCGAGCAGGTTGTTGACTCGGCCGAGCAGAGCATGACAGAAAGTCCAAAGTTTCTGAAAAGCCATGCTCGGCCGAGGCATATGCCTTGCTCGGCCGAGCAGATCTGGGCAAAGCCTTGCTCGGCCAAGCAAGGTACATGACTCGACCGAGCAGATCCTGTACATTAATGACTGTTTGATTTTCAAACAGTAACAATCGTGAAAATGGGAATAAAAACTGAAATTTGAGATTAAATGTATTTAATATTTTCTGTTTAATGGGGTTTAATTTTGATGTTTAATTCCAAATTAAATCCTTTGATTCCTAAGGCTTTAAAAAGGACTTTTTAACAAGGTTGAAAATATCCTTTGGAAAATATGAGAAGAACACACAAAAAGAAAACCACTTGCAGCCAACTTCCTCCTCCATATCTTTTGCTGCATATTGTCATCTCTTTCTTTTGGTCTCCTTGCATAGTTAGAAGAAGAGGTGATATTGTCCAAGCATAGTTCAGCTCGCCGGGAACTTTAGGTGCAAAGTGCCCCCGGTCCGCACATTCTATCCTGGGAGACAAGCGACCCAAGCAAACTCAAGCACACTCGGTGAGGGATCGAATATGTCTTAAGGAGACAGTGGTTTCATTGTGCTCGTGCAAATTCTACAACTTATCCTTTGTATTTTCAGTTTTTTGTTAATTGTATTTTATTTACATTTTCTATAATTGTATCACCCTTGTAACAATCTTAAGACATATTCCCTAATCGAGGGAGTCGATTACAGATTTTTAAAAAACAGAAAATACTAACTAAGTTGTGGTGTTTCAGGTGGCGACTAACAACAACAACGTGGAGACCCAAATTGGATCCCAAACTGGACCCCAAACTAATCCCCAAACTGGAAATGGAAGTGGCTCTACGATTGTGAATAATCCTCCAACTATCCATACCCCTACCCCTCATGCGGAAAAACCCGAGAAGTTTGTTGGCCACGATTTTAAACGTTGGCAACAAAAGATGCTTTTCTACCTCACTACCTTGCACTTGGCAAAATATCTGAAAGAAGATATGCCAAAGGTGAGTGAAGGAGAAACCGATGTTACAACCTTGGCTGCGGTTGAAACATGGAAGCATGGGGAATACTTGTGCATAAACTATGTTCTTTCAGATTCTCTTTACAATGTGTTTAATGAGAAGAAATCTGCAAAGGAATTATGGGGTTCTTTGGAACACAAATATAAGATTGAGGACGCGGGAACAAAGAAGTTCATTGTTGCGCGTTTCCTTGATTTTAAGATGGTGGACAGCAAGAGTGTGAAATCTCAAGTTGATGAGTTTCAAACTATTTTTTGCACGAGATTCATGCCGAGGGTATGATCATAAGTGAAAGCTTCCAAGTGGCTGCAATCATTGAGAAATTGCCTCCATCTTGGAATGATTTCAAGAACTACCTTAAGCATAAGCGAAAGGAAATGGATGTGAAAGGAATTATCCTTCGTTTGAGTATTGAATAGAATAATAGAGTTGCTGAGAAAAACTTTGTTTCTAGTGTGGCGAAGGCCAATATATGGTAGAGTATGGTCAAAGCTCCAAAGGCAAAAGCTTTGGGAAGGGAAAAGGGAAGGTTGTGACAACTTTCAAGCGTTCCCACTTGGGACCAAAAGGTGGTGTTTCCAAGAAGAAGTTCTTAGGAACTTGTTATAATTGTGGCGGTGAAGGCCACAAGGCTCATGCTTGCAAGTTGCCCAAGAAGGCTCGTGAGGCAAACATGGTGGAAGGCATTGCTAGAGACGTGTCCGAGATTGTGATTATCCCCGGATCCGATTTGGCGCCCGCCAAACTTGGGTGTTTCCAAGTGACTAATGAACTCGGGTCAATCTAGCGGACTTTAATGTGAAAATGGAGTCGCCATGCCATTTTAGTTTAGGGCCAAAACTTTGAAAAAAGCCCGTAAAAGAGAAAAAGGGTTTGGAGGTCACGTTATACTTCGGGAAGAACGATTAGCACGTTCACCCGGAATGCCTCGTAGACGAGTCTTCCAAACTTGAAACCATTTGTATGTGTGTGTGTGTTTTGCAAAAGGGGTTTGACTAAACAAAGGATTTTCAGGAAATAAAAGTTTTGACTGCACTGGACTGGGATTAATCAAAACAGTGTGCTTCTGTGAGTGAAAAGGAACTGGAAACAAAAAATATCTGCCAGTGACATTTATGTCCGCCCGGATTGAGATGAGGCTCAATCTTATCCGCGCAGATAAGGCAGTAGGGTTCCCTTTTGGCAGCTTTCCAGTCTGATTCTATAATTTCCAGAAAGTCAACTGGATTTACAGAACCAGAACTGGAGTTGCAACCAGAAAATGCAAAGTAAAAATGATATTTGAATTTTGCATCCATGCTTGTCCCCACTTTCCTTAGGCTTTGATTAGTGATCACTAAACATGATTAATAGTTATCTACTAGATCAAGCCATCATGAGGGTACATTAGGACTTAGGAGCATTTCATTTGCTTGGGATGGGGGGTTTGACATATAAATAGAAGGTGTTTAAGATAAAGATCAATGCATGAAAATGGAATTTAGGTTAAAGGTGTATCAACTTTAGAGTAGATCTTTAAGGTGGTCATTAAGATGGCCATCCTTAAGATCTTAAACTCAATGTATCAACTACACCTTTTTATAACCTAGGAACCTTAGTGATCTTCATCCATGAAAATTGTTCCAAGGTGGAGATCTTAGGCTTTAATATCGTATTATCACAAGAAAATAAGATGTAGACGACTAAGATGATCACCATGGAGATTAAGCTCCAAGATGACCATACTTAGGTAAAATGATACAAGTGCTAGTAAGGAAAGGAGACATAAATGTAAAGATTTAGATCTTTGTGGAAGATCATCCATGGAGATGAACTCCATGGAGACCTTCCTAGATCCAAGGACAAAGGGGGAGTAAGCTTAACAAGTAACAATTAAATAACAAGATAAACAAGATTTAATAAGTAGCTAAGCAAGACTTATAATAAACAAAGTGAGATAACAACATGAGATGGATGCTTAAAGATGAGAGATTAAGGTGATGAGAAGGAGGGTTTACCAATGGTTGTGCCCTATCTTCCTTGGTTTGTGTTTAGGGCTTGAAGATTATCGAGACTTATGTGTGGATTTGTGTTTAGGTTTAGTGTTTAGATGAGTGTTTGGATGAGTGTTTAAGCTGTTTTCTGGAGTAAATTCGACAATGTAACGGTAGAGTTCAAAAAGGGCTCCTCTTAACTGAGAGAGAAGGGCTTTATTTATAGGATGGATTAGGGTTCATTCCTGTTCGCGCGGATAGGGATGAGGCCCTCCATTATGTCCGCGCGGATAGGAGTGAAGGCGTGCCTGACTCTTCAGAAAAGCAGTTTTGGCTGTTTGCAACTGGTTAATTTTCTTGGAAGCCACTCCTTCCAGCGAGATCCAGTCCACATTTGTTGCTCCCTTAAGGTCCTTCCTTGCTTAAAAATCCTCGGAAAGTGACCAAAATTCCCTTAAATGTTTATTCGATGTGAAAACCGTTAAATTGGGCTAAATGAATATTGGTGGTTCAGATTGGGACACTTACAGTAGCCCCTCGGCGACGGTACTTCAGGGGAAAGTGGGGTCGTCGATAAAAGTGAGGTCCCAATCACCGCTGGGGAGAGGAGGATGACCATTTTGGTCGGATGGCTGTACCTATGGTAG
Organism: Adenophora triphylla var. japonica; assembly: GCA_022495995.1. NCBI lineage: Eukaryota > Viridiplantae > Streptophyta > Magnoliopsida > Asterales > Campanulaceae > Adenophora > Adenophora triphylla. The sequence goes on from JAFEMH010000908.1 coordinate 319,208, forward strand.
GCTACCTACGTATCCTTAAGAGGAATCAAGCCGGTCGTAGTTCGGGTCTTTCGACTATCTTCAGAAGTCTACCCTAGAGTGACTATTTTAGGGTGTCAACCTGGTGAGCGAGTTCTGCAGTCGGTTGCTGAAAGAAACTCTGCTGGGGATAGAAAATGACCATTTTGGTCTGATGGCTAGAGTTATATATCCACACCGCTGGGGAAGGGAATGACCATTTTGGTCTGATGGCTGAACCTATAGTAGGCTACTTACGTATCCTTAAGAGGAATCAAGCCGGCCGTAGTTCGGGTCTTTCGACTATCTTCAGACGTCGACCCTAGAGTGACTATTTTAGGATGTCAACCTGGTAATGATTTCAGTTTGTCGAATCAGAAGATGATTGTGGTTAATGATTGCGTTTTATCGAATCGGAAGGCGATTGCGGTTTATTGAATCAGAAGACGATTGCGGTTTACCGAATTGAAAGGTGATTGCGGTTTATCGAATCAGGAGACGATTGCGGTTTATCGAATCGAAAGGCGATTGCGGTTTATTGAATTAGAAGACGATTGCGGTTTATCGAATCGAAAGGTGATTGCGGTTTATCGAATCAGAAGACGATTGCGGTTTATCGAATCGAAAGGTGATTGTGGTTTATCGAATCAGAAGACGATTGCGGTTTATCGAATCGAAAGGTGATTGCGGTTTATCGCTTTCCTCGTATTTTGTCTGCTATCTTTTGATGATTTGCTATATCAGTACAGTCTTCTTTCGTGTTTCGCCGTACTGGAACGGTCTTCGTAACGTGTGGCTGTTTCAAACCGAAGTGATAGCGTTTAGGTGCCTCAAGCCTTAGTGACAGCGTTTAGGTGCCTCAAGCCTTAGCAAATGAGGATTCACTTTTTTGAAACGATCTCCTTCGACGGTTCGTATCCTTACGTTGAGGACAGACTCTGTGGGGATAGACAGTCTTTTGGTGGACTTCGTTTGAAGGGATCGAACTTACGTTTGCTGCCGTAGATGGAGACGAGGAAAGAAATGGGATTCCGTTAGCTTTCGTCGGAGAAATCAGGCTTACGTTTTACTGCCGTAGGTGGAAACGAGGAAAGAAACGGGATTCCGTTAGCTTTCGTCGGAGAAATCGGGCTTAAGTTTTACTGCCATAGATGGAAACGAGGAAAGAAACGGGATTCCGTTAGCTTTCGTCGGAGAAATCGGGCTTACGTTTGCTGCCGTAGGTGGAAACGGGGAAAGAAACGGGATTCTGTTAGCTTTCGTCGGAGAAATCGGGCTTACGTTTGCTGCCGTAGGTGGAAACGGGGAAAGAAACGGGATTCCGTTAGTTTTCATCGGAGAAATCGGGCTTACGTTTGCTGCTGTAGATGGAAGTGGGGAAAGAAACGGGATTCCGTTAGCTTTCGTCGGAGAAATCGGGCTTACGTTTGCTGCCGTAGATGGAAATGAGGAAAGAAACGGGATTCCGTTAGCTTTCGTCGGAGAAATCGGGCTTACGTTTTACTGCCGTAGATGGAAACGAGGAAAGAAACGGGATTCCGTTAGCTTTCGTCGGAGAAATCGGCCTTACGTTTTACTGTCGTAGGTGGAAACGAGGAAAGAAACGGGATTCCGTTAGCTTTCGTCGGAAAGTCGGGCTTACGTTTTACTGCCGTAGATGGAAACGAGGAAAGAAACGGGATTCCGTTAGCTTTCGTCGGAGAAATCGGGCTTACGTTTTACTGCCGTAGAGTTCTTTTGAAAGGGGACTAACTTGGGTCAACTTTGGTTATCCTTAGTTAAGTCTTGGATCAGTTTGCAAAGTTCTGGAATTTTAAAGGGCAAAATAGGGATTTCACCCCTCAATCCTGTCCGCGCGGACAAGGATGACGAGGCGAGAGCCCCTAAAAGGCCGTAGCCTTTTCTTCTTCCTCTTTCACCGTGCCTTTTACAGTTTACGAGAGAGAGAGAGGGAGGACGCCATTTTTGCCCAAAAAGCTTTGAAATCTCTTGTTTTTCTTCGATTTGTGAGTCATGGAGCAAGGGGAAGGAGCCATCCAAGGTCAGGGACGCGGCCCAATCGCAGAAAGGAGGCTGGAGCTTGTGAGGATGCGGAGGCATTATTCACTCTCTCAATCGATGGTGGAGGAATCGTACCCCGATATGTGGCAACACTGGTCCACTGATTCCAATCTTCGCACGGTATACTTTGAATCCCTTTGTTTGTTTTTGTCGATTTTTGTTCGAACTGTCATTGTGCTAAAAATAGGATTTTAATTTTTAGAAAAATTAGAAAATCCATATTCCTGCCATTGAAATTCGAAATTAATGATTTCCATGCTTTGTTGAGTATACGGGTAATTTAAATATGCATTTTGTTTGAAACACGAATTGGCGATTTGCCATTTTTGAAAAATGAGGTGACGGGAATTTTGTCGGATCCGGGACGGACCTTTGCATGTGGGATTTTTGCAATGAGATGATGTTTTTGTGAATGAGATGAATGTAAAGAATTATTCATGCGTGCCATTTTGTGAAAATAGGATTTTTATGTGAAAAATATGCGAGAACTTCATGAAATGGGACGGAATTTTGTTTATGTTGACTTCCTGTTATTGACATGTCCCTTTTATGAATGAATGAATGTTAAAGAGTGATTGTAATTGCTAAAATCTCAAAAATTTTGTCTTTTGTGCAAGAGAAGTGGGGTTGAGTTCATCACATGCCGTTATGCTGTCGAAATTCCTTCAAGACTTCATGCCTATGATGCTTGTATATGCTTTTACATACAAATGCAATTATTTATTGGCATTTTATTCTTCAATTGCAGGGTGGTGATCGATTCGTACAGGATCAGCTGAATAAGCTGAAGACCCGGCGATCAGTCGAGGCAGTGATTAGCCTGTGGGACCAGCTTTCGATTTTGGGCAGAGGAGGGCTGATGAGTCCGAGACAGATTGTGATTGACACGGGGTTGTATGAGTTTATCGAGTGTCTGAGGGGGTTGATCAAGTTGCCGAAGAGTAAGGGGTTGACTTTTGGCCTAGCAGAGCATTGGTGGGATGTGACCCACACCTTCCACTTCTTCTGGGAGGAGGCTACAGTCACGCCGTCTGATTATGCTGCGATTACGGGTCTGTCCTTTAAGGGGCGCAGTATCGAGTGGTGGGACGGTTATACTGACCGGGAGTTGCAGGATCTTCTTGGTTTCGTCCCCAGTTCTAAGAAGGGGATGGGGATGGAGTATGCGGTGATCCACTGGAAGATCGTGGAGAGCATAGCGAGATATGAGGGTGGTGATGAGAGGATATCGGCTGAGCAGGTTGCCCGGTCTTTTTGTGGTTTGCTTTTTCGAGTACCCTGTTTGGGCATGCCGAGGGGACGGCGATGTTTGCTTTGTTGAGGACTTTGACTGATGTTGAGAGAGCCGGAGAGGTGGCTTGGGGGGAGGCTGGGCTAGCGGAGCTTTATTTTGCTCTTGACAGGTATAGCCGGAAGGCTGTGAGTTCTCTTACGTGCTTCGAGTTCCCACTGGAGGTATAAGCTTCTGCTCTTTTCTTTCCTTGTGCACGTATTGTTTCTTTTCGAGCTTAACTGATGTATTTCCTTTCGCAGGTGTGGGCTTTGGAATTCTTTCGCTGCACGATGTGGAAGCAGCCGGAGGAGCACGTCGGGGCATACCCGGCTATGCTTTCTTGGACCAGGCAGGCTAGGGTGAAGAGGGGTGCTCGGGGACACACGACTCTCAAGTATAAGGAGTATCGGCCCCTAGTGAGAGCGGAGACAGAGGCGGGGATTCAGTTCTACCCCCCGGAGTCGCTTTGATGTTGAGCAGCTGAAGGGAGCTGAGAGGTGGACAGTGGAGAGGAGGATTTTGAGGGGGCTATCTTGTGATGTTTATTATCTAAGGGACAGGGTGACGCGCCAGCATGGCGAAGGCGCGGGTTTGTTGGCACCGATGGAGCCTCCTGCTGATATGTTGAGTACGACCGAGGGTTCAGAGACTTGGGCTTACTACAGGGGTGGCCAGCACTTCTCTGGATTTGTGACGGATGAGCTGTATCCAGTATTTGTGATGAGGAGGCTGAGGATGCCTCAAGTGCTTGAGAGAGAGGGGATCCCGGTTGTGCGGCTCCCTTGGTCGGACTTTTCATATGTCCAGGATGGGATTAGGATGAGGGTGCACATTCCCATCCCTGAGAGGACTCCCCGAGCTTTCCGACCTCGTCCGGATATGAGGGTATGCCTCTTTATTATTTCTGTCTTTTTGGTCTTATTATTTTTTTTATTTTTTTTTTATCTTTTTTTTTTGTTCCTTCGATTATTTCTGATGCCTTTGTTTTTGTGCAGTTCCCTGCCGCGGTCGTTGACAAGCTGATGCGACAGGTCATTGGGGCCAAGAGATTTATCAGGCGACTCGTCACCCATGGGGCCGCTCGGGGCAGGGAGAGACGGGCACAACCGGCGCCTGCAGAGCGAGAGCCCCCTCATACGCCATCCAGAGAGCCTACTTCTTCTGAGCATTCCACGGATATTCCCATTTCTCCTTTTATAGATTCCAGCAGGGAGTTGCCTTCCGACCACGTCATTCTTGGAGATTTGCCTGGTCCAGGGCACGTTTGGCACCAGGGAGGGTCATCTTCGCAGGGCCAAGGATCCGATGCGTTTACGTTTGGATATGATTTCTTTGCTGATCTCGGCCTACCCTATCATGGTTTACCGACGAGACCTTTTCTAGGGATGAAGATGATGATACAGAGCCTGAGGTGGTCATGACTGCAGAGGGGGTAGACGCGAGTCGCAAGAGGGCCCGAGGTAAGGCGACAGCTTTCGGTGATTCCGATGATTGATTTTGAGGTTGTACCTGTTTAGACAGATAAACTTTATGTTTCATGCACACTCTTTTTTTTATTTTTGGAATGTAATAACCTAGGATTATTGTTACTATCACTCTTTTTTTTTTTATTTATCATGCATATGGATGCGATGATGCATGAGCCCGATTTTTTGGCAAGGATGTGGACGTTTAGTATATGAATTGTTCTGGGCAGGTTTTGTACAGGTTTCGAGCGGCTGGGATGAGATATTCCTCCGCGGTGCAGCAATTGAAACTGCTGCAGATTTTTTTCTGGTGGGAATCATTCTTGTCCGCGCGGATAAGGGTGAGGGGCTCATTTCTGTCCGCGCGGATAGGAATAAAGTCTGACACTGTCATTTAATTTTTGCTTTGGATCTGGTTTTCCCCTCCTCTTTTAATTCAAACATTCTCTCCAACTGCCTGTTCAGTCTGTAATTTCGGAGAGAAAGAGAAAAATCCATGGAGAATTTTGTGAGCATGAAAAATCCATCAAAATTGTCCCAAGAATCTCAAATGTCCTTCTTCAACAAGTTCAAAGAGTGGTCCCGGGAGATCATGCATGAGAAGAGGTCGTTTTTTGAAGAGAGGTACAAGGTAAGATGCTTGTGGTCCCTCAAGAAGACATGTCTTTTGTTTTTCCTACAATGAGGTGGTCCCGACCGTTGAAGAATTCCGAGCTTTGCTTGGTGGTCCCGAGGTGGAAGACATTGCGGTCCCCTTGCCCGGAGGAGCTACCTTTGTTGATAAGTTGTGCAACCTTCTTCATCTTTCCCCGGAGGAAGCACAAGGTATGATTCGTGGTCCCGATCATTTCGACATTTCCGCTCTCCCGGATAGGTTTAGGAGTTTAGGCTTGGTTGATGAGGCATATTGGGATGCTTTCGCACTTTGCATGTTTGGGACTTTATTCATGATTTACTCTTTCGGGATTTGCCACCGAGCTTTGTTGGACGTGGTTGTCCACTGTCGTTTGGGCCGGGACGTTGTGCCATTGATCTTGGGGGAGACCCTTCATGCTCTCGACCGGTTGGCCACCGGGAGGCGGTATATACACGGGGGAAGCCCCTTTTTGTTGACCATGTGGCTGATGGAGCGTTTGGGAGTCCTTCGTGAAACTCCTCATGCGGTCATGCCTTGGACTTTTTCCAGGAGGGGAGTTATTGTGGATTTTGATGATCAGGGCTCATGGGAGCACTGGATGGCTTGTCGTCGTACTGAGGATATCAGGTGGTTGGTGCCGCATTGGCGGGTAGAGACTCGGAGAGTGCTTCAGGACGGGTCTTATGTGGTCATGCTTCCGGGGCTTTCTCAGTCCACTTCTTATATTCCAGCTCTGGTTCTTAGGCAGTTTGGCTTGAAGCAGACTCCTTTAGAGGGATTTGAGGACATAGCTACCAGGGTGGTGGTTTCTGTTTCGATGGATGATCCTTCCATGTTCTCGTTCCTTTCCCGAGCATGGAGGTATGCCATCTTTCCTCCCAGGGTTATTCTCAGGCGTCCAGGGCAGTGTTTCTGACCACCTTGTACTTGGATTGGTACCAGAGACATCTGGGGGAGACACAAGTGGCTATTTTAAGGAGGCGTGAGGCCATCATTGGTTTGGAAGACATGACAGTTTTGGAGATGAGGAGGGCCGAGGCGAGGGCAATCCTCACGATAAGAGTGGGGATGTTGTGGCGGACTATGAAGCTTATGTTAAGAGACAGAAGGGGAGGGTTCCCATGCTGCCGGCTCGAGTACAGGAGATGAGAGATGAGACTAGGGCGACTAGGGCCTTGACAAACGCTGGTTTGACGGATCCCGCCCTTGTACCAGAGCTTGGTAAGAGGAGGACCGACATTCTTCCTGTGCAGAGGAAGAAGACTCGAAGAGGAGGAAAGAAGAGAGGAGGTGCTAGTACGAGTAGCTTGGAGTGATCTGAGGTTTCCGAGTATCCCCTGCTTATCATAGCAGGCACATTAATTTTAGTTTCTTTTAGCAGGTTGTAAGTTGTAAGAGTGAACCGAGCTTAGACTCATCAAAAAGCTTTTAACTGTAATGAATATGCGAATTGCTTTAGATTTTTTCGATACGCCACTGTGGTGTGAACCGAGCTTGGACTAAGGGGCTCAGGTCTCCGTAGTTCGACTCAGTTAATTGTTTTTTTTTTTAGTGCAACCCTGTCTTTTACCTAGGCCGGCCTTTCGGGTTTTCAACCTAGTTGGGTATTACTCTTTTAGCACTTTTATTGGGAGATGACTCAGCGTTTATTTTTAGTGCAACCCTGTCTTTTACATAGGCCGCCCTTTCGGGTTTTCAACCTAGTTGGGTATTTGAAATTACCCGGATCTTTCGCGCGCGGGTGCGGAAAGGCGGTTGTCTTTCGCGGAGGGTTGGTGTCTGATACCTCGCTTCATGGGAAGGAAAAATGAAAAGTCGCCACGCGGTTTTTGTATTTTGAGCCCAAAACGTTGAGAAACGGCTATTGTGAAAATGGTGTCGTTTTTATTGGTAGCAAAAACTTAGGAAAAGACTTTGAAAATGGGGTGTCATTTTTATTGGTAGCAAAAATGAGTAAAAATCTTTTTTAGTACCAGAGATTGTTAGGTTCGGAGGTCACATTACGTTTCGAGAAGAGTATTACGAGATCACCCGAAATGCCTCGTATGACGAGTCTTTCTACCTTTCTCGAAAACGTGTGCGTGTGTGTGTGTGTTTGCATTTTGAAATGGGGGCTTAAATGACAAGCTTAATCTTGGTTTGAATGTCAAACGTTGATTAGGCGACTTTGTTTGAAAAGACGAGCGTTTGAATGACAAACGTCGGTTTTGAGACGGAAATGAGCGTTCGCGTGGCAAACGTCGATTTTGAACTTTTTGAAAGAGAGTTCGAAGGGCGAACTCCGGTTTTGAACCGGGTGAGTCATTGTTAACGATTTTTACGGAAAAAGCGTATTAAATGATTTTGAGTGTCAAATGGCGGCTTTTAGTTTGAAGATGAGCATTTGGATGCCAAACGTCATTTCGCGCGTTTTTGAAAGAGAGTTCGACGGACGAACTCCGGTTTTGAACCGAGCATTACATTGTTAACGATTTTTACGGGAAAAAATGTATTAAATGATTTTGCGATCAACGAATCGGGTTTCGACTCAGACTTTGAAAAGTAAATACTATCACGATCCAAACGGGTCGGACTTTGTAAATGACAGTATTTAAAGCAGTATCAACGGAATCAAACGATCCGGAATCGTAAATGACGATCGACAAGCCAAAACGGCTCGGAATTGTAAATGACGATCAACGAGCCAAAACGGCTCGGAATTGTAAATGACAGAAAGTAAATGACGATCGACGGATCGATCGATCCGGAATGGTAAATGACATAAAAAGTAAACGGAACGAGGTTGGAACGCCGTTTTAACCCGTGATTACTTCTCTTACGGGAAGAGAAGAGGATCGAGGGGCTAAAACGTATCGGACCCCGTTAGACGGAGGCGTCTACATTTCAATAACGTGGTTCGAAACGGTTGTAGCGATTGGCGCGTAAACCGAGATGAAACGAGAGATCAGAGAGAGGGAGTTATACCTATGGCTAGGGTCGACTCCTTTGGCTCGGGGGTGTGTACGGGACACGGAAAGTTATTTGAAACGGTGTTTCGGAGTGGTGAGGGGCGTATTTGATCGAAATACGGAAGTTTCACGCGAATCGAGACAAAACGGGAGCTCGGGAGGGGTGAAACTCAGTTTGGGCCGTAGGTGGAGGTGAATTTTGGTGTAAAAAACTTGTCCTTTTGGCTTTGACAGCCCTCCTATTTATAGGGTGAAAAATGCAGTAAGAGTCCGGACGGACTTAGACTGATTTCCAGGGTTTTTGTGGTATTTTGGAACTTTGAGGGGCTTGCTGGCAATTTCAGAAAGTTTACACAGGGAGTCCGGCCGGACTTAGACTGTTTACCAGGGGTATTTTAGTCTTTTCCCTTTGATTTCTGATTGAAGGGTGACTAGAGGGAGGTGGCATGGCTTCCACGTGCCCTGTGAGTCACCAAATGCATGGGAGTTCGTTCCCGGGTCCCGGTTTTGTCCGTTTTTTAAAATAACAGTCCGGAAAATGTCTGAAATGCTCCCCGAAAAGTGTCGAAAAGTGCGTTTTTTTCAGGGAAAGCCGTGCTATTACGTGCGATGACACGTGTTAAGTACGCTTCGATGTTGGGATGCTTGGGGCAGTCCTGGGATGTCTCGTTGGCTTGGCAACGGGGAGCTTAACGAGTTCCGGTTAACCTGGAGCGGGCTAGTTAACGGATTTCGGTTAACTTTCTGACGGATTTTGACGATCCGGATTTGGGTACTTACAGTATTACTCTTTTAGCACTTTTATTGGGAGATGACTTAGTGTTTATCCATAGTATTTTCGGAGCTTGTCGCCGTTTACTGGGTGTACAAAAGGATTCCCGTCGAGGTCTGCAAGTTGCATGGCTCCTCCGGAGAAGATTTTCTGAACAACGTAAGGTCCGACCCAGATAGGCTCCCATTTGCCAAGCGGGTTTATGCGGGCTGGAGGCTTCTCTTTCAAAACGAGGCCACCTTCCCTGATATCACGGTGTTTCACTTTCTTGTCAAAGGCTCTGGCCATACTTCCTTGATAAGCTCGGATATGTTCCATGGCTTTTAATCGACGTTCGTCCAGTAGGGCCAATTCATCATGGCGACTCTGGAAGCATTCGACTTCGTTGATCTGACTTTCTAGCAGCACATAGAGTGAAAGAATCTCTAGTTCGACTGGGAGCACGACTTCCATTCCGTAGGTGAGAGCAAACGGTGTTTCCCCGGTTGCAGTTCTGACGGATGTTCTGTATCCCCAGAGAGCAAGGTGAAGCTTGTCAGGCCAATCTCTGCCTCATACAGCCATTTTCCGAATGATGTTTTCCAGGGTTTTGTTTGCTGCTTCGACAGCTCCGTTGGTTTGGGGCCTATAGGGAGATGACTTGTGACGGGTTATTCTGAATTCTGCTAGCAGCCTGTCGCATTCCCCTTCAAAGTGGGATCCATTGTCTGAGATGATTTCGGCTGGCAACCCATACCTGCATATGATGTTCTCTTTGATGAAGAGGGCAACTTTTTTCGAGTTAAGGACTTTGTAGGATTTAGCTTCAACCCACTTGGTGAAATAGTCTACTGCTACCAGAACAAATTCGTGGCCGTTGTTGCGTGATGGTGTGATTTTGCCTATGAAATCAATTCCCCAAGTGACGAAAGGCCAAGGAGTTGTCATGCAGTAGAGCTCGTGTGGAGGCAAGTGGTTGAGGTTTGAGTACCGCTGGCATTTGTCGCAGCTTCTGACGAACTGGATGCAGTCAGTTTCTATGGAGATCCAAAAATACCCCATTCTTAGTATGATTTGCATTAAGGCCCGAGCATTCATGTGGGGGCCACAGGTACCACCATGTATTTCTTTCATGAGTTCGCAGCTTTACTCTGTTTGCTGATACACCGCAGGAGGGGGCCTTGATAACGCTTCTTGTACAGCATATTTCCCAAAAGAACATAGTGAGAGGCTAGTCGTTTCAGGGCTGAGAGGCTTTTCGCTTTGAATCCTTCTTTATATTCCCCGTCTTCATTTTTGAAAGAGGCTTCACCGTTCTTCAAATACTGATAAATCTGGGTATAACAGGGATCATTGGCCAGTTCGGCCTCCACTTCGATCTCAAAGCAATAAGCTAGGTTTTCTCTTCTCCCGACTCTGAATGGTTTGACATACTTTCCTTCAGGTATTTCAACGAGAGAGGCTAGTGTTGCCAGGGCATTTGCGAACCTGTTGCGATCTCTGGGCAAGTAATGAAAGCTGATTTCCTTGAACTGAGTCGCTAGCTCTTCCATATAGGTGTGATATTTCTGCAGGTCCGGGTCCACTGTCTTCCATTTGTTAGAGACCTGGTTGATGATGAGGGCAGAGTCACCATACACTTCCAATTCTTTGATGTTTCTTTCAAGAGCGGCCTCCAATTCGGCTATGCAAGCTTCATATTCGGCAGCGTTGTTGGTAACCTCGAAGTTCAACTTTATTGCTATGGGGGTATGCTCGTCGGTAGGATTGACCAGAAGCATTCCTATTAGTTTCCCCCTTGTTTGATGCCCGTCAAGAGAAGAGCGCCAACGATTTTCTCCTTCTAGAGCAAAGATTCCGTCATCAGGGAATTGAGGTTCAGGTCCTCGGGATTCATCACTTGGGAAGTCGGCCAGCTATTCTGCCATTATTCGCCCTTTCATGGATTTTCTCGTCACGTAAGTGATGTCGTATTCAGCCACAAAGAACGACCACTTTGCCAACCTCATGGAGATAGAGGGTTTGTCAAACAAATATTTGATGTGGTCCAACTTTGAGACCAGATGTATCGGGTGAGACTGCATGTAGTGCTTCAACTTTCCCACTACCCAGACCAGGCCTGTACAAGTCTTTTCACAAGCAGAATAATTGAGTTCACTCCCTTGAAGCTTTCTTCTCACGAAGTAGATGTCATTTTCAATCTTGGAATCTTTCTTCTCTTGAGCTAACATAGCCCCAATTGCTATATCCGTGACAGTTAGATATAGCAATAGTTGCTTTTGCTGATGTGGCGGGCAAAGGATCGGGGGATTCACAAGATACGCCTTAATCTTTTCAAAAGCGAACTGGCATTCTGGAGTCCATTCCGTATAGGCATTTTTCTTCATCAATTTAATGATCGGCTCGCAGATTGAGGTCAGCTGATTTACAAAGCGGCTTATGTACTGCAGTCTTCCCATGAAGGATTTTACTTCTGTCAGTGTTCGAGGTGGTTTCATCTCTACTATAGCCTTGATTTTCTGGGGGTCTGCTTCAATTTCCCGCTCCGTCACCATATACCCTAGCACCTTGCCCCGTCTAACGCCGAAGGTGCATTTGGCTGGATTCAGTCTCATGCTGTGGTCTCGGAGGCGGCTGAAAAATTTTCTTAGATCAACGAAGTGTTGGCCATCTGATCCTTTGGAATGTATTATCATATCGTCCACATATACCTCAATTTCTTTGTGTATCATGTCATGGAACAAGGCTGTAGCTGCCCTCTGGTAAGTAGCCCCAGCGCTTTTTAGTCCGAACGGCATAACCGTGTAGCAGTACGTTCCCCATGGGGTTGTGAAAGCTGTCTTGGCCTGGTCCTCTTTTGCCATTTTGATCTGGTTGTAGCTGGAAAAACCATCGACGAAGGATTTAACCTCATAATTGGCCGTGGTATCCACCAGCATGTCAATATTTGGTAGGGGAAAATCATCCTTTGGACTAGCCTTGTTCAAATCTCTGAAGTCCACACAACATCGGATCTTCCCATTGGCCTTGGTCACCGTTACTATGTTGGAAAGCCATGTCGGATATTCAATGACCCTGATAAATCCTGCTTTGAGCATCTTTTCTATCTCCTCTTTCACCTGTAGGGACCATTCGAGCTTAATTCTCCTCAGCTTCTGTTTTACTGGCTTGACTTCCGGGTCGAGCAGTATCCGGTGTTCAACTATGGAAGGGTCGAGGCCAGGCATATCCTTATAAGACCATACGAACACATCCATGAATTCTCTCAGTAGCTCAATCAGAGTGTCCTTTTCAATTCCTTCGAAGAAGCTACCAATCTGTGTCTCTTTAGGCTCTTCCGCAGTTCCCAAATTCACACATGTCAAAACCTCTTCGGCAGCTTGGGCTCGATTTTCCTCTTTCTGAACAACCTGCTTAAAGATTTCTTTAATATATTGTTCATTTAATGTTTCTGCTTCTTTATCTAGTGAATCATTATTAACTGTTTTTAGGTTATTAGTTAATTTATCATCAGTTAAAGTGGCAATCAGGGGATACTCAGAAAGGTCCATCATCTCATTAAGAACGAAAGGGAATACAACATTTGCTACAACCTCATAGTCTTCAGGCGTAAGGCCATCAGACGACTCTAGAGACTCGAACTCGACAATAAGAGACTCTGAGGTCTTTACATAGGTTGACACAAGGGGACGGGGACCAATCCAAGATTTGTGATCATTTCTTCCTTGGTTGTGGACGGACCCGAGAGAGTTTCCCAATTCTTCAGTGGCATTGCTGTCGGCGGCATCATGACTCGGGAATCGAATTGTTTCTGCCCTCCTCTCTCAATCATTGCTACCATCTCCTTAACTAAACCAAAGTCAATCAGGTCTGGCACCTGGACCTCCTCTCCGAATAATTGCTGCATAACAGGACCATCCCAGACGTCTGAAAGGAACTCTGCGGCTTTAGCTTTTGGCACTGTCAGCTCAAACTCAGCTTTGGGCCTTCCTGGGCAATTGGGACCACGGTATTAAGTTTTTCGAACTGTTCTACTAAGCCTGACACGCCTTTGAAAGTATACTTGCTCTCCATGGTGGTAGTAGCCCCAGGTATCTTTGGGTAGATCGAGAAACATTCTACGGATCGGGTTGGCTCTGGTTCCCCTGAACTTGCTGAGGTTATCCTGTAGTTTCAGCCATCCCTCTGTAGGAGTGGGCTCTTTGACTGTGGCATTATCCTGATGTGGAGCGCCTTTTACGAAGTAGTCAGCCAGATTAGGACTGAAAGGGAGAGATTTAGGACCGTTGACAGGGACCCCTCTTGTGACAACTTCTCTCTTCTTCCGAGCAATTTCCTTTTCTTTCGCAATCTCCCTCGAGGTTGGTTCATATCCCAGGCCGTGGCGAGTCTTTTGTTCTTTCACCTCAATGACTTTGTGAGTCCCCTGCAGACGTTTCCCCAGACCTAGGCCAGGCAGGTAGCTCATCTTTCTCATCATCCTCAAGACTGGAGGGATTTTGTCCCGAGTGACTGTCAGATCCATATTGCAAACTAGGGCTTTAGGAGGCTCGATTGTGAAACCTGTTAGCATGAGGCCGTCGTCATCATGTTTGATCTCCAGGATAGGTATTCCACCCGTATCAGTGCCTTCCAAAGTGACTAGGTCCCCATAAATGGTCGTTAGATCCCCATCTGAGACGAACTTTACACACTGATGAAGGCTCGAAGCGACCCCATTGACTTGGTGCAGCCAAGGTCTTCCCAACAGAGCGTTAAAGGTGATTGGGATATCAATGACCTGGAATTCCACGGGTATCATTTTCTTGCCAAACCATAGGTTCAAAGTAGCAACCCCAAGTACTGTACGAGATGTTGAGTCATATGCTTTAACTGTGAGGGAGGAAGGCTTCAGATCCGTAGACTTGACACCGAGCAGACTCATGATCTTTGCTGGGAGGATGCTCATTCCGGACCCATTGTCAACTAAAACTCGAGGGAGATGCCGTTCATCTAGCTGGACCGTGATGAAGAGAGGCTCATTATGATCGGCTCCGAACTGAGGGAGATCAAGGTCTGTGAAGGTGATTATGTTCCCGTAGTGGATGTTCCCAATCAATTGCACCACGTCATCAGGAGTAGCATTGATAGGGACCAGTGTGCGGGCTAGGCTTTCTTCCAATTTCAACTTGTGAGGATAAGATGAGGTGAGTAAGGACCACAGAGAGATGTTGGCCTGAGTCTGTTTCAACTGAGTGAGCACGGGATCCTCCTTCTCGGGGTCAGGAGTTTCGACTGTCTTGGCATAGGGGTTGCAGTTCTCCTTAGGTGCTTGATCTACTGTCTTCTTATCTACCTTGGGATTACCCTGGTAGATCTGTTCGGATCTGGTCAACAGGTTAAATTCTCCCTCTGACTTATTTGCTGCCTCTTTACAAGATTTTTTCAATGCTGCCAGGGTCAACGGAGGAGCTTGCTAAGCAACTGGCCACTGATTCTGACTGATTCTGTTACAAGTATCTCGGAGCTTAGCAATGGTGAGAGGCTGAGCTTGGGGATATTGAGCTCTACTGGTTCCTACCTGGGCAGCCTTCCGGATTGCTTCCCTAGTTACGGGCTTCTAAACCTGGGATTGCGTTGTCGTTCCTTGGATGGCCCACAGAGCTAGGGCATCTTCCGATTCATCTTCGTAATCATGACTTACCTTGCCCATAGTTATCATACAGCAGGAGCTGCTACTCCCAGGGCTTGGTGGTTTTTCCTTTTCGTCTCTAGCATTATGCAGCAATCCTGGCTCCTTTTTGTAATACTCAACACTAGAGATGATTATGGCATTCTGTGTGGGAAGTGCATCAGGTATCATTCCAGTGTCTAGGACCTCTCTCAGGGCTAAGATGCATTCGGGAAAAGTGACCTCTTCTTTGGTAATCCTGACAAGGATTGTTTCTTTGCCTCTGGGCGGGTTTGATCTGACAATGGTTACTTTCTCATTGGGGAGGATAGGAGTCAGTCTCCCTTTTTCTAACAGATTTTCAACTATCTGCTTGGATCGGATGTTCGAGAATCCCTTCCCCAAAGTATGGTAAGCAGTGTTGAATTTCACGACATCTACATATTCAGCCCCAGGAAAGTTCATGGCCTTCATGTCATCGGTTACGTAGTCGTCCCCCGAAGTTTCTTCAATTTTCTAACTGTCGGCCTCCATCTCATCATACACCTTTTTCCTTTCGCTTTTGCAAACGGGGCAACCACAAGTGAAGGACAGACAATACTCCTTTCCGCGGCTCGACCCAGTGGCTCGGTATATCTGAGTCCAGATGAGGAGTACCTGGGGTCCACCTTCGGGTGCAGAAGCTATTATGAAGGCGTCATGCGGGTCCATGGGTATGAAGGCAACTGGAGAGGCGTCTAGATCCATAACCCTCTTCAGTGATTCCATGCACTCGATGTGTTCGAGAGGTTCAGCAGTGATCCCTACGGTCGTGATGCCATCAGTTCTAGGGGAGGAAGAAAGAGACCCAATGACGTTTACAAATTCTTCCTCTGCTGGCTGCTGGAAACCTGCCTTTTCGACCAGTGCTTCAATGAAATTTCTCCATTCGCCCACTAGGTTTTTATAGGGAACATTGTGCTCCAAGATTTCAGACCCGTATTGCTCTTCAAGTGGACTCTGTTGCTCATCCCCCGAAGTGTTCGGGCATTGACCACAGTTGCATCTTAAGAGGAACTCTTCGTAGGGATCCGTTTCCATTGGTATCTGATCCATATTTTCTGGCGGCTCTTCGTCGTCACTAGCTGACAACCACCCATTGTGCCTGGCACCCATGAGGTCATTCCCGGCATGATTATTCCAAACTGATTATGGATCTTGGGCCTCAGTCGATTCTTCACTCTCGTCGTCATCATCGTCATCACTATTATCAGAATCGTCATTCCATACTACCCGAACTTCAGCTAGGAGAGAGCGCCGATGATATCTATTAGGGGAGGATGGGTGCGTGCAACCACAAAAGTTGTCATAGGCCCCCAATGCTGGAAGCGGCAGCTGCGACTCAGCTTTTCCTCCCAGGAACTGCGGGGGAAGAGTGAGAGGGGGCGACACGTATTTGACTCCCAACAGGATATGGAAGCAATCCTCCTCCTCCGATTTTTCATCTTCACTGTCCTCAGAACTGTACTCGGCTTCTCCCAGAACCAATTTGTAGAAGTGTATTAATTCGAGGTGTGCTTCGGCCTCTTTACTAATAAGTCCCAACACAGGCACCCGCCTAAAGCTTTCTTGTTCAATCCTTCTTGAGTGCTCTAGCCATCTCGTGTAAATGATTTTCTCATGATTTGATCTGAACAGCCCCAATTTTCCAGTGTCAGCTTTCTCTTTCTCTGAGAAGTAGCGAGCTTCATATTCTTGCAAGAAGTTGCTAACGTGGGACCAGGGAGGATTGGCCTGTCCATCATTCTCAAATCCGGATTCAAGATTAATCATCTGGGGATCTTCACCGGTTTCCACATTTTCCTTGGCATCCGAAGGCTCTCCGATTTCAATCATGTTCACTTGGTTATGGTTCTTTGGGAAAGGGTTTTTGACTGTATTAGGCCCCTCGGGGACTTCCAACTTTCCTTGGTCTATCAAACCTTGGATTGCCTTCTTCAGAGTAAAGCAATTATCTGTCAGATGTCCGTGGTATTGATGAAAAGCGCAATGCTTAGAGGTATCCAGGGGAACATTCGGATCCTTGGGCTGGAAGTTTTCCAAAGGCCGCAGTAAACCTTCTCTCATCAATCCTCTAAAGATGTCACTTAGAGACATTCTGAAGTTTCCAAGGTTTTGGAACCGAGGTTTGGGCTCAGCTGGTTTCTTGGGAACAAAAGAAGTGGCATTATTACAGTCCTGCCCCGCGTAATTGTAAGTGCTCCAATTTGAGATTGTTAGTATTTTCGTTAGAAAATTAACGAAAGTTATAACATTCCTAACAATTCCAAACATTTCTAACATTTCTAACAAAGCAAGGGCAAAGTGGGCATTGTTATTTAAGGATAAACCAAGGAAAGGAATCAAAAAAGCAAAAGAAATAAGAAAAACCAAAAATAGAAATGGCTGGAACAAAAACTGGCTGTCTATTTTGAATTTTCAAAAGATTATTTCTTGTGTCCAAAGCCTGAAGCATCATTTAATGAACAGTGCACGCCATCAACCCCATCCGCGCGGATACCTTTGTATTTTTCAGAGGGCTATAAATTGAGCCCTCCAGTCACAAAAAAGGAGAAGAACAAGAACACAACTCACAGCATTTGGCGAAAATACTTGAGAAAACAGTGAGAATTCTCTAAGAATTGTCACCTTTTTCTCTTGAATCTTCCCAACTTTCACTCACTCAAATCAAACACACTCACTCTCAAGTTCAAACACATACACAAAAACACAAGGAAGATAGGTATAATCTCCCTCTCCTTACCCTAAATTCTCTCATCCATGCATGCATTTTCAAGCTACAAAATGTAGTTCATTCATCTTCTTGTCTTAGATTAAGAAGGTCACCATGGAAGTTCATTTCCATGGATGATCTTCTACAAGGATCAACATTATTTTCAAAGTGTTCTTACTTTCTTGCAAAGAAAACACATTTTCAAAACCCTAAAAACCATTTTCAAGCACCAAATCTTGATTTCAAAGGATAAAATTCCCCTTCCCAAGCAAATGAAGTGCTTAGTCCTAATGTACCCCAAGGATGGTTTGGTATAGTTGATTCACCACTAAAATGTCAAGTGATCACTAACCAAAACCTAGGGAAATGGGGACAAGCATGGATTCAAAAACCCCCTTTAAAATCATTTTTCCTTTCTTGAGAAGTTGCTGTCCAGTAGCAATTTTCCAAGACCCCATTCCATTGTCTTAATTTTTGGACACAGATAAACTTGGAATTTGGTGTTGACTACAAAACACTTTTTGTAGCCAACATCCAGAGCTTTCCAGAAATATTTTTACTTTATTTTTTGTGTGAGTAAAACTCCATTTTTCAAATTTTCTTTTGAAGGTCAGATCACCAGTCTCTGGGAGTCCAGATCTCATATCTGAGATTTCCAGAAGGTTTTGAGTCCTCAAATCTTCTCCAAAATGGAAAATTCTTTCACTGAAATCTTATTTGAGGTGTCTGGAACAACTTTCATTCTCTGAGTTTTCTCAGATTATGAAGTTTTGAAGCCCTTAAATCCATTTCAATATCAAAGGTCCACTGCCTTTTTCATTCTGGCAGAAGTGATTTTCAACTTCAAAAGGTCTTTTGAGTACCAAATATCAATCCAAAAATCTTCCAAAAAATCATGGGATCAGTTTAAAGTCTTAAAAAGACATCCCAATTTTTTACTTTCCTCAGTTTCGAATTATTTTGGCCAAAACACACACACACACACAAATGATTTTCAGCTTGGAAGACTCGTTTTACGAGGCATTCCGGGTGCACACTAACGTCCTTCCCGCCGTGTAACATGACCTCCGAACCCAAATATCTAATCTCGGGCATTTTTCAAAGTTTTGGCCCTTAAAACAAAAATGGCGTGGCGACTCCGCCGTTTTCCGGTTTTATTTGGTTTTTTCAAAGAAACGCAAAAAATCGAGTTTTTCCCGCGAAATGGCAACATCATCACAGTGGCGACTCCGCTGGGGACTAATAAGCTTTTTCTAAAAAAAATGATATTTGGTATATTGGTGGAAAACATTAAACTTCCCGTTATCGCCTCCTAACACGAGTCGGGGATAAATTGTGGTTTAACAATCCCACGTACCGGTATCATCGTTTTCAAAAAAAAAGAAAAGCTTTTGAGGGTCAAGCTTCCGTCCCGGCATTTAAAAAATCATTTGTTGTGTGTGTTGATTTTTGCACATTTTCGTGTTGTTTTGGCCGCCTCGGAAAAAGTCAAAATTTTGACTGTCGGAATCATGTCCCTAACTGTCGGAATTCTTGTGCTTATGTGCTTATGTGTTTATTAAATTTCAAAAAAAAAATTCAAAAAAAAAAAGAGTTTTTCAAAAAAAAAAAAAGAAAATTTTCAAAAAAAAAAAAATCATGCATCATATTTTTAAGACACATGAAAAATTTCTATTTTACTCAGAAAAAGAAGATAGACTGCTTGCACACTACGCGCACGTGACCTTACACTGCACACTACGTCCCTAACCCGGGAAAATCCTTGTCGCGGCCCGTTTGGTCTTATTACGCCTCTCGGTGCAAGCACAGGACTACCCAAACATCCCATGGAGCCTCGTGTCGACCATGCACTTGTCCGTGACACACTTTGTCCGAGACCCGGTTGGTTTTTAGTCTGGTCTCGTGTCATGCCCCGTCCGTGTATAGACCTTTCCTTTCAAGCCTTTGTCGCATACCGACTCAATATCTTTCGGGGACCCTAATCGCCGAAGTTCTCGCCGGTTTCCCGCCGCAGACTTTGACCAAGATATTGACCGGCGCCTTGACTTCGACTCGACCGGCACAAATTATACACTGACTCCCAAAGATTGACACCGAGTCATCAAGGATTAATGATTATTCCATGCCTAATTACGGCCTAACCGACGACAAGTCAAGATCAATCGTGGATATTTATCGCCTCCCAATCATACCGACTTTTTGTCGAGCCCTGACATGATCTTGACTTTGACGTCGCCTTGTCCGTAATTTACATCGAATGCTCGTTAAGACTCGATTACCCGCCGACTTTTAGGATCGTTTTTCTTCGGTCGGTGGGACCCGCTTGCCCTATAGGACCTCGCCCGGGGCTGTCCACCCCGGGAGGTCGAAATACAGTGGAATACGAGGGCTTATAGACGTAGTGACGGGGCCCACCGATCCAGGATCCAGAGTAGTTTGCGAAAAGAAGAGCAATCTTTTCCAACCGATTAGGTTAATAAAACATGTTTTAAGTAAACGCGAACAAATAACCGCATGTTGCATGAGCCCAAAGCCCAAACACCTACCCTCCTTCATTCCTGCACATCCGAACCCTCGTGTCTTTCCCCGCAGCTCCTCACAAAGGTTGGTTCCGGACACCGGGTCACCGTTTGATTAGTTGGGAAGAGTCAAGCGCATCATCGCCTTCGCCGTTTGTTCCGACTCCGGTTTCGTAATGTCTCGCATCACCGGTAATGATAGGGATAACGTCGCTCCGTCCTCCAAAATCCCTCGACAGCAAGATTGGATCCAGCTTGGTAGAACAGATGAGACTTCGACATGAGGCTCAAATTAACGACCTTCCGGGGGTTGTCGCAAGTCATGGTTTGACTATCGCCTCAATTCCGATGGCACTTTTACCGCAAAGAAGGAAGAAAGTTCTCCTCCTCTTCTTAATCGTCCCGATACATCAAGATGCTACCCCAAGATTCCTATGTCTCCACCGCCGGACTCTGCCCGTCGACTTACAGTGGCAACCGGCCCCCAAACGCTAGCCGTGGACGAAAGAGTTTGGCATACCGTCGCTGTCCCTCTCAAAGTGATGATCCCGCAAATATCACTGGGTGATGAAAATCGAGAAATAGTGCAAGAAATATGGTCAGCCATCAAAGCCTTGGAGGAACGCCGCAATGCATCGCAAGCCTGGATTGAAGAGGCCACATGCCACTTTGGGACATTAACAATCTCCCAACCGACCGGGCTACCCGAAGGACAAATATATGCCTGTTCCCGACCTTAATACCTCTCATTATCCGGCAGTAGTCCAACCATTCGCTTCCTGCATGAGCCCAACAAACAGATCTCCCTGACCAGCCCACTCAAAGTCATTCCAAAGACCGCCAACCCGAGGTCCCAAATCCACCACCACCCGTAGAACACATTTGGTGGGATATCTCGCGATCGTCCCGACCGCCTTGAAAGTGGACTATCAGATCGGGATACACGAGGACCGTCCTCCTAAGAAGAAGAAAATTTCCTCCCAACAAAAATTGAAGGAGAGATTCGAGGCCGGTGATACCAGCTGGTACGCTCGGGAGCCATCTCTGGGGGATTTGATTATTATGTACTCTACTCCAGCCAGCCTTCCCCAAAGCAAACAGGGTAAAAGAGCGTAAAAGCCTTGCCAACGACAGCACTGAGACTTTCGGACACCGTAATACCGTGGACCCGGGTAACTCTACCGCCAATCAGTAAATCTATCCCCGCGGAACGGCTAAAATTCGCCTTGTCCACTCTCCCGAGTGCACACCGACAAAGAAAGACCAACGCGCTTGGCGCTCCCACTCAATCAACATGTTGACCGGAGATGGCAACCGCCACAAAAGGCCTCAAGATAACCCAGTGGGCTTCAAAGAAAGGGTCTACCTCGCAAGAAAAGGCACGAAGTGACCGGCTTGATGACTCTCTTTCTCCGCATCAAAGACCAAATCTATGATCCTCGCCTATATGGTAGCATGATCACCTTCGCGACGAAGATTTTCCAAGAGATGTTTCCCAAAGACAACGAAACTTTGTACATCACCATTAAGCTCAACACCGTGTCGCTCCCTGAGTATTGGTGGATAATGGATCAGCCATTAATGTCCTTCCTTAGCATGATGCGGGCCCCGCGCATCAATGAAAGGCATATGATCCCATCTACCCGGATTATCAAGGCCTATGACGGCTCGTCTCGTCCCATCCCTGGGACAAGAACTCGAACTCGTACGAAACCCAAATAGTGCAAGCAAAGTTCCATGTAATGGACATCCCATCCGAGTTCACAGCCCTATTAGGCGCCCTTGGTTGCATCACATGAAAGCCATAGCTTCCACTCTCCACCAATGCGTCAAATTCATTAACCGACAAGGGGACCTCAAGTCATAAGGGGCGACAGCTTCCTCATGTGGAACGAAGCCGAGACCGTTACTAAGCATGCTCTTAGCCGTACACCGGGCTACCTCCTCCGAATCGACCAAGGGACTATCGTGGCAAGTCTCATCGTAATCCCACGTAATCCGGTGATGCCAATTATGTCAATACACTTAAGCGAGCGTACTCCGAAGAAGTTCGATTCATCAAATTCAATTGTCATTTCCAACATTTCGAGGCATACCGGAAGGAAACATTGAACACCGCCATGATACAGCACACAAACCCCGGTCCCTAATCACAGCCTTTGTCACCATTCTTCAAACCCACTCTCGACCCCGCCAAGCCAGGAAATTTTCATGATAAAGATCAACAAGCATCGTCATACTCAACTCGAATCTATGAACGTCGTGGGACGTTCTCCTTGCCGAACCGCTCGCTAAGCCTTTCCGCTCAAGCATGGGGCATGAGATTTTTCCAAAGAAGACACCGAGACGCAATACGCCCTTACATCCGGATTGAGCTGGTCGATTGTGACGAGATAGAAATCCCTGCACTGAGGAAGATCCCTACATCCACATGCTCAGTTTTCAGGCGCCGAACACAATTGATTCTGGTTCATACAAAGGAATGATAGCAATGACTGAGAAAGGAGGACAGAAACGAGACAGCCCCCGAGTCATGAGATCACTGACAGCAATGCCGCTAAATAATTGGGAAACTCTCTCCGGCCCGTCCGCGACCAAAGAAGAAATGATCACCAATCTTGGATTGGTCCCCCGTCCCTTTGTGTCAACCTTTGTAAAGTCCTCTCGAGTCTCTTATTGTTGAAGTTTGAGTCTTCCGAGTCGTCCGATGGCCTCACGCCCGAAGACCACGAAATTGTAGCCAATACCGTATTCCCTTTTATTCTCAATGAAATGACGAACCTTTCGAGTATCCCTTAATTGCCACTTTAACTAATGATGAATTAACTAATAATCTAAAAACAAGCTTAATAACGATTCACTAGATGAAGAAGCATACATTAAATGAACAATATATCAAAGAAATCTTTAAGGTGTTGTCCTGAAAGAGGAAAATCGAGCCCAAGCCGCCGAAGAGATTTTGACGAGTGTGAATTTGGGAACCGCAAGAGCCTAAAGAGACGCAGATTGGTAGTTTCTTCGAAGGGACCGAAAGGGATGCCCTAATTGAGCCGCTAAAAGAATTCGTGGATGTGTTCGCATGGTCCTATAAAGATATGCCAGCCTCGATCCTTCCATAGTTGAGCACCGAATACCGCTCGACCCGTAAGTCAAGCCGCAGCGTAAGCTAAGAAGAATTAAGCCCGAATGGTCCCTACAAGTGAAAGAGGAGATAGAAAAGATGCTCAGTAAGGTGGTTCATCGTGGTCATTGAATATCCTACATGGCTTTCCAACATAGTAATCGGTGACCAAGGCCAACGGAAAGATCCGGTGCCGCGTAGACTTCGTGAGACTTGAACAAAGCCACCCAAAAGACGATTTCCCGCCAAACATCGACATTTTGGTAGATTCCACGGCCAACCATGAAGTTAAATCCTTCGTCGACGGTTTTGCCGGTTACAACCAAATCAAAATGGCAGAAGAGGATCAAGCCAAAACGGCCTTCACAACCCCTCGGGCACCTATCGCTACACGGCCATGCCGCTCGGACTAAAGAATGCCGGGCTACGTACTGCAGGGCGCTACACTGCTCCATGACATGATCCACAAAGAAATTGAGGTCTATGTGGACGACATGATAATACACTCTAGAGGATCGATGGCCAACACTTTGTTGATTTGAGAAAATTCTTCGCCGCCTCCGAGACCACAAAGCATGAGACTCGAATCCAGCCTAAATGCACCTTCGGTGTAAGACGAGGCAAGGTGCTAGGATATATGGTGACGTAACGGGGATCAAAGTAGATCCTCGTAAAATCAAGGCGATAGTTGAAATGAAGCCACCCCGACACCGACGTAAGTGAAATCCTTCATGGGAAGACCGCAATACATAAGCCGCTTTGTAAATCACCGACCTCGATCCGCGAGCCGATCTTCAAGTTGATGAAGAAAATGCCTACACGTAATGGACTCCGTAATGTCGCCGCTTTTGAACAGATCAAGGCATACCTCGTGAATCCC
The DNA here is from genome assembly GCA_022495995.1 of Adenophora triphylla var. japonica. Taxonomy (NCBI): domain Eukaryota; kingdom Viridiplantae; phylum Streptophyta; class Magnoliopsida; order Asterales; family Campanulaceae; genus Adenophora; species Adenophora triphylla. The sequence goes on from JAFEMH010000908.1 coordinate 343,263, forward strand.
GATTCTTTGCCCACCACATCGCCAAGAAAAGCCACTATTGCTATACCTAACCTGTCACGGATACAAGAATTGGGGCTATGCTAGCTCAAGAGAAGAAAGATTCCAAGGTCGAAAACGCCATCTATTTCGTAGCGTAAAGCTCCAAGGAAGCGAACTCAATTACTCGCCGTGAAAAGACTTGCGCAGGTTTGGTCTGGGTAGTGGGAAAGTTGAAACACTACATGCAGTCTCACCCGATACATCTCGTCTCAAGGATAGACCCCATCAAATATCTGTTCGACAAGCCTTCCATCTCTATGAGGTTGGCAAAATGGTCATTCTTTTTGGCTGAATACGACATCACTTATGTTTCAAGGAAATCCGTAAAAGGACGCATAATGGCGGAACATTTGGCCGATTTCCCAAGTGATGAGTCCCGAGGACCTGAACCTCAATTTCCCGATGATGGAATCTTTGCTCTAGAAGGAGAAAATCGCTGGCAACTCTTCTTCGACGGGGCGTCAAACAAAAGGGGGAACGGAATAGGAATGCTTCTGGTCGATCCTACCGACGAACACACCCCCATAGCAGCAAGGTTGAACTTCGAAGTCACCAACAACGCCGCCGAATATGAAGCTTGCATAGCCGGGTTGGAAGCCGCCCTTGAAAGAAATATCAAGGAATTGGAGGTGTATGGTGACTCGCCCTCATCATCAATCAGTCTCTAACAAATGGAAGACCGTGGACCCGGGTCTACGTAAATATCACACTTACATGGAAGAGCTAGTAACTCAATTCAAGGAGATCACCATTACTTGCCCAGAGATCGCAATGCATTTGTGCATGCTCCGGCAACGCTAGCCTCCCTCGTTGAAATACCCGAAGGGAAGTCCGTCAAACCATTCGTAGCCTGAGAAGAGAAAATCCCGCTTATTGCTTTGAAATCGAAGCGTGCCGAACCGGCCAGATCCCCGGTACACTCGCATCTATCGCACCTTAAGAACGGAGAAGCCTCCTTCAAAATGAAGATGGGGAATATAAAGAAGGAATCAAAGCGAAAAGTCTCTCAGTCCCCGAAGCGGCTCGCCTCCCATTATGTTCTTTGGGAAACATGCTATACAAGAAGCGTTATCAAGGCCCCCTCCCGCGATGTATCGGCAAACAAGAGGCTACCGAACTCATGAAAGAAATACATGGTGGTACTGCGGCCCTCACATGAATGCTCGAGCTCGATGCAAATCATACCGAGAATGGGGTACTTTTGGATCTCCATGGAAGCCGACCGCATCCAAGCCAAAAGCCGCGACAAATGTCGCCGATACTCAAATCTTAATCACTTGCCTCCTCACGAAGTTATACCGCATGACAACCCTCGCCTTTCGTCACTTGGGGGAATTGATGTCATAGGCAAAATCACACCATCAGCAAGAACGGCCACGAAGTTCGTCCCCGGTAGCCGTGGACTATTTCACCAAATGGGTTGAAGCAAAATCCTACAAAATCCTCAACTCAAGGAAAGTAGCCCTCTTCATCAAAGAGAACATCATATGCAGATACGGGTTGCCACCCGAAATCATCTCGTATAATGGATCCCACTTCGAAGGGGAATGTGACAGTTGCCGGCGTAATTCCGAATAACCCGTCACAAGTCATCTCCTTACAGCCCCAAACCAACGGAGCCGTCGAGGCAAAGAAACAAGACTTTGGAAAACATCATCCGGAAAATGGCCGTCCAAGGCGTAGATTGGCCCGAGAAGCTACACCCGGCACTCGGGCTACGTAACATCGGGCCGAATGGCAACCGGGGAAACACCGTTTGCCCTCACATACGGAATGGAAGCCGTACTCCCAATCGAGCTAGAAATCCCCTCACTCCGTGTGCCGTTGGAAAGCCGATCAACGAGGTCGAATGGCTCCAGAGTCGCCATGATGAATTGGCCCTGCTAGATGAGCGCCGATTGAAAGCAATGGAACATACCCGAGCCTACCAAGGGAGAATGGCCAGAGCCTTTGACAAGAAAGTAAAGCATCGGGAGATCCGAGAAGGGGATCTCGTTTTGAAAGAAAAGCCCCTGGTCCGTGTCAACCCACTTAGCAAATGGGAGCCTGTCTGGGTCGGGCCATACATCGTCCAAAAGATCTTCTCCGGAGGAGCCATGCAACTTGCAGACCTCGACGGAAATCCCTTTGTACACCCAAAGGAATGGTGACAAGCCGCGCAGATACTACGTGTAAAAAAAAAGAAACAAAAAAAAAAGAGTGCTAAAAGAGTAATACCCAACTAGGTTGAAAATCCGAAGAGGGCGGCCTAGGTAAAAACAGGTTGCACCAAAAAAAAAAAAAAAAAAAAAAAAAAAAAAAAACAAAAACAAAAAAAAAAAAAAAAAACAAAAAAAAAAAAAAAAAAAAAAAAAAACAAAAACAAAAAAATCGACCTGTTGAACTACGAAGACCCGAGCTCCTCAAAATGAGGGGAACGTAGGCAAATGAAACGGTTCGGTCTAAAGCACAAATAAAAGTCAAAATCGACATCAATACAATTGATCGTACCATGAAAGCTGTCTCGAAAACTCAAGCAATTCAAATATTCATTACAAGTTAAAAACTTTTTGATGAGTCTAAGCCCGATTCATTCCTACAACCGGCAACCTCGCTAAAAGAAATTAAGATACATAATCAAACTAATGTGTCTCGCCATGACAAGAAAGGGATACTCGGAAACCTCAAGGTCACTCCAAGCCACTCGTACCGGCCTCTCCCCTCTTCTTCCCCTTCGAGTCTTCTTCTTCCGAACAGAAAATGTCGGTCTTCCTCCTACCAAGCTCGTATAGGAACAGGATCTATCAAACCAGCCTCTCGTCGTGGCCTTAGTAGCCCTAGCGTCATCTCTCATCTCCCGTAGCCTAGCCGGTAGCATAGGAGTCCTCCTCTCGTCTCTTGACATAAGCCTCATAGTCGGTCACCACATCTCCGCTCCCCGTCATGAGGGTTGGCCTCGCCGGCCCTCCTCCTCTCGTAAACCGTCAGTCCTCCGCACCCACAATGGCCTCACGCCGTCTCAAAATAGCCATCTCGAGTCTCTCCCAAATGCCTCTCGTACCAATCCAGTACCAAGTGGTCAGAACACAGTCTCTGACGCCCGAGGATAACCCGAGGAGGAAAGACGTCATACCTCCATGCTCGGGAAAGAAAGGAAAACACCGAAGGATCATCCATAGAAACAGGAGCCACCACCCCGGTGGCTATATCATCAAAGTCCTCCAAAGGAACCTCGCTTCCAAGCCGAACCGTCTCGTAACCAAGGACGGAATATAGAAGCCGGACCGAGAAAGCCCCTAAGCATGACCACATGAGACCCGTCCCGAAGCACTCGCGAGTCTCCACCCGCCAACAAGGCACCGACCATCTGATATCTTCTCGTCCGGCGACCAGCCATCCAACGCTCCCATGAGCCCCGATCATCAAAATCTACAAAGAACCCCTCTCCCGGCGAATGTCCAAGGCTTGATCATATCAGAGTTTCCCGAAGAATCCCCAAGCGCTCCATCGCCCACAGAGTCAAGAGGAACGGGCCGCCCCGCGCATATACCGCCTCCCGGTAGCGCCCTATCGAGAGCATGGAAAGTCTCCCCAAGATCAAAGGTACAACATCTCTCGCCCAAGCGACAATGAACGACTACAGCCAGCAGAGACCGATGACAGATCCCAAAAGAATAGACCATGAACAAGGTCCCGAACATGCAAAGTGCAAAGGCATCCCAATAGGCATCGTCAAGCAAGCCTAAGCCCCTAAACCTATCAAAGTGGAGACCGGAAATATCAAAATGATCGGGACCACGCATCATACCTTGCGCTTCCTCCGGGAAAGATGAAGGAGGTTGCACAATCCGTCAACGAAAGAAGCCCCTCCAGCAAAGGAACCGCTATCTCCTCCACCTCCAGGCCACCAAGCAAAGCCCGAAATTCTTCCACGGTCAGAACAACCTCATTGTAAGAAAGGCAAAAGACATGCCTTCTAGTATCCCAACATGAGGACGAAGCTCTCAAGAGGTCATAGTCCGGAACCAATTCTTTGAGAGACCATAAGCACCTCACCTTATACCTTTCTTCAAAGAAGGACCTCCTCTCATGCATAATCTCCCGGGACCAATCCTTGAATTTGTTAAAGAATGACATTTGGGATTCTTGGGACAATTTTGATGGAGCTTTTCTAAGGTTTTCCATGGATTTTCTCTCTTTCTCCCCGAAAATGGTTGTTTGGACTGGAGGTTGAAGAGGATATTTGAATTTGAAATAAAGTGAGACCAGATCTCGAAGCAAAATTAAAGGACAAGGTCGATTCCCGTCCTATCCGCGCGGACATGAGTTTGTTCTCCATCGAAAATCTTTACAAATGTCCAAACCGCTACACCAAAGAGGAATATTTTGCTCAAACCCGTGCAAAAACCTCTCCTAAGCCACCCATATACCAAACATCTACACCCTTACCAAAAAAACCTAGGCTCATGCAACATTGCATTCATACTGCATTGCATTCATAAAAATAAAATCCTAAATTATTACATTCCAAAAATAAAAGGAGTGTGCAAAAAAAAATCAAATAAAAAAAAAGGGGGTAACAATAATCCTAAATTATTACATTCCAAAAAAAAAAAAAGAGCAAAATGTGCATAAGCTGTACAAATCTCAATCCCAGTCACAAATCACAAAATCTCAGAAAATCAGTCTAAAAAAGGTAATCAATCAGAGTCCCTAGCGCCCGACGTCTGCCCCCGGTCCCTCTTGCGACTCGGGCCCGCCTCATCAGGAGCCATGAAGGTCTCAGGCTCGGGATCATCGTCCTCGTCCCCTAAGAAGGCTCATCAGACCAACCGCACGCTCCGATAGGGCAAGCCAAGATCTCGCGAAAAAATCATATCCGAAGGTGAAGGCGTCGGACTCCGGACGTACGAAGACGACCCACCATGCCGCCAAACGTGTCCCCGCCCGTGTGGATCCCCGAGAATGACGTGATCCGAAGGCGCACCGCGCGGATCAATGAGAGGAGAAAGAGGAGTCTCGTAAGAAGCCTCGAAGGAATAGGGAAGCCTCCCGCCCGACAGCGCCGGCCGTGGTCGCCTCGCTCTAGCCTCGAGGAGCCCCACAAGCAACCATCCTCCCGATAAATCTCTTAGCCCCGATCACTTGTTTCGTCGCCTTCTCAACGACCACCTCCGAAAACCGCACGAAAGCAAAAGCGTAAACAGCTTGAAGCGAAAAATGATGACAGAAAGAAAAGAAAAGACAAAAGCAAAAAAGAAAGGTGGGAAGGAGAAGCCATACCTTCATACTCCTGACGAGGCCGTAAAGCTCGTGGAAGCCGCTCAGCCGAGGGATCTGCACCCTCAATCGGACCCCATCCCGGACATATGAAAAATCCGTCCGAGGGTACCGCGGGATCCCTAACCCCTCTCTATCCGTAACCCGGGGCGTCCTCGCCTCCTCAAGACAAATACCGGATATGGCTCAATCGCCACGAATGCCGAGAAGTGCTGGCCGGCTCGGTAATCATCCCAGGTCGTAGATCTATCACTCGGGTGCATCATATCGGCATGAGGCTCCATCGGTGTCAACAAAGGTGAGTTCACGCCATGCTGGCGCGTCACCCTCTCTCCCAGGTAATAGACGTCGCAAGTCAGACCTCTCAGAATCCTCCGCTGCATGGTCCAAATCTCAGCGTCCTTCAGCTGCGCCACCTCAAAACGATCCCAGGGGTAGAATATCATCTCCTCATCCGTCTCAGCCCTCACCAAAGGAAGGCAATCCGAGTACCTGAGGGTCGTGCGCCCTCTGGAGCCCTTCTTCTCTCGGGCATGCTTGGACCAGGAGCGCATGGCCGGATATGCCCCGACGTACTCCGCCGCCGCCGCCACATCGTGACGTGAAAGAACTCCAACGCCCATACCGCGAAAAGGTAAAGATCAAATCAATCCAAAGGCAAAATAAAAGTGTGTGCTCAAGAAAAAGGGGAAAGCAAAAAGAAAGCTTATACCTCCAGTGGCAAACTCAAGCAAGATAAGGAGCTCACAGCCTCTTCCCGCCGTACCTATCAAGAGCAAAGTAAAGCTCGCCACTCGGCCTCTCCCCAAGAGACATCTCCAGCCATCTCCACGTCCTCCAAGGACCTCAACAAGGCAAAGACTCGCCGTCCTCGCCGTGTCCAAAAAGAGTGCTCGAAAAAGCAAACCACAAGAAGGCCCTAGCACCGCTTCGCCGCCTATCCTCTCCTCCCCACCTCGTAGCTCCCAATGGTCTCTACAATCTTCCCGTAGACCACGGCATACTCCATCCCCATCCCCTTTTTGGGAATAGGGAAAATCCTGTAAGAGCCTCGCAGTCCGCGTCGCCGTAGCCGTCCCGCCACTCAATGCCGCGCCCATTGAAGGACACCCGTGATCGCAAAGATAGTCGAAGGCGTAACCGTAGCCTCGCCCCAGAAGAAATGGAACGTGTGGGTCGCATCCCACCAATGCTGCGCCAAAGCAAACATCAGGCCCTTGCTCTTAGGGAACTTGACCAATCCCCTCAAGCACTCAATGAACTCCCAAAGCCCGGTCTCAACAACAATCTGTCTCGGACTCGGCAAAGCTCCTCGGCCCGCATTCGGAAGCCGGTCCCACAAATCAACTACAGACTCCACCGATCCTCGAGTCTTCATCTTGTTCAGCTGCTCCGTAACGTAGTTGTTTCCGCCCTGCAAAAAAAAAAAGAGAGAGAGAAAATGTCAAAAAAAAATTTTTTGCATTTGCATTTGCACAAAAAAAAAAAAAGAAAGCATATACATGCATCATGCAATAAAAAGTTTTGAAGAAAATTCGGCAGCATAACGGCATGCAATGAACCTAGCCCCATTTTTCTCTCACAAAAAAGACAGTTTTCAGCAAATCCCAATCAACATTCATACAAAGAGTCAACGGAAGTAAAAACTCCGTCCCATTTTTTTTAAAAAAAAATGCATACATGCATATCACTCATCATCAAAAAAAAAAAAAGAGTTCTACATGCATTCCTACGGAAGTAAAAACTCCGTCCCATTTTCATAAAATAACATGCATTCAATCAACGGGAGGAAAAATCCGTCCCACTTTTCAAAAAAAAAAAAAATCAAATCTTAGACATACATACATTCATATCATCATCATCTCATGTTGGCAAAATGCCCATTCTTTTCAAACAAAATGCATGCATTGCATCATTCTTCAAATCACAATTCTCGAATTTTCGAAAAAAAATATATATGGCGACAATGCCAATTCTTTTCCCAAGCAAAATGCACATTTTGGGATACCCACAAATTCATTGCAACATGCATATCATCAAGATCAATATTCAAAGTTCAAAAAAAAAATCACAATTCATAATTTTCGAATTAAAAAAAAAATGTGGCGAAAATGCCAATTCTTTTCCCAAGCAAAATACACATTTTGGGATACCCATGTACTCATTACAACATGCAAAATAAAAATCCAAGGCCATGAACATTGCATAATTTTCAAAAAAAAAATCACCCGAAAATCAATTTCAAGCAAAAAATCGACAAAGGAATCAAAAGGATTCGAAGAATACCGTTCGGAGACTCGGATCGGTGGCCCAATGTTGCCAAGCATCGGGGTATGGCTCCTCCGCAATCGATTGCGAAAGAGTATAGTGCCTCCTCATTCGGACGAGCTCCAATCGTCTCTCCGCTACCGGGCCACGTCCTTGGCCTTGAAAAGCACCTTCCCCGTGTTCCATTGCTTAAAAAATCGGAAAAATCGGAAGAATTTTTGAGTTTTTTGGCCTTCAATGGCGGCTGGGGCGTTTTTTCTTCCTTCTCTCTCGTAATTTTTTCAAAAAACTGACTGAGGAAGAAGAAGGGCGTTGGCCCTCTTTAAAACCTGTCAGAACACGCTCCCATCCGCGCGGATAGGGTTGCAAGGGTCAAAATGACCCTTTTGCCCTTTAAAAATCCGGGACTCTGCAGTTTAGTCCCAAACTTGACAAAGTTAACCAAAGTTAACCAAAGTGAACCCAAGTCAACCCCCTTTCAAGGAAATCATTCCCCGGCAGTCAGACGTAAGACCGATCTCCCCGAGAAAGATAACGGGATCCCGTATCTTTCATCAAAATTATTCCCCGGCAGTCAGACGTAAGACCGATCTCCCCGAGAAAGTTAACGGAATCCCGTATCTTTCATCAAAATTATTCCCCGGCAGTCAGACGTAAGACCGATCTCCCCGAGAAAGTTAACGGAATCCCGTTTCTTTCATCAAAATCATTTCCCGGCAGTAAAACGTAAGGCCGATTTCTCCGACGGATACGTCTAATTTTCCCCAGCAAAGGCTAACAAAATCCCCAGCAAAGCCAACAGAATCTCGAGTAGATTTCGAACTACGAAAGGGCTTGATTCCCACTAGGGATACGTAGGTAGCCTATCATTAGGTCCAGCCACTCGACCAGCACGGTCATCCTTCGGCAGCAGACGTAAGACCAATCCTTTCAAAATGAAGTCCACTAGAGGACCAACTATCCCAGACCATCAAAGGAAATCATCACCATTAAGGTTCGAGGCACCTAAAACGCCATCTTCAAGGTTCGAGGCACCTAAAACGCCATCTTCAAGGTTCGAGGCACCTAAAACGCCATCATCAAGGTTCGAGGCACCTAAAACGCCATCTCCAAGGTCCTAGGCACCAAAGACGCCATCATCAAGGTTCGAGGCACCTAAGACGCCATCACACACAACACTAGGAAAGCGATAAATCGCAATCATCCCCAGCAGAGCGGATAGCCATTAGACCGAAGATGGTCATTCCTATCCCCAGCAGAGCGGATAGCCAGCAGACCGAAAAGGGTCATTCCTATCCCCAGCAGAGTGAATAGCCATCAGACCGAAAATGGCCATCTCTTATCCCCAGCAGAGTTTCTCTCCAACAACCGACTGCAGAACTCGCTCATCAGGTTCGAGGCACCTAAAACGCCATCATCTCCAGGGTCAAAGACCCGAACTACGGCCGGCTTGATTCCTCCCAAGGATACGTAGGTAGCCTATTAAATAGGTTCAGCCACTCGATCACTTGATCATCCTGCCAAATATGGAGCCTTACTCTTATCGACGACCCCGCTTCCTTCGAAAGCGCCGTCGCCGAGGGGCTACTGTAAGTGCTCCAATTTGAGCTTGTTAGTATTTTCGTTAGAAAATTAACGAAAGTTATAACATTCCTAACAATTCCTAACATTTCTAACATTTCTAACAAAGCAAGGGCAAAGTGGGCATTGTTATTTAAGGATAAACCAAGGAAAGGAATCAAAAAAGCAAAAGAAATAAGAAAAACCAAAAATAGAAATGGCTGGAACAAAAACTGGCTATCTATTTTGAATTTTCAAAAGATTATTCCTTGTGTCAAAAGCCTGAAGCAGCATTTAATGAACAGTGCACGCCATCAACCCCATCCGCGCGGATACCTTTGTATTTTTCAGAGGGCTATAAATTGAGCCCTCCAGTCACAAAAAAGGAGAAGAACAAGAACACAACTCACAGCATTTGGCGAAAATACTTGAGAAAACAGTGAGAATTCTCTAAGAATTGTCACCTTTTTCTCTTGAATCTTCCCAACTTTCACTCACTCAAATCAAACCCACTCACTCTCAAGTTCAAACACATACACAAAAACACAAGGAAGATAGGTATAATCTCCCTCTCCTTACCCTAAATTCTCTCATCCATGCATGCATTTTCAAGCTACAAAATGTAGTTCATTCATCTTCTTGTCTTAGATTCAAGAAGGTCACCATGGAAGTTCATCTCCATGGATGATCTTCTACAAGGATCAACATTATTTTCAAAGTGTTCTTACTTTCTTGCAAAGAAAACACATTTTCAAAACCCTAAAAACCATTTTCAAGCACCAAATCTTGATTTCAAAGGATAAAATTCCCCTTCCCAAGCAAATGAAGTGCTTAGTCCTAATGTACCCCAAGGATGGTTTGGTATAGTTGATTCACCACTAAAATGTCAAGTGATCACTAACCAAAACCTAGGGAAATGGGGACAAGCATGGATGCAAAAACCCCCTTTAAAATCATTTTTCCTTTCTTGAGAAGTTGCTGTCCAGTAGCAATTTTCCAAGACCCCAGTCCATTGTCTTAATTTTTGGACACATATAAACTTGGAAGTTGGTGTTGACTACAACACTTTTTGTAGCCAACATCCAGAGATTTCCAGACATATTTTTACTTTATTTTTTGCTTGAGTAAAACTCCATTTTTCAAATTTTCTTTTGAAGGTCAGATCACCAGTCTCTGGGAGTCCAGATCTCATATCTGAGATTTCCAGAAGGTTTTGAGTCCTCAAATCTTCTCCAAAATGGAAAATTCTTTCACTGAAATCTTATTTGAGGTGTCTGGAACAACTTTCATTCTCTGAGTTTTCTCAGATTATGAAGTTTTGAAGCCCTTAAATCCATTTCAATATCAAAGGTCCACTGCCTTTTTCATTCTGGCAGAAGTGATTTTCAACTTCAAAAGGTCTTTTGAGTACCAAATATCAATCCAAAAATCTTCCAAAAAATCATGGGATCAGTTTAAAGTCTTAAAAAGACATCCCAATTTTTTACTTTCCTCAGTTTCGAATTATTTTGGCCAAAACACACACACACACACAAATGATTTTCAGCTTGGAAGACTCGTTTTACGAGGCATTCCGGGTGCACACTAACGTCCTTCCCGGCGTGTAACATGACCTCCGAACCCAAATCTCTAATCTCGGGCATTTTTCAAAGTTTTGGCCCTTAAAACAAAAATGGCGTGGCGACTCCGCCGTTTTCCGGTTTTATTTGGTTTTTTCAAAGAAACGCAAAAAACCGAGTTTTTCCCGCGAAATGGCAATATCATCACAGTAATTGATCACCTCTTTACCCTTAGGATGGGCGGGAGCAGTGTTGGAGGAAGCAGCCCTGTATCTATAAGCAGGTGCAGCAGGCTGCTGTTGATTATAAGCCTTTTCAAATTTAGCCCCGGAGTTAACCATTGCACGTAAGTCTGGGTAGGGGAAGTTGCTGAGGGAAGTTATCAAATGCGGTTTTAGGCATGACTGGAAGATATCCAACTGTTCCTCTTCAGAAGGAGGAATGGCCATCTCACTAAGTTTCAAATTCCACCGCTTGTAAAAATCTCCGATGTTCTCGACGGGGCGCTGTACTGTTGTCTGCAGGTCAACTCTGTTTGTCTCCCATTCCAGATTAGCTTTGTATTTCTCAGTGAAGGCACTAATGATCTGCTCCCATGTGGCCCTGGCCTTGGGCTTTAACCGAAAGAACCATTTCAAAGCACTGGATTTCAAAGAGAGGCTGAAATAATCGGCCAACTACTGGTTTGTGCACCCTTTAGCTTTCATTGCCAAGGTGTATGTGTCCAAGTGGGTTTTTAGGCATGCAGTCCCATCAAACAGGTCTAGATTAGGCATCACAAACTTGTGGGGTAGGGGCACAATGGAGTCCGGGTCCGTAGGCCGGAAGGCAGCTTTCTTAGTAGTCAATTCAGCAAGCTGTGCCTTCATTTCTTTGTGCTGCTCCATAAACCAGGCCAAATGAGGGTCTAATGGCGAGGCAGGAACGCCAAAGCCGACATTTGAGCTAGGAAGAGGATTAGCTGTTGGTGATGCACTGGTGGAAGGAATACCATATCCCGGAGCATAGGTGTAAACATACCCTTGACCAGGATTGCCCTGAGGGGTAGGAGCTTGAACATGACGGTTGAGCCCGAAAACTTGCTGTTGGTTTCCAAGGGACAGAGAAGGTGGAGGCAAGCCAGCAGTGGCCGGGTAGCTCGGGTTTCCAGAGTGAGACTCATAAGTAGGCTTAAATGCGGGCTGCTATCCCTGGTTGTTGAACTGCATGCTTGGCTGTGGCGAGGGTGTATAACCGGGAGGGTACTGCGGTCCTGGTGATTCTGATGAAACTGGGATAGGGGCTTGCTGGCCCATTAGACCTTGAGTGAGAAATAGGTTCGTGGGAGCTGGCAAGGTGTTAGGGTCAGCTGAACCAATATCATTTTGAGGAGGGGCTCCTGACTGTTGCCCTAGACCAAACTGTGGTGGCGGCATTCCAAACTGTTGTTGTGGTACTCTGAACTGTTGTTGTGAAGGTCCGGACTGATCGGTTCCAAACTGAGGCGGGATCCCAACTTGCTGCGGCATTCCGAGGTACCCCCAACCATGGGAAGACATCCAGTGCTGACTTTGTCTCCACTGAGGAACTGCGAACTGGCTTGTCCCGCCAGACTGGATGGGCCCAGTAGTCTGTGGTTGAGGAGCTGGCTGACCCGTATATCGAGAAGCATGGGCACCGGTGGTAGGACCATAGGAGGCTGGCGGTGGCATCCTGGAGTAGTCAGGGCGACCAAGAGTGGAATTGGGGTCCTCTTCTTCTTCTACGGTGAACGTGCCATCTGGATTCAGACTGGCGGCCAAACCATGGCTCCTAATAGCCTCCAGAAGGCTATTCATCTGTGCTTCCTGTCGCAGTCTCATTTGTTCGGCCCAACCGTTCCACTTCTTTGTTTGTGCAGGGAGTCCGGGAGGCGGAGTGGTGTTGTCCCCATCGTTACCAGCTGATACAGACATTCTGAAAATCGGAGTCGAAGCAAACGGTGAAGCTGACGATGCGCTCGATTCTTCCCAACTAATCAGACGGTGACCCGGTACCCGAAATCAAGCTTTGTGAGGAGCTGCGGGGGAAAGACACGAGGGTTCAGATATTTAGGAATGAAGGAGGGTAGGTGTTTGGGCTTAGGGCTCATGAAACATGCAGTTATTTGTTCTCGTTTACTTAAAACGTGTTTTATTAAAACCTAAGCGGTTGGAAAAGATTGCTCTTCTTTTTCGCCAACTAGTCTAAGTCCTGGATCAGTGGGTCCCATCACTACGCTACAGACCCTCAACCTGTAACCTCGAACAAGGGTTCCGTAGGGCAAGCGGGTCCCACCGACCGAAAAGAAAATGATCCTAAAGTCTGGCGGATAATCGAGTCTTAACGCGTATCCAATGTAAATTACGGGCAAAGTTGACGTCAAAGGTCAAGATCATGTAGAGGGGCTTGACGAAGAGTCGGCATGGCCCTGACTGATAAATGTCCATAATTGATCTTGACCCGTCGTCAGTTAGTTCGTAATTAGACATGGTCTAATCGTTAATCCTTGATGACTCAGTGTCATGTCGGGAGTCGGTGCACAAGTTGTGCAAGTCAAAGTCAAAGTCAAAGTCAAGGCGCTAGTCAAGATCTTGTCAAAGTTCATGACGGAAAACCGGCATGACCTCGACTGATTAGGGTCTCCGAAGGATATTGACTTGGCGTGTCGACTAGGGTTTGACCGACACGGTGTATACACGGACAGGGCATGACACGGACCAAACTAAAAACCAACCGAGTCTCGGACAAAGTGTGTCACGGACAAGTGCATGGTCAACACGAGGCTCCAAGGGATGTTTGGGTAGTCCCGTGCTCGCACCGAGAGGCGTAGTAAGGCCAAACGGGCTGCTACTGGGATTTTCCCGGGTTAAGGACGTAGTGTGCAATGTAAGGTCAAGTGCGCGTAGTGTGCGGGCAGTCTAAATTATTTTTCTGAATAAAATAGAAGTTTTCACATGTTTCTTAAGAGCATGATGCATGCAAAAGATTTTGAAAATGATTTTTTTTTTTTTGAAAATATTTTCAAAAATATTTTTTTTGAAAGCAAGTAAGCACATAAGCACATAAAATTCAAACTGTTAAGGAAACGGGTCCAACAGTCAAAATTTTGATTTTTTTTTCGGGACGGCCAAAACGATAACAACGCGAAATGGGGGAAACACACACACACACACATACAAGTGGTTTCAAGTGTCGGGACGGAAGTTTGACCCACAAAAAGCTTTTTTTTTTTTGAAATGATACCGATACGTGGCTTTGTTAGACCATAGTTTATCCCAGACTCGTGTTAGGAGGCGGTGATGGGAAGCTTAATGATTTCCACCTATATACCGAGTATCATTTTTTTATTATTAAAAAAAGCTTATGTTTTTCCCCAGCGGATTCGCCACTGTGATTATCCCCGGATCCGATTTGGCGCCCGCCAAACTTGGGTGTTTCCAAGTGACTAATGAACTCGGGTCAATCTAGCGGACTTTAATGTGCAAACGGAGTCGTCACGCCATTTTAGTTTAGGGCTAAAACTTTGAAAAAAGCCCGTAAAAGAGAAAAAGGGTTCGGATGTCACGTTACACTCCGGGAAGAACGATTAGCACGTTCACCCGAAATGCCTCGTAGACGAGTCTTCCAAACTTGAAACCATTTGTATGTGTGTGTGTGTTTTGCAAAAGGGGCTTGACCAAACAAAGGATTTTCAGGAAATAAAAGTTTTGACTGGACTGGACTGGGATTAATCAAAACAGTGTGCTTCTGTGAGTGATAAGGAACTGGAAACAAAAAATATCTGCCAGTGACATTTTTGTCCGCGCGAATTGAGATGAGGCTCAATCTTATCCACGCGGATAAGGCAGTAGGGTTCCCTTTTGGCAGCTTTCCAGTCTGATTCTGTAATTTCCAGAAAGTCAACTGGATTTACAGAACCAGAATTGGAGTTGCAACCAGAAAATGTAAAGTAAAAAGGATATTTGAATTTTGCATCCATGCTTGTCCCCACTTTCCTTAGGCTTTGATTAGTGATCACTAAACATGATTAATAGTGATCTACTAGATCAAGCCATCATGAGGGTACATTAGGACTTAGAAACATTTCATTTGCTTGGGATGGGGGGTTTGACATATAAATAGAAGGTGTTTAAGATAAGGATTAATGCATGAAAATGGAATTTAGGTTAAAGGTGTATCAACTTTAGAGTAGATCTTTAAGGTGGTCATTAAGATGGCCATCCTTAAGATCTTAAACTCAATGTATCAACTACACCTTTTTGTAACCTAGGAACCTTAGTGATCTTCATCCATGGAAATTGTTCCAAGGTGGAGATCTTAGGCTTTAATAGAGTATTATCACAAAAAAATAAGGTGTAGACCACTAAGATGATCACCATGGAGATTAATCTCCAAGATGACCATGCTTAGGTCAAATGATACAAATGCTAGTAAGAAAAGGAGACATAAATGTAAAGATTTAGATCTTTGTAGAAGATCATCCATGGAGATGAACTCCATGGAGACCTTCCTAGATCCAAGGACAAAGGGGGAGTAAGCTTAACAAGTAATAATTAAGTAACAAGATAAACAAGATTTAATAAGTAGCTAAGCAAGATTTATAACAAGCAAAGTGAGATAACAACATGAGAAGGATGCTTAAAGATGAGAGATTAAGGTGATGAGAAGGAGGGTTTACCAATGGTTGTACCCTATCTTCCTTGGTTTGTGTTTAGGGCTTGAAGATTATCAAGACTTATGTGTGGATTTGTGTTTAGGTTTAGTGTTTAGATGAGTGTTTAGGCTGTTTTCTGGAGTAAATTCGACAATGTAACAGTAGAGTTCAAAAAGGGCTCCTCTTAACTAAGAGAGAAGGGCTTTATTTATAGGCCGGATTAGGGTTCATTCCTGTTCGCGCGGATAGGGATGAGGCCCTCCATTCTGTCCGCGCGAATGGGAGTGAAGGCGTGCCTGACTCTTCAGAAAATTAGTTTTGGCTGTTTGCAACTGGTCAATTTTCTTGGAAGCCACTCCTTCCAGAGAGATCCAGTCCACATTTGTTGCTCCCTTAAGGTCATTCCTTGCTTAAAAACCCTCGAAAAGTGACCAAAAGGCCCTTAAATGTTTATTCGATGTGAAAACCGTTAAATTGGGCTAAAGGAATATTGGTGGTTCAGATTGGGACACTTACAGAGATGCACCTCGCAGCTGTGATTTCCGAGGTGAATTTGGTGGGTTCAAACCCAAATCAATGGTGGATTGACACCGGCGCTACTAGACATGTGTGCTCTAATAGAGACATGTTTAGTACTCTTGTTGCTAACGATGGTGAGAAGCTATTCATGGGGAATTCAGCCACTTCCGAGATCAAAGGAGAAGGAAAAGTGGTTTTGAAGATGACATCCGGGAAGGAGTTGACTCTCAACAACGTGCTTTATGTGCCTGACATCCGGAAGAACTTGGTGTCCGGATCGCTTTTGTTAAAGCATGGTTTTCGTATTGTGTTTGAGTCTAATGTAGTCACTTTGTCTAAAAGTGGAATGTTTGTAGGTAAAGGCTATGTCAATGATGGACTGTTTAAGCTAAGTGTAATGCTGGTTAAGCCAAAAGCTAATGATATGAATATCTCTTCCGTTTACTTGCTTGAGTCATCTAATTTGTGGTATGGTAGACTTGGTCATGTTAATTTTGATTCTATACGTCGTTTGACAAAAGCAAATTCTATTCAAAAGTTTAAAGTTGATTGTAAACAAAAATGTGAAATTTGTGTAGAAGCAAAATTAACAAGAAAGTCATTCCATTCAGTTGAAAGACATAGTGAACCACTTGAATTGGTTCACACGGACTTATGTGACTTTAAATCAACACAATCACGGGGTGGCAATAAGTACTTCATGACTTTTGTAGATGATGGTACAAAGTATTGCTATGTGTATCTTCTAAAAAGTAAAGATGAAACTATAGAGAAGTTTACTCTCTATAAAAGTGAAGTTGAGAATCAATTAAACCGGAAAATTATGGTGCTAAAAAGTGATAAAGGGGGTGAATATGAATCTCCATTTGAAGCAATATGTGCTTAAAGTGTAATTAAACATATAACCTCGGCACCTTATACACCCCAACAAAACGGTGTTGCCGAAAGAAAAAATCGGACATTGAAAGAAATGATGAATGCCATGTTATTGAGTTCGGGATTACCGGATAACATGTGGGGGGAAACCGTGTTGTCGGCTAACTATGTGTTAAACAAAATACCTCGAAAAAAACAAGACAAAACTCCTTATGAACTATGGCATGGAAGAGTTCCAAGTTACAAACACTTGAGAGTGCGGGGGTGTCTTGCAAAGGTAGTCATACCTCCTCCTAAAAAGGTGAAGATTGGACCTAAAACTGTTGATTGCATATTTATTGGATATGCACATAACAGTAGTGCTTATAGATTTCTTGTGTATGAGTCGAAAATTGAAACTATACACAAAAATACTAAAATGGAATCTGTAAACGTGTCGTTCTTTGAGAATATATTCCCGTGTAAGTCAAGAAATGAGGCAAACTCATCGACTAGGGTAATAGATTCAATAGAAGAAGAACACGTTCAAGATAAAAGTGAAGAAGAAGAGGTGGAACTTCGACGGAGCAAAAGAGCTAGGATTGAAAAATCCTATGGTCCGGACTTTCTAACCTATATGGTAGAAAGTGAACCACAAAGTTACGAAGAAGCCGTTAGCTCTTCGGAAGGACCTTTGTGGAAGGAAGCAATTAAAAGTGAAATTGATTCCATTTTGCAAAATCACACATGGGAACTAGTGGACCTTCCTCCAGGAAGTAAACCACTAGGATATAGGTGAATTTTCAAAAAGAAAATGAAAGCGGATGGAACAATTGATAAGTATAAGGCCCGACTTGTAATTAAAGGTTACAGACAGAAAGAATGCCTAGACTATTTTGACACGTATTCTCCCATCACGAGAATAACGTCAATAAGAGTTGTACTTGCAATTGCCGCATTGAGAAATATTGAAATACGTCAAATGGATGTAAAAACAGTCTTTCTAAATGGAGATTTAGAAGAGGAGATTTACATGGAACAACCCGAGGGGTTTGTTGCGCGTGGACAAGAAAAGAAGGTGTGCAAATTAGTAAAGTCATTATATGACTTGAAACAAGCACCAAAACAGTGGCATCAAAAATTTGATAATGCTATGATGCAAAGTGGATTTAAAATAAATGAGTGTGACAAATGTGTCTATACTAAAATCACGGAAAATGGCTATGTCATTTTGTGTCTTTATGTAGACGACATGCTTATCATAGGAAGTTGTGATAAGATGATCAAATCCACGAAAGACATGTTGAATTCGAAGTTTGACATGAAAGATATGGGACTTGCGGATGTAATCCTTGGAGTTAAAATTTCTAGATTATCCAATGGACTTGTACTAAGTCAATCTCATTATGTGGATAAAATTCTTGAGAAATTTAGCAAGGATGATAATGGAATAGCGAGTACTCCAATAGACCCAAATCTTCATCTATCAAAGAATAGAGATGAACCGGTGTCTCAATTAGAGTATTCGAGAATCATCGAAAGTCTAATGTACTTGATGAGTTGTACTAGGCCGGATATTGCTTATACCGTTAGCAAATTAAGCCGATATACAAGTAATCCTGGAACAAATCATTGGAAGGGTATAGTAAGAGTACTAAGGTACTTAAGATATACTCGTGATTTTGGATTACATTACACTAGACATCCAGCGGTGATAGAAGGATATAGTGATGCTAATTGGATATCAGATATCAAAGACTCAAAGTCTACAAGTGGATATTTATTCACATTAGCAGGTGCAGCTATATCATGGAAATCTTCTAAGCAAACTGTTATAGCCAGATCAACCATGGAATCTGAGTTTATAGCATTAGATAAATGTGGTGAAGAAGCCGAATGGCTACGCCAATTTCTAGAAGATATTCCAAGATGGGAAAAGCCCGTGCCCGCAATTAGTATACATTGCGATTGGTAGGGCACAAAGTCATATGTATAATGGTAAGTCTAGACATATACGTCGAAGACATAATACCATTAAATAACTACTTGCAACTGGCACCATATCTATTGACTATGTAAGATCAAAAGATAATTTGGCAGATTCGCTAACCAAAGGGTTAAGTAAAGAGATAGTTGCAAGGTTGACATTGGGAATGAGATTAAAGCCTCTTGAAAAGTTAAACACAACGGAAAACCCAACCTAATTGGCTGGAGATCCCAAGATCTAGGTTCAAAGGGACAACCTAACTGTTAAAAGACTTGTAGCGTCACTGTGGGGGTCAACCCTATACTCATTCCTTAAAGTGACATCCTGAGATGAATGAGGTTAAGCCTATGGCTTTTAATGATTCTTATGTGAAGTAAAATGGGTTACTTAAAAGAATCACCTATGTGAGAAAGAAGTAGAGGCCGCTTCGAGGAGAATTGTGTGAGGCTCAATTCATAGACCTTTTCACAAAACCAGGCATTGTGATCCAGGGCCATGAATGGACACAACTATGAGAGCTGAATTATGTTAGGGAGATACCTGTGTAAAGTATATGATCGGCTACACAAAAAGCTAGAAGTTCAAGGACATCGCGTCTACTGATTAGCGAGTAGAGTAAATATGCTTTTACAAAGGAAGGTTCAAAGGGCAAACCCCTACCTATCCTATGTAGGTTTTCGACTGCCGGACTTTATCACCTATCCTCATGAATTTCTTTCATGTGGGGAATTGTTGGAAAAATAATGTGTTTTGAAGGAAATTAATGGATTAATTAATTTCTAAAGGGTAATTTTGTCAAATTACTTAATTAATTATGTGTTTGTGAAATAAAATATTTAACTGTTCAAAATGGTTTTTGGATGAATTAAATATAAATGCTCAAACGATTTGGCCCACTTTTTGCTAAGAAATTTTGATTTTGTAAATCAAAAATGGCTTTGAATTTTACTGAGGTGCTCGGCCGAGCAGGTTGTTGACTCGGCCGAGCAGAGCATGACAGAAAGTCCAAAGTTTCTGGAAAGCCATGCTCGATCGAGGCATATGCCTTGCTCGGCCGAGCAGATCTGGGCAAAGCCTTGCTCGGCCGAGCAAGGTACATGACTCGGCCGAGCAGATCCTGTGCATTAATGACTGTTTGATTTTCAAATAGTAACAGCCGTGGAAATGAGAATAAAAACTGAAATTTGAGATAAATGGATAATCTTTTTCAGTTTAATGGGTTTAATTTTGATGTTTAATTCCAAATTAAATCCTTGGATTCCTAAGGCTTTAAAAAGGACTTTTGACAAGGTTGAAAATATCCTTTGAAAAATTGAGAAGAACACACAAAAATAAACCACTTGCAGCCAACTTCCTCCTTCATATCTTTTGCTGTATATTGTCATCTCTTTCTTTTGGCCTCCTTGCATAGTTAGAAGAAGAGGTGATATTGTCCAAGCATAGTTCAGCTCGCCGGGAACTTTAGGTGCAAAGTTCCCCCGGTCTGCATGTTCTATCCTGGGAGACAAGCGACCCAAGCAAACTCAAGCACACTCGGTGAGGGGTCGAATATGTCTTAAGGAGACAGTGGTTTCATTGGGCTCGTGCAAATTCTACAACTTATCCTTTGTATTTTCAGTTTTTTGTTAATTGTATTTTATTTACATTTTCTGTAATTGTATCACCCTTGTAACATTTACCTTGTGAGGAGTCATAAGAAGAAAAAAAAACAGGTGAAGACGCAAACAATACCCAATAAAACTTCATGAAGCAAAAGGGATTGGAGTTGCGAAACTTAAACTCCATGAGTGAAAGTGTGTGTGATAAAAGGTAAGGGAAGGCATGAAATGAAGCTGCTGAGAGTTGGACATCGGTTATGTGGGAGTGGGAAGTTAAAAACGGTTGAGAGAAGGGGGAATTTAGGCCGTCAGATCATTTGATGAGATTCAATCTCATCCGCTTTTTTCTGAGCGGTTACTTCCATTGTCTATTGTAATATAGACTAGTACTTTTACCCGTGCCAATGGCACGGTGACAGTATGAATTTGGTTGGTCCTATAAAAGTGTATAACATATTCTGCGATAGGGAGGATGGAGAGCTCGATTGCCTTAAAGTATGGTTAAAGTTTTATATCAGTGATGAAAATATGATTTTTGCCAAAAATTAAAAAAAAAAAAGTGAATAAAGGGAACCGCTCGCTGTCAGCCGATAGATTAGAGTTACTAAAAAATAATCCAAAGATTGAAATTAAAAAGAAATAAAATCGTTTAATAATAGCCATTAGATAAAGGCGGTTATTGATTAATCTGGACCTTCTTTATCTAAAGTCAATAGAAAGTTATTTTTGAGCTTTCTTCATTTTGTTACCCCCGCCAACACTTGCTTTCCTCATCCCTAATAACCCCTCTCGTCCCCCCACTTACTTTCCTCTTTTTTGGCGATTCTCAGCCCAACTCAGTACCCTCTTCTTGATAACCTTGCCTACCCATATAATACTAAGTAAAAAAAAAGTTATAATTCTGGAAATTAAAGGGAGCGATCGAATCTACACACTTTTATTTTTAAAAAGTATATTACAAAAGTAACCAAAATTCATGTCAGCTAATTTTATATTTATTTTTCTACACACTTTTATTTAAAAAAATTAATTAATTTTATATTTATAAAAATATGTCAAAATTTGATTGAGTTGATTCTGCGAAATAAAGGGAGCGATCGAATCTACACACTTTTATTTTTAAAAAGTATATTACAAAAGTAACCATAATCCATGTTAGTTAATTTTATATTTATTTTTCTACACACTTTTATTTTTTAAAAATTAATTAATTTATATTTATAAAAATATGTCAAAATTTGATTGAGTTGATTCTGTGAAATAAAGGGAGCGATCAGATCTACACACTTTTATTTTAAAAAAGTATATTACAAAAGTAATCAAAATCCATGTCAAGTTAATTTTATATTTATTTTTCTACACACTTTTATTTTTTAAAAATTAATTAATTTTTTATTTATTTTATGACAGTTTCTGACTGTTGGATTTGATTAATCCTGGTCGCTTTTTGTCTCTTGTCAATCACAAAATCTTGGGTGAAACGTGTTCTACGCTCGCTGAGCGTAGAACGTGTTTTAAAATGTGCGCGGTGATATTTTTGTAAATAAGTAGAACTTTTCAATAGGCGCGGTGACATTTTTGTAAATAACTTGAACTTACGAAAAACGCACCGACACATTTTGACACTGTATAATGCAGTTTTTGAATACTACAAGAGACACTTTCCAACGCTATAACAGGCATGTATTTTTGAACTCACTTGAAACTTACGAAAATTCACCAGACATTTTTTGATACTGTAGAAGGCAGTTTTCAATACTACAAAAGACACTTTTTGACACTACAACAGGCATGTGTTTTTTAATTCACTTGACACTTTTCAATATTATAACATGCATTTTTCAATACTACAAGTGGCACTTTTTAATACTACAACAGACACTTTTTAACACTACAACATGCACTATTTTCAACAATATCACCATTATTATTTAACATTACAACCGATTTAAATATTTTATAAGTGTTATTTTAGAACAGACACTTTCTAATTTTGTAAGAGGCACTTTATAATAACAGAGAAGACACTTACGCAAAACAGGTTCTAGGATAGCTTATCCTAGAACTTGTTTTACACAAGAACGACTCCTTGTCAATAGGATTTTAGAAACCGCCTAATATTAGCCGTAGGATCTTAATAATGAAATCGAATCTAATGGTTAAAAATAAAGAGAAAAATAAATCATTCAATGAAGACCGTTTGATCAGATAGTTATTGACAAATTCTAACCACTTTTTATCCCTAGTCAATAGGCGATTATTTTCGCTCTATATTGTATATTAAATTTGATGTAACCATTCTTTTATTTAATCCATTACTAAGTTATTATTATGGAATGGACTAGTGACTTTGTACTCAAAATTGATTATGAAACAATACCAAGAAAATAAGTTATTCTACTTAAAAATGATGTTGTTGATGTGATGATGATGGGTGCCAGACTTCCCAGTAAATGAAGTGTGTAAGATCTTGTTTGTACTGGCGCCGTTCCAGCTCAATGTGCACCGCTGAGCGTCATACTCGTTGATACGTGCCTTTATTGCAAAAAAAAAAAGAAAATTATTTTAAGCCAAAATCTAGGGAGAAACGCGTTTCTCCATAATTTATGGAGAAACGGGTTTTTTCTTTACCGGAAACGGCTTACACCCCTCACCCAATCGCCGGTGACACAGCCAAACACCAAAACACACAATAATCAACAGAAGCACACGCTAATTAATAAAAGCATACATAAACGCAAAACGAGATGGAGATAGAACCTTGACGATGAGCTTCAAGTAGATATCATCGGACTTGGGGGCAGTGCGATTGGTTTTCTTACTCTTGCCGCCGGCGACGAGATCGATACCCTGCCAAATGATACAATCACAGTTATTAAGCGATCGAAAATGGCGGAATCAAGATTAAACTGGCGGAATCGAGATCAAAATGATGAGCAATTTTACCATTTTGTTGATTGGCGCTGATGCTTGATTTCTTTACCGGCCGCTGAAGCTATAGGCCAAGGTTGAAGGGCGGCTTTTATATTGTTAGGGTTTTGCTAAATTGATATCCAGAACCTTTTGAAAGGATATCCAGAACCTTTTGAAAGGATATCCAGAAATTTTGTATTTGGCTATGACCTTGGCCCATGGAGAAACGGGTATCCAGAACCTTTTGAAAGGATATCCAGAACCTTTTGAAAGGATATCCAGAAATTTATTAAATGTTTCTGGATATTATTTTTTAAGTTTCTGGATATCATTTTGTAAGTTTCTGGATATCATTTTGTAATTTCTGGATATCATTTTGTAAGTTTCTGGATATCATTTTGTAATTTCTGGATATCATTTTGTAATTTCTGAATATCATTTTGTAAGTTTCTGGATATCCAGAACCTTTGAAACTAATATCCAGAATATTTGGAAAAACACGTTTCTCCATAACTAATGGAGAAACGCGTTTCTCAGCAGACCTACTTTATTTTAAATTACCGTGTTAGTTTTCATACCCATTTTATTCGGCTTTTACTAAACTACTCCATCCCCCAAATGTCTCAAAATGGGTTCGACGTGGAAATTAAGAAAAATGATGTAGGAAAGAGAAAAAGTTTAAATGTTACGAGTATGAAAAATTAAATAGGAGAGAGAATGTTGTGAGTGCAAAAGTAAAGTAGAAAAGAGAATGAGTGGGTGGAATAGTAATAAAAAAGTAATAAAAACTTTCCTTTTTTTGATTGAGACATTTTAAATAGGACGCCCAAAATGAAAAGTTGAGACATTTGGAGTGGGGCGGACGGAATATTTCATTAGATGTACTACTTGAATTTGTTTATAAAATATATTTTAGGTAAATTTTTATTAGTTAATAAATAGTGGAGTTCAGTCATACTCCCTCCCTCCGTCCCAACATAAATGTCTCAAAATGGGTATGACATGGGAATTAAGGAATAAATATATACTTCCCCCGTCCCATTACAATCCACACACTTTTCTTTTTGGGCGTCCCACTACAAATCACACACTTCCTAAAAAGGAAAGTTTTTATCACTATTTCCTTCACTCATTCTCTCTCCTACATTATTTTAATACTCACAACACCATTATAATTTACTATTCTCTCCACTCATTTTCTCTCCTATTTTACTTTTACACTCACAACATTTATATCATTATTTTTTTCCTTAATCCACGCGTGTACAGTAACTGTGTGGATTCTAATGGGACGGAGGGAGTATAATGTAAAAAGTGAATAGTGAAATAAATATTGTGAGTATGAAAAGTGATGTAGGAAAGAGAAAGTGGGATAGAGAATAGTTAGTGAATATTTATTGTGAGTATGACAAGTGGGTCCAACTATGATGGTTATTTTGCAAAATAACCATTAAAATACAGGGAAAAACTTTTCTTTTTTGGGTTGTGTTCTGTATTTTAATGGTTATTTTGCAAACTTGTCATAGTTGTCGAATCGTGTATCGTATCGCGTATCGGAGACCATAAATATCGTATCGCGTATCGTATTGTATATCGTATCGGAGATACGGAACACAGTGACAAAAAAAATTCAAATACTCTAAAGAATATCCAAAATAAAGTAAACAATGGAAATAATTACTTGAAAAATCAAAGAAGTAGTTATGTTAACATTACCGACGTACCAAAAGATCATAACTTCAAGAAATAGTCTATATTGTTTTGCTAAATACTAATTACTAAGTCAACAATTAAAAAGTAAACATTTCAATTTCTAAATAATGTATTCAAGACTCATTCATATTCATCTTCATCAACTCCAAGGTCATCAAAATCATTAACATCTTCTTCATCGCTATCATTGTCATCTTCCCCAAATTTCGCTTCTTCCTCCTCCTCCTCATCATCAACATCTACCAATTTTTGCTTGCCTTTCTTGTTGGCAATGGCATTCAAGTTTCTTGGTCCTATTAAAAATAAAATTAAAGTATCATTAAGAATTTCATATGTAGAAACTTCAAACTAGTAACAATATTACTTAAAGTGCCAAGAAAGAAAGTCTACTATATACCTCTTTTTCTTTTGTTGCTTATGCTACCCTCTTCAAAACATTCATGAACATCCATCCATGAGGTGTCACCGGCAAGGCATGGTTCTTCAACTTCGGTAATCCATTCATCATCGGATTCCATATCCGATAAACAAATTGGATCGTAGTTGTCACTTCTCTTTCTTTGCCTCAAATCAAGTTGGATATTATATTTCACAAATACAAGAGCATTTAATCTTTGTTGCTCCAAACGATTTCTCCTTTTAGAATGCACAAGATCAAACATACTCCAATTTCTCTCACAACACGTTGCGCTACAAGTAAGACTTAGTACCCTTATAGCCAATTCTTGAAGCTCTTTACATTCCACACCATAACTTTTCCACCATAAACCTATTATGTAAAAAATATTATTAAAAAATTAGAGGCTTCCATAGAAACAAGAGAGTAAGTTACTAAATTATGATTTAGAATTTTAGATTTTAGTAAAAAAAAACGCACTTACCGGGTAGCTTCCTATCTCTCGTAGCAGTTGCCATACTCATTCCAAACATGCCCTCGGCTCTCCGAAACTTTTCAAGTTGTTCATCAATTTTAACTCGAGTTTCAACATTAGGATACATCATCTCAATAGTTTTATATATAACCCAACTTTCACTTTGGTATCGGCTTTGAAATTATCATCATATTGAAACATTTATAAAAAAAATTAAATAAGATAAACTTTTTTTTTGAAAAAAGAGAAAGAAAGTAAGGTGAAACTTAAATAAGATAAACTTTTTTTTTGAAAAAAAAAGAGAGAGAAAGAAAGTAAGGTGAAATTTAAATGAGGGGAGGAATAAAGAAGACAAATTGTTTTTAAATTATTACCTTGGGTAAGATAGTATGCCGCCGCATGAAGAGGCCTATGAAGTTGCAAATCCCATCTCAAGTCTATGATATCCCAAACCTTCTTATACCTTCTTGTGTTACTTTTTAAATTTTTTGCGAGTGTCTTGACTTTTCATCCGTCTACCTATCGGACATAAGTGTGCAACCCGTTTTCTTCCACTCTTTTTTATACTTCGCTAAGTCTTCATGCACATGCTCAATCTCTTTTTTCAAGTAAGTCACCCTAACCTCATGATAACTAGGACATTTCAATCCTCTTCCATACTCCCCGACCTTTTCTAGCATCTCTGTTCATAATGGACACTTCACCAAATTAAAAGGCAAAGCGTTTTTGTAAAGCATCCTACAAATAGATCTAACCACATGATTCCTCTTCTTAACCATTTCATTCATTGTTTTTTGCCTTACTTTCTCACCCACCCTTGTTTTTCTCAACATAATAATCCGTTTTTCTCTTATCTCTCACATTCACATCTTCTTTCTCACTTGATTTGTGATCAATTTTTGAATGATTGTCTTGTATGTTATGTTGAAAAAGATTTGCTTAGGAAAGTAACGAATGATGATGTTATTAAACGTTTTCAAAGTATGAAAACGCGTAGGGTACAAATTTAATTCGAATATTTGTATTGTTTTTCCCTATGAGACAATTGTATTCGAAGTTATGTATTGCAATGTAATAGCGTTACGAAAAATTTTAGTATGAAGTTATGTAGTGTAAATTGTGCACCCGCAGTTAAGAAATCCTAGATCCGCCACTGGGTGTGAAGAGTGTCAGTGCATGTATTATTAAGTGTCGGTATAAAAGAGTGTCATTGTAGGGTAAAAAAGTGTCAGTACGAAGAGTGTTCAGTGCATGTATTATTAAGTGCCAGTGTAAAATGATTTTTTTTTAATCTTAAAAAAAAACACGTTTTTTATAAGACCAACTTTTGTCTATAGAAGTTTAATAAAGTTAACCACAAAAATCAACATATCATTTACTACCTCCTTCCCAATTCAATGTGCACATTATTATTAGGCACGAAAATTAATGAATGGGTATTACATTGAAAAGTACTCCCTCCGTCTCAATAAAAGCTTCACTAATTACCCAAAAGGGCATCCCGTTAGAAGCTTCACTTTTCCTTTTTTGGCAAAGAATCTTTACTATTTCCTCCACTCATTCTCTCTCCTACATTATTTTAATACTAACAACATCATTATAATTTACTATTCCCTCCACTAATTCTCTCTCCTATTTTCAAATTACACTCACAACATTTTTTTTCCCTCCCATTTCCATAATTTGCGTGCCCACCCAAAAAGGGTGAAGCACTTATTGGGACGGAGGGAGTATTGTGTGTGAAAAAAGTGTTGCGAGTAGGATAACTAAGTGAAATTTACAAGTTGAACCCACAATTTAAATACGAGAGTATGACAAAAGAAGGTATACTATAGTAATTAAAATAAAACTAGGTCTGCTGAGAAACGCGTTTCTCCATTAGTTATGGAGAAACGTGTTTTTCCAAATATTCTGGATATCAGTTTCAAAGGTTCTGGATATCCAGAAACTTACAAAATGATATTCAGAAACTTACAAAATGATATCCAGAAATTACAAAATGATATCCAGAAATTACAAAATGATATCCAGAAATTTACAAAATGATATACAGAAACTTACAAAATGATATCCAGAAACTTACAAAATGATATACATAAATTACAAAATGATATCCAGAAATTACAAAATGATATCCAGAAACTTACAAAATGATATCCAAAAACTTACAAAATGATATCCAGAAACATTTAATAAATTTCTGGATATCCTTTCAAAAGGTTCTGGATATCCTTTCAAAAGGTTCTGGATACCCATTTCTCCATGAGCCAAGGTCATAGCCAAATACAAAATGTCTGGATATCCTTTCATTTCAAAAGATTTTGAATATCAATTTAGCAAAACCCTAACAATATAAAAGCCGCCCTTCAACCTTGGCCTATAGCTTCAGCGGCCGGTAAAGAAATCAAGCATCAGCGGCAATCAACAAAATGGTAAAATTGCTCATCATTTTGATCTCGATTCCGCCAGTTTAATCTTGACTCCGCCATTTTCGATCGCTTAATAACTGTGATTGTATCATTTGGCAGGGTATCGATCTCGTCGTCGGCGGCAAGAGTAAGAAAACCAATCGCACTGCCCCCAAGTCCGATGATATCTACTTGAAGCTCATCGTCAAGGTTCTATCTCCATCTTGTTTTGCGTTTATGTATGCTTTTGTTAATTACTGTGTGCTTTTGTTGATTATTGTGTGTTTTGGTGTTTGGCTGTGTCGCCGGCGATTGAGTGAAGGATAAGAGCCGTATCCCGTAAAGAAAAAACCCGTTTCTCCATAAATTATGGAGAAACTTCTCCCGAGTTTTTGGCTTTAAAATAAACTCATACGCACAAACAAAAAGAAGTTAGCTGGAGTTAAAAGGACAAGTGTTGTAGGTTTTGAGTAGGTTAAGGCTGAGTAAGCAAGTAGGTGTCAATAACAGAGAGCTCCATTGCTAACTGTTTGCCACGTCCAGTCCTATAACTGTTGGTTCATACCTCTATTAACATGTGCATGTTAGCAAACCAAATTAACCAGATAAGTTCAATAGAAGTAACTTCATTTTGTTGGAATTTACTTAGCTTAGTTAAGTTCACCTTCCTTCTATTCTACAGTGTCAATCCTTTTTGGGGTGTACTTACTAAAAAAATTTGACAGGGTCTACAACCGTAAATCCGCTCATATTCACATCGACATTTGTTGGCACTAACACTAACACTGACAATTTTTAACACTAATAATAATATTTTTTTACACTGACACTTAATAATATATGTACTGACACTCTTTACACTGACACTTTGTTATACTAATACTCAGTGGCGGATCTAGGGGTGTTGAGGGGGGTTCATCGCCCCCCTGATTTTTGTTATTTTAACAAAATGACCCTTTGTATTTTTCAAATTTACTATTTTGACCCCCCGAAACAAAAAATTCAGGGGGTCTAGATCCGTCACTGCTAATACTAACACTTTTTCACACTAACACGGATACTTTTTACACTGACACTTAATAATACATGAACTGACACTCTTTATACTGACACTTTGTTATACT
The DNA here is from genome assembly GCA_022495995.1 of Adenophora triphylla var. japonica. NCBI lineage: Eukaryota > Viridiplantae > Streptophyta > Magnoliopsida > Asterales > Campanulaceae > Adenophora > Adenophora triphylla. The sequence continues at coordinate 372,591 of JAFEMH010000908.1, forward strand.
AACATTGACACTTTTTTACATTGTCAATTAATAATACATGCATTGATACTCTTTACGCTGGTACTTTATTATATTAACACTGATATTAGTGGGAAAAATAAAACACGTCTTTTCTAAGCTTAAGAAAATTATAATATTTTTTTTTTAGAAATTATGAGACATTCTCTCCAAAATAATTAGTTATTTATAAAATTATAATGAATTGATTTGATTATAAAAATTAAATTGGAATAACTTAGTAATTTTGTTCAAAATAATCCGACCCACCGTCGTCATTAAACTTGTGCACTCTTCACAAAATAGGAAGTGATTACATTCTCAGCTATCAACGCTCAAACTCAAGATAATGCTATTGAGCAACAAGTTCAAAAGAACTGCGTCCATGGCTACGTCGGAGAACTCTTGTATTTCCACAGATTTCGCCGCCACGACGATCTCCCAGCTCGACGGGGGAATTATACAAGGTATATGATGCATCGATTTCAACTCGCATTTCAATTAATGTGTGAAATTAGTTAGAAATTAGTTAACATTTTTGGATTGTTGGTATGAATTAAGGTTCATTTGTTGATGAAAAGGTGAGTGGCGATTGTTGAAATGGGGGTAGCTTCCATTCAAGGTATAATACAAGGTAGGGGTGTGCTCGGTCCGGTTTGGTTCGGTTTTAGGCTAAAACCGAAATCGAACCAAAAGATATCGGTTTTTGTATTTTAAAACTATTAAGCTTCGATTTTATTCAGTTTCAGTTTGGTGTCGGTTTGGTTCGGTGTAGTTCGATTTCAACAAGACGAGAAGAACATGCATATATTGATGGTTGAATTATGATAGTTACATTAATTAAGCAAGATGAAATTTATTAATCCCTCATTAATAAAGCAAGATGAAAAGATACAATACTAAAGTATTTAAGATTTTCATGACAAATTTAAGTGTTCCACCTGCCACTACAAATAACAATTAAACTACCGTAAGCATAATTTTAACTCCAAAGCAAGATGAGAAGATGAAATTTATATATATACTCCCTCCGTCCCACGTTAGTTGAGACTAACTTTTTGGGCACACCAATTAAGAAAAAGTAAGTGAGAGAAAAAGTGAAAGAAAATGTTGTGAGTATGAAGAATTAAATAGGAGAGAGAATGAGTGGGAGGAATAGTTAGGAGAGAGAATGTTGTGAGTGTAAAAGTGAAATAGGAGAGAGAATGAGTGGGGTAAATAGTGAAGATTCCTTTGCCATTTTGGGCAGTCTCAACTAACGTGGGACGGCCCAAAAGGGAAAGAAGTCTCAACTAACGTGGGACGGAGGGAGTATATATTAAAATGACACGTTATTTTAATAATATCAGTTCGGTTTTTCATTTGAAACCAAAACCGAAACTGAATCTAGACAATGAGAAGTTGTTTGGGAGCGCTTTCTTATGGATTGGTATGCAGAGGGTCTTATGGATTGGTATGCAGAGGGTTATGGAGGTATTGCGGAGTGAGGTCGCTAATGAGATTATACCTGCCCCTTTCAAGCTAAGAGCTAGCGCAGCTCCTGCTGGTAAGGCATTAATCACTACATCAGCTGCAGTTATAGCTTCTTTAACAACAGCGAACATCTGGAATCCAATTAAGCTGGCAGCTGGATATAAGACAACGTATTTGGCGCGAGTTTCAAAGGCAATCTCAAAGGATCCTTTCAGATATCACTTAATGTCTAAAGTGTATGGTGTTACACCTTTGTCTGTCAAGGAAAAAGATGAAGTAGAAAGGGCACGTGATGAAGCTATAACATATGCACCTATCCTTCATGCTGCATGCCAGACTGTTGAAAAATACAGATTTGGGGAAGGCTAAGGTGTTGAAGAAGTATGCTGATCAGAACAAGGCGTTGTACGATAATGCACTTAAGATATTCCATGCATACAAGAGGCAGAAGATGAAGAATATTGCTGACCTTATCTTGAATAATGTCTTTAATATTGCAGATATACAGGTGGCGAAAAGAGTGATCAAAAAGTAATCGCACAAGGAGAAGACGCAGAGGAAGAAGAGGAGGAAGAAGCGTGAGCGTTTGTTGGTGGTGCTTTTGGAATGAAGGCCGGGTATGCCCGATGGAAAGATGTAACTCTGAATATTTTGGATTATATGATTCTAACACTTTCTGGTGAACATTTGTTGGCTCACGAGATTTCCTGGATGACTCACTAGTACAGATTTGTATCTTAGGAAACGCCTCTTAGATAGCCCTCTCAAGAAGCGCTATCTAAGCTATCTAAGAGGTATCCTACCATAGCGCATGCTCTTTTCAGAATTTAATAACCATGTTAAAAAAATGAAAAAAAAATAAAAAAATAGCTTCCATAGCGCCGAAAAATGATACACTGTTGTTGTTAATAGCTTATGTAGCCCATATAATAAACACTATCTAACCAAGTGTTTCATAAGCGTTCGAGTCCTTTTATATTTCACATACCTCTTGAAAGTTTCGTGTAGCTAGGAAACTTGGATCACGCAATAGGCAAAGGATGTGAGTACAGATGTGTCTCACAACTGTCCACACATCCACAGATAATGCAGCGGAATAAAGTAAATAAAAGCAATAAAATGCAATAACTCAAGAGTTATATACGCCTACGATCCGTGTGATCAGCAAACTAGGCTTACGCCCAAAAACCTTTTCACTATAAAAACTTATGTTTCTTACACAAAACAAATAAGTGAAAAACTAAAATATGAAAATACTAAACAAGTTCTAATCACCTTCTATGATATGAACAACTCCCCTTTCCCAAGTAGGACTTATTCAATCAGAAGTAAAACAAGAGAACTTTATGAAAACCTAGATGTGAGTTACGGATGTAAGCTCACAACCTAAAAACAACAATGTCGAATGACTATGAAGAATGTGATTTTCTCTCGTAAATTGTGTAACTTCTCTTTGTGCTGAAAGCCTTGTATTTATAGAGCACCTTGGAGAAGATCTTCATGCAATCGACTTCTTCCTTTGTGAGATTCCTTTCTATATGAAAACATATAACACACTCACAAGGAAATCAAATATTAGTAGGTTAGTCCTAATATAAAACTATGTACATAAATAAAAGATATTTACATAATTACAATCTCTTAATAAAATTAAGATACTTATAAATCTCCATGAAAGTCCCAAAATCTTCTTACCATATAGAAGTCTTTTGAAATAAGGAAACATAATAATGTTCCCACAAAACTCACGTTTTCAATCTCCCCCTATTTTGGACTTTCTGGTCAAAACCAAAGATTTATAACAAACATAATATTATGACCACAGAATATTGAAAAACATAACTCCCCCTGAATGGATGTGTGTCCAGATGTGTATACACATCCACACATAAAAACTGCAAAACAGAATTAGAACAGAATACTAGCAGTTCATTAAGCAAAACCAAAAAACCATTCAGAAACATCCTAATTAAAGCTATTACAGACCATTGTTTTAAAAACTAAAAACTAAAGCAGAAAATTAAAATTGTCTTTAGCAACCATCACAGCAAAATACCAAAAAAAACTTTTCTCCCCCTAAATCAAAGATCAAACTGTCTCCACCTAAAGCCAGCAAGAGCTTTAGCTTTAGCAAAGATTCACAAAGCATCCCGTACTTCACTTCCAGCAGCATCAACATTTGAACTAGAATCTCCCCCTTTTTGACAAGAAAGTTTAGCATACCATCTAAGGAGATTATCTCTAAGAGCTTTCAAATTATTGGCATGAGCTAAAGAGGCTTGGGCTTGAGCTTCAGCAGCTACAATTTCAGCATCCAAATCTTTCATCTGAGCAGCAAAAATCTCTTCAAATGTGACACCAGATGTGTCCACATCTTCCACCCTTTCTTCTCCTCTTTCAGCCTTTACCCCATTGGCTATGAGAATTTGAGAGATCAATGAAGGGTAAGGTAAGGACCATTTTTTCGAGGGAGACTCTCCATAATCACAAATTTTTCTAAAAATGAAATCCCCAAAATTAATACGCTTCTTAAGTCCCAATCTATACAGAAGCAAAGCTTGCATTCTAGTAACAGAGGTTTTGTTATTTGAGGGACACAAATTTGCAGCAAGGATGGAGTGGAGAAAACAATAAAGAGAGGATAATGAACCACTACCTAAATCCTTAGGCTTTACAGGCCAGGAAGTGACCTTTCCATGTGTGAGAGCAGAAACCAGTTCATCCTCCTCAATAGAAACTATATCATCAAGATTATCACTCAATCCAAGAAAATCATTGATAACTGAAGGTGTAAAATGAACAAATACTCCTCTAACATAGACACCAGTGGAATGAGAGTAAGTTCTATCAAAATTCTTAGGCAGATTGGCATAAAACTCATAAACCAATTTTGGATAGAAGGGAAGGGGATGGTCCACAGTCAAGAATAATCCTCTTTCCTCAAAAAACTTATCCATTCCAAGTTTAACAAAGGTATCCCTATCCCTTTTCATCTCAACAACAAAGGCTTTAGAGGAAATTAACTCAAACCTATCAGAAGCCTTTTTGGACAGAAACTTTTTGGAAAAGGGTTTGGGATTAGAGATGAGAGAGAGAGACGATGACATACCCAATTCATTCTTCTTTCGAGTAGATGTGCGTCTGGATGTGGGCACATCCTTAGACACATCCTTCACAGGGAATGGCACTTTGATGGGTTCAACCTCATTATCATCAGCATCAGAGGAATCTAGCACTTGGTCCTCTTTTTCTTGATCTAGCTCTTCTCTTCCAAGCTTGTAGTTTTCATCCGAAGCAGTATCATCATCATCTGAGCTAGAGTCAGATTCTTCTTCTATTGGCTCCAAATCAGTCTCAGCCACCTTTTTCTTTCCCTTTACATCTTTTAAAATCTTAGCCAGGGGTTCATCATCACTGAATGAAATAAGGTCCTCAACAGGACTAGAAACATTATCCCTAGGGGGTGAAGCAGTATTGGGGATAATGGGATCAGAAGATATTATGGGAGAAGCAGGAGCAATAGGATCAACAGGTACTGCATGGGGAACAGTCTCAATAGAGATCAAAGGATCAGCATGGGGAGCAACAGTAGGCAAAACCGATACAACAGGAGGCACAACCTCAGAGGGATTAATCACAGCATCAATAACAGAGGGAGGAGAAAATTTTGATTTAGCCCTAGTCCTAATAAGAGGGACTATTACCTCATCATCTTCTTCTATTTCTTCAAGAACAATGGCCGTTGTAGGTTTCCCGCCAGGTTTTAGAAGGTTCTTGGCTTTGTCAGCCTCTGACAGCTTGCGAGTCCTACCAGATCGTCGAAGAGTACGAGGAGGCACCGGCGATGTAACAGAGGTTGGGGGTTTTGCTTGAGACAACTTTCTCTTCTTTGTTGAAGAAGGATCAGTAGCAATGGCGACATCCGATGGTGGGATCACCGGAGAGGATGGAGCCTTAGGGTTTACCTCAGTTGAAACATTCACAGCTTCCAATGAAGGGGATTTGGGAGAAGAGGCTTCCATTGTTGGTTCAGACGAGGGTGAAGAAGAAGAGAAATCAGCAAGAAATTTAGAGATTACGGGATTTAGGAGAATGGAGTCTTCTCTTCTTGCTATTGAAATCGGCACAATGTCAAGAACATCTTCTTCTCTTATATTCGAATGCTCGGCCATTTAACAGAGAGATTTGAGGTTGGTTGAACAGTGCACAGGAAATTAATGCAAGGGTGTGTGAATTTGTGTGCAAACGGGAAGGAATAACAAAGGGTTTTAACAAGGATTTTGAGGGAGGAGACGGATGTGAGGTAAAATAAATACTCACAGCTCCCCCTTTCCAAATAGAATTAGGAATCCTTTTCCAAACAGGTAATCACACCTCAAAAACCTTAAGAGTCCTCCAACGGCTAGAAAACCTTTGAGGTTACTACACACAAGCACCTTCCAAGAGAAATAAGGGATTAAAATAAATCAAGATTTTGTAAGATTTTTATGAAAACACAAATTGCTTCGGCATATCTTTATTTTAAAATAAAATCCCAAAAGAATTTGTCAACCTTTTCAAACAAGGATTGATACATACCTTTTCTTTTCATGAAAGATATTGGAGATCAAAAACCTATATAATCAAAGAGTGAATTAAGAGAGAAAAAATAATTAACTAACATATTTACAAAGCTCCTATATGTCCTAAAATGCAATATGCCTAGCATGATGCAAACACACAAGTGAAGGAAATATTCTCAGCTTATGGATGTGGCATAGGATGTGAGTCACAAATGGGGACACATTTAGATCACAAAAAGTCAATGAGCAATAATCCAATCTGCACAGCCTCTAGGATGCATCCACCAATTTTTTTTGTTGTGGATTTTTGCAATGTGAGTAGCTTTCACTTTACTTGATCCCAAAGATAGCCCTTTTTCCCAATGATCTTATCAAGTTTGACTTCAAGTTTTCTTATGAAAATCACTTGATCACAATGGTATGGCTTCATACTAAGGGTGAAGCAGCTGTTTCTCACATATATATATTTTTTCTTTTAGCACCCACTGTGAGATACCTAGGAAGGTTATACCAAGTAATCAAAAGATTACATGGACAGGAAATACTCACAATTAAGTGATCAAAAATAATGTCAAAGATGAAGACTCACAAGTGACCACACTGAGAAATTTCGTGCTAATGCATGATATTTTTGGATTTTTCTTTTTATGATTTTTTTTTTTTCTTTTTTTTTTTCAGTTAGACTAAACTACAGATGTGTTAGAGGATGTGAGACACATCTGGTCTCACAACCTTAGATATCACACAAGCCAAGAGACTTCCTCAAGGAGGAAAATCTCTCCAAATCTAATGCCTTTGTAAATATATCAGCCAATTGATTTTCAGTCCCAACAAATTCCAGACACACAGTTTTTTGCTCTACAAGATCTCTAATGAAATGATGTCTAATATCAATGTGCTTTGTTCTAGAATGTTGAACAGGATTTTTAGATATGTCCAAGGCACTTTTGTTATCACAAAAAGCAGTCAAAACTTTGCTATTTAATCCATAATCTTTTAGCATTTGATTCATCCAAAGTAATTGTGTGCAGCAACTCCCAAGGGCAACATATTCAAATTTATAGTGGATAAGGACACACAATTTTGCTTCCTACTATACCAAGACACAAGGTTATTACCTAGGTAGAAACATCCACCAGTGGTACTTTTTCTATCATCACTATTTCCAAACCCAATCGTAATCAGTGTACCCAACCAAATTTGTGTTTGTTTCTTTAGAGTAATGTAGACCTAGGTTCACAGTCCCACTCACATATCTAATGATTCTTTTCAAGGCTTTAAGATGGGACACTTTAGGGTTGGCTTGGTATCTAGCACATAGACACACACTGAACATAATGTCAGGTCTACTTGCAGTGAGGTAAAGCAGGCTTCCTATCATGCTTCTATAGAGGGTTTGATCAACACTCTCACCATCTGAATCATGGCTTAACTTTTGGGAAGATCCCATTGGGGTTCTTTGATGTGAAGAGTGTTCAAGCTCAAACTTTTTCACAAGATTCTTGGCATACTTAGACTGAGAAATGAACATGCCATCTTTGAATTGCTTAATTTGTAAGCCTAAGAAAAAGTTCAACTCTCCTACCATGCTCATCTCAAATGTGGAAGTCATGCTATCCACAAAGTTAGCTAACATAGGGTCAGAGTTTGACCCAAACACAATATCATCTACATAGATTTGTGCCACAAGAATCTCCTTTTTGTTTCTTCTCACAAACAAGGTTTTGTCAACCTCACCTCTCTTGAATCCTAGTTGAAGCAAATGGTCAGTCAACCTACCATACCAAGCTCTAGGGGCTTGCTTTAGCCCATACAGAGCTTTCTTCAGTTTATACACATGATTAGGATATTTGGAGTCCACAAAGCCTTTAGGTTGTTCAACATAGGCTTCTTCATTTAATATCCCATTTAAAAAGGCACTCTTGACATCCATTTGATGAAGAGTAATCTTGAGGTAACAAGCAATAGCTAACAAAAGCCTAATGGACTCAATTCTTGCAACAGGAGCAAATGTCTCCTCAAAGTCAATTCCCTCAATTTGAGTATAACCTTGAGCAACTAACCTAGCTTTATTTCTGGTTATCACACCTTGCTCATCAGTTTTGTTCTTAAAAATCCATTTGGTTCCTATTACATTACCATGTGAGGGTCTAGGAACAAGAGTCCATACCTCATTCTTTTCAAACTGAATTAATTCATCTTGCATAGCCATAATCCAACAAGATCTTTCAATGTCTTCAAGAACATTCTTAGGTTCAATTTTAGAAACAAAACAATGAAGCTTACCCGGGAGTATGCCGAGGAGCCACTCCATAAACCAGCCATCTTTCTATAATCAACTTTGTCCTTTTGTCTAGTTCTCACTTGAGCATGCACATCTCCCACAACTTGTGAAGTGGGGTGGTTTTTCTGGATTTTTGAAGGGATATCCTTTGACCTATCCACACACCCATTCACATTGCCTTCTCGGAGCATCATCCCGATCGTAATCGGAACCGTCCTCGGCCACAGGAGTTTGGGTGGATGTGGGTGCAGATGTGGGTTCAGATGTGGAGGCAGATGTGTCCACATCCTTGGTTACATCCTTATCAGGGTTCAATATTTTTATCAGACTGAAATTTCTTTTGCTTTTTCAAAGACTGCTTTCTTCATCCTTCCACCTAGCAAGCAACCCGAAACATCATCCTCAGCAGCCTTGAGGTTAAGATCAAGTGAGTCATCAAATTTAACATTAGCAGATTCCATAATGGTCTTAGTTTTGAGATTGAAAACTCTGTAAGCTCTAAGTTTGTGGAATAGCCCATGAAAATTGCTTTGTCACTCTTTGAATCAAACTTGGACAGGTATTCTCTATCATTGAGAATATAACAAATACAACCAAACACATGAAAATATTTTACAGTTGGTTTCTTTCCAAGGAGAATTTGATATGGGGTGACAAGCTACCAATCCTTAGAAACACCCTATCGCCAATGTGACAAGCAGTTGTTTAAAGCTTCTGCCCAAAACTTTTTGGACAAGTTCTTTGAACTTAGCATGACCCTTGCCATTTCTTGCAAGGTTCTATTCTTTCTTTCAGCAATTCCATTTTGCTGTGGGGTGATTGGTGCAGAAAACTCATGAGTGATTCCTTTAGAATTGCAAAAATTGGTGAACATTTGATTCTCATATTCAGTGTCATGGTCGACCTAATCCTCACAGCCTTCGGACCATAAAGATTTCTAACTCTTTTGTACCAATTCTTGAATTCTCCAATTGTTTCTGACTTTTCTCTTAAGAACATTACCCAAGTGTACCTAGAATAATCATCAACACACACAAAGGCATACTTTTTCCTACCAAAGCTTTCTACTTCAATAGGTCCCATTAAATCAGTGTGAATCATCTCCAAACATCTAGTTGTGGAGCATTGTTGGATCTTTTTATGTGATGCTTTTGTTTGTTTTCCCTTTTGACATGAACCACAGACATCAGGGTTCTTGAAGTTCAGTTTAGGGAGGTCTTTAATGGCTTCAAACCTTTGAAGTTCTTCCAGAGTTCTACAGCTAGAATGCCCTAATTTTTGGTGCCACAGATTGACATCATTAGCTTTTGAGCTTAGGCAAGAAAGATTGTCACCAAATTGGTAACAATTATCACGAGATCTAGGACCAAGAAACACACATTTATTATCCTTATCAAACACTTCACACAAGTGCTTATCAAACTTCACAAATAGGTCATCATCACACGGTTGATCGATGCTTATTAGGTTGGCTTTCAAGCCTTCCACATGGTACACATTGTGCAATTTTGGGAGACCCTTGACATCTAGGGTTCCTTTTCCAACAATCTTTCCTTGAGCACCTCCACCAAAATTTACTTTCCCTCCACTTATTATTTCATAGTCAAGAAGGACTGCTTGGTTTCCAACATGTGCCTAGAGCACCCACTATCAAAATACCAAGAGCCGAGACAAGATTCTTGAGGGAAGAGTAGACAACATTACAGGTGGTAATTGGTTTGGCTACCCACCGTTTAACAGCTTTTCTTTTTGGGTTGCAGAGGTCTCGATTGACCGGATGTGTGTTAGGATGTGCATACATCTTCTCACACATCCGAGGCCGTTTTGAAGTTACCAGATTTTTTATCAGCCTTAAGTTTGTAATGAAGGGCCTAATGTGACCGTAAGCTAGGCAAGAATGACAGATGTAATGCCTCTTCCTTGGTCTCTTCTCACTCAGAATGACTTTTTCTTTAAAAACTTGTTTTTTCACACTTTTAGAGGTAGAACCCTCATATCCCTCCTTTACAAAATTATTTTCAAAACCTATACCAATTTTGTCACGTTGACCCATGGAAAAAGCTTCTTCCATTTTCATTTTACTTTTGTTTAACTTAGTGAAAGTATTATCAGCTTTTTCACATTCATTCTTGAATTTTTCAAGGTCAACTTCTCTTTTGGTCACAAGGACTTCAAGTCTTGCAATGGTATCCTTTTGAGCATCATTTTCTTTTGAAAGTACAGCTTTTTCATCTTCACAAGCAGCTAATTTATCAGACAGAGATTTGTTTACCTTAACAAGTACCTCAATTTTGTCCAATCTTTTCATCCAATCTGTATGTAGCTCCTTGTATGTGGCAAAGAGTTCCTCATAGGGAATGTCTCTTTCTTCATCTTCATCATCTGACTCTCCTTTTACAGAGAAACAGTTCAGCTCCAGTTCAGATGTGACACCAGATGTGTACACAACTGAGCCCACATCCAAGGGTTTTTCAGGAGTATATTCTTCTATATCTGCAGAAAAAGCATTAAACACAGAATGGCAATTTAAGACAGACATGTTAGCCACTTCTTCTTCCTCATCCTCACTGTCACTAAGGGTAGCAGTTAAGCTCATTCCCTTCTTTTTAAGTGTGTTAGCACACTCATTGGCATAATGACCAAAGCCACGACATGCCCTACATTGGACAGATTCAGATGATTTATTTTCAAAACTTGGTTTCTTGAATCCAGCCGTCGGTGCTAGGTTTTGGCTTTTCAGATCGAAGTAGGTCTATTGGGAAATTTGCTCATCCTTCTATTTTTCAGTATAGAACTGAATTTCTTTGAAATAAAAGCAACATCCTCATCTTCAAGATTTGACTTGTCAATCTCAGAGGATAATTCCACAAGCTCTCTTGGTAATGCAGCAGCACTTTTGAGAGCAAGACTGTGTGTTTTGTTTTTCTTCTGAGCCTCAAGGTTAAGCTCAAACACAGTCAAGATTCCTATGATGGTGTCAAGACCTACAGTATTTGTGTCCTTTGTTTCTTCAATCACAGCTACTTTAATGTTGAACCTCTCAGGCAAGGTCCTTAGAATCTTACTAACAAGTCTTGCATTGGAGATAGATTCTCCTAGACTTGTGCATTCATTTGAAATCTCATGAATCTTAGCAGCATATGACACAATATCCTCAGTTTCTTCCATTCGAAGTAACTCAAACCTATCCATTAAAATTCTAAGCCTGGTAGCCTTCACACTTGGTGCTCCCTCACATTGAGTTTGCAAGATATCCCAAGCGCTTTGGCTATACTTTCATTTGTTATAAGCTTGTACATATTCCCGTAAACATGGTGGAAATAGCACCCATGGCTTTTGAATTGTAATTTGCGGCTTGTATTTCATCAAGCGTCCATTGTTCTTCAGGTTTTCTTTCAAAGAAGGACTCACCAACACCAAGATGGCTTTTTCTCCACAGTAGGAGGTTGCCATGCAACAAGAATGCACATCCAAGCTCTTTCATCAATACTTTTGATGTAATTTCGCATCTTAGACTTCCAAAGAGAATAATTTGTGCCATCCAAGACAGGAGGCCTATTTTGGTGATTTTGGCATTCCATAATGACTACACTTTCTGGATCAACACTCAGTAATATTTCGAGAGTTGGCTTTGATACCAATTGAAAGTTTCGTGTAGCTAGGAAACTTGGATCACGCAATAGGCAAAGGATGTGAGTACAGATGTGTCTCACAACTGTCCACACATCCACAGATAATGCAGCGGAATAAAGTAAATAAAAGCAATAAAATGCAATAACTCAAGAGTTATATACGCTTACTGATCTGTGTGATCAGCAAACTAGGCTTACGCCCAAAAACCTTTTCACTATAAAAACTTATGTTTCTTACACAAAACAAATAAGTGAAAAACTAAAATATGAAAATACTAAACAAGTTCTAATCACCTTCTATGATATGAACAACTCCCCTTTCCCAAGTAGGACTTATTCAATCAGAAGTAAAACAAGAGAACTTTATGAAAACCTAGATGTGAGTTACGGATGTAAGCTCACAACCTAAAAACAACAATGTCGAATGACTATGAAGAATGTGATTTTCTCTCGTAAATTGTGTAACTTCTCTTTGTGCTGAAAGCCTTGTATTTATAGAGCACCTTGGAGAAGATCTTCATGCAATCGACTTCTTCCTTTGTGAGATTCCTTTCTATATGAAAACATATAACACACTCACAAGGAAATCAAATATTAGTAGGTTAGTCCTAATATAAAACTATGTACATAAATAAAAGATATTTACATAATTACAATCTCTTAATAAAATTAAGATACTTATAAATCTCCATGAAAGTCCCAAAATCTTCTTACCATATAGAAGTCTTTTGAAATAAGGAAACATAATAATGTTCCCACAAAACTCACGTTTTCACCTCTTCTTCTCGATATCTATTTACTCACTCTCTCCAGTGTCGCTCCATCACATAAACGATTGTTCCCATCTAAATCCCTCCATCAATGTCAATCTCTGTCCAAGATCTTTCAACACGTAAACCCTAACCCTAGAAATGTTCAAATTTTCAAACTATCGAAGGATTAACCTAAATATAAGATTAAGATACTCAAGAATCAAGGATTTACATATTCAAATTTGGGGGAGACTTTGAAGGCATGTACTAGTGACTGTACTATTACTACTTTTGGATTTTTTTTTTAAAAAAAAATCCATATGATGTCTGTTACATGTTCATGTCCTTAACAAACTTGTGTCTGTAAAACTAATTAATGGATCGCATCGAGAAATCAATTTCAATCTAAAATTTTAATTAATTTACCAAAATCCATTATAATGGCTGCATATCATGTGACCAACCACCAGCTAGAGGGTTGACTGCCAACCCACATGCAACCCCTCTTTATTTAGAATTTTATTTGTTTAATTAAACAAATTATTAACTTGTCATCTTGAATCTGGGGACTTAATTAATTTCCTCAGACTGATTGAGTTGGGCAATTACGATGGCATCGAAAACAATACTGCAGCAGCCATTGACGATCGGCAGCAGCTTCGTTATCCTTTTACTTTTACTTGTGTCGGAAGTAATTGAATCGCGGGAGCACTTCATTGTCGAGAGCTTGCCAGGCCTGCCCGGAAAGCTTCCTTTCAGACTTGAAACTGGGTGGGTATGTACGTACATCACTACTAGAAACAGGCCAATTATCGACGAATTTACTGACGGACCGCGTCCGTCGGTAAATACGGACGGAAAATTAAGGGTTACCGACGGACCGCGTCCGTCGGTAAATACGGACGGAAAATTAAGGGTTACCGACGGAGCGTCCGTCTGTAGGGTGACATATAAATCCCTAGCTCAGCCCTTTCTTCCTTATTTCGAACCCTATTTTTTTCTCTACTTCTGAACAGCCGCCGCAACCCTTTCATTCGCACTCTCAACAAAACAATGGCGTGGGAACACTTCTTCTCCGTCGTCCGTTCATCATCGCCGTCTCCGTTCATCATCGTCGTCTTTCAAAACCCACTAAACCCTCCGTTCGAATCGCGAGCAATTCCAGAATCGTTGATTTCACAGTCATCGGAGGTAATCCATCTCTTCTAAATCATTTCCATAATCTCCCTTTCTTTTTAATTGATTTACTTTTTTCTCAATTTTGAAATCTAATTGTTTTGATACTTTTATTTGTACTGTAATTGTAAATGTTAGGGTTTGTGAATCGGGACATTTGAATATCAGATCTGCTTCTTTTGTTCATTGATTTTGTGTGAGATGGTTTTATTTATTTTGTATAGTATTTGTTGTGATACTTGATTTTTGGTAATGGCGTAATTAGTTTAAGGTTGACAATTGGGGATTGGGGATAATTTTTTTGTGTGTTGAAGTTAGAGCTTACGTGGTATGAAATGAAGTAATTTGATTCGATACCGCAATGCGTACAATATATAATCCCCTTGTATTTCCTTTGTTTAACATCATGAACTTAAGAGGAAATTATGCAGAAAAGAAGCTTGACATCATCTGTATGCATTTTATTTGTAGTATTAAGTTCCCTTACACAGCTATCCACACTACTTTTGTCCTTTTATAACAGCTTGTCTCTTGCCTTGTACCATCATGCTATCTGGAGTCATTGCTGTTTATGAACTCTCTTTATGTGCTAATTCATAAAGATGAGTTTATTGCCATTTACTGCTATACCTTGTGCTATTAGTTGTGTATAGCATTCATTTACTTCATGCTCTTGTTCATTTTTAAAGATGTGCACACTGTGCAGGTTATTAACAGAAGATCCTAACCAGAGACTTGGTGCCAGGGGAGCAACAGAGGTGAGTTTGCTTCGTTAGTTAAATTTGATATTAGAGTGGTTCAGTATATGCTGATATTTCAATGAAATAATTTGATTCAAACATTTATGCAGGTGAAGCAACATCCTTTTTTCAGAGATATTAACTGGGATACACTTGCTCGACAGAAGGTATGACTGGCTCTAATTTTGTGTTAGATACATGCATCAAATACATTACTCCCAAAATAATTGTCGCAGTTGACTTGTCAACATTTGTAAGGTAGATGTTTTACTAGTTTGTACAACGATAAAATTGCACCAAGTCACTTTCTTTATTTAGAAATGCGACAATTATGTTAGGACGAACCAAAATGTAAAGTGTGACATTTAATATGGAACGGAGAGAGTATTTAGAGTCATGAAGCTCAATGAGGTTTGCTCTTGTCCCAGGCTGCATTTGTTCCTGCCTCAGAAAGTGCACTGGACACCAGTTATTTCACTAGTCGCATCACATGGAATTCTACGGATGAAAACATCTATGGAGCCAGTGAATTTGAGGATTCAGTTGGAATCTAGATAGCTCAACCAGGAAGTAAGTTATATGTATATGCATACCCCTTTCTTTCTTCTGCATATATGCATCATTTTCTGTATACTCCTATACAGTACATTAATGGCGGTAAAACGTCAACAGATGGAGCATTGATGTTGGTTGGGCTAGTACGTGGGTGAAAGTCGTTAACGAGTGGTTTGCAGCCACAATATACCGTAGCTTGTTAGATTTGTTGTTGGCTGCAATGCTTTTGCTCATTAGGCTCGCAGGGGAATAAGTTTTCATCCATTTGATTTTTATAATAGTTTATTATAGTGATTAATATAAATGTTATCCTAGTCAAAATAGTCACTTTGATGATGGTAACAGGGTGTTTATCTGTTAGAGAACTGGTATCAGTTTTGTATATGATTATAGGTTAATGTGACTCTTAAATATGGTCTCTTCAAGTGGAATAGAGGGAGTATCATACATCTCTCACCTTTTTTGTTCTTGAGACGGTTTTAATATGACAATAATCTGCAGATCCTCAAGCAAAACATTTACTGAGATTGGCTACTAAGTTCTACAAGAATTTAGCTCGAATGGCAAAGTTTCGAATGGCTCCAAAAGGTTTCAAGCAAATTTTACCCAGCTCAAAGTACCAGAAGCTTGTGGAACTGACTTGCACAAAGCTAACTGCCCCTCTGTACAAATTTGTGGCGTTGATGCAACAGGTATGAAGCTCTAGACTCTTGCTATTCCATTTTGTTTCAGATTCATTCTAATTTATCTTTAATTAGTTTAGTCCCTGTTCTCCTCATTTTGAAATCTTCATAATCATTATTCCAATAATATTTACTCCATATTAAGTTGTTATCTTTTAGAAAACAATATCGTCTGTCAATACTATAGATCTTGCCCATCCATACAATTTTGAAAAATGTTTCCTTCAGATTCCTGAAAATTATTAGCTCTAAGCCGCTAAATACCATAATATTTGTCTGAAAACCTAGATACTACTCCCTCCGTCCCAATAAGAGCTTCCCTTTTTGCCATTTTGGGTGTCCCGCTAATAGCTTCCACTTTCCTTTTTTGGCAAAGAAATCTTTACTATTTCCTCCACTCATTCTCTCTCCTCATTATTTTAATACTCACAACACTATTATAATTTACTATTCCCTCCACTCATTCTCTCTCCTATTTTCAAATTACACTCACAACATCTTTACTTCCCTCCCACTTCCTTAATTTGCGTGATTTTTAAAAAAAGTGGAAGTAATTGTTGGGACGGAGGGAGTATTAGTTTTGCATCACCATGCTAATCCCAGAAAAGTAAACTAATTGGGGAGAGGGACTGGGGGGATTAAAGAGTGATTACCAAAACTATCAGGTTTTTACCCTTCTTCCAAAATAAAGAGTGAAAATTCCTTTATTAGGATTTCCTTAGTGTTCAAAGATGAGGGATGAATCTTATTTTAGATGTTCTTTTGCTTTATTTATTGTATTTCTGACTTATGGATTTTGTATGTATTGAATTGAGTGTTCTTTCTTCTTCAGGTTATCGAATGGCTGCTGAATATGCTCGCAATGCGTTGCTAGCAAAAGTTGTGGATAATAAAATTTAAGTAGTTTTTATGTTGATTTTAAGATTTTGATAAATGTTGAATTTGTTTTTTCATGTTTTTGGTGAATGTTTTATTGAGTTGTATTTGGATGTAGATATTTTTGGATTTGAATGCTAGTATTTTGATATTTGAATTTGTGCAGGTTGTTTGTAGCTTTTTAAATAATTTTGATTTTTTTTTTTTAATTCTGAACAATTTACCGACGGAAATATCCGTCGGTAAATTCCTAAAAAAACTGATAATCAAATTTATCGATGGAATATTAATCCGTCGGTAATTTCAACCTTTACCGACGGAAATATCCATCGGTATTACCAACCAGTTTTTACCGACGGAATCCGACGGACGAGTCCGTCGGTAATACTCATTTAGCGACGGAAATTAAGCTTTACCGACGGATTTTTCCATCGATAATTGATGTTATTCTAGTAGTGCATATAACATTATACAATATACAATATATCTAAATGGCAGTATGATGGATTTATATATTGTGTATATGAATCCATCAGCTTATTACTCGTATATCACTCATATATTAATCATATATGAGCAATATATGATCAGTATGATCTTGTTACTAATTAAGAGGCACCAAAGCTGTTAGCCTTAAAAAATTTACTGCTTAGTGATGGTTTCTTATTTTTTTGTGAGAAAATTCTGTAGTTATGTTGGAATAGGAGAATCAGAAGAAGTGAAATTATTCTACTACTTTGTGGAGTCGGAAAGGAATCCAAAACAAGACCCTCTCATGCTTTGGCTCGCTAGTAACCCATTTTTTTGGAAGGAGTTTGAGCAGCTCAGCTCTGGTCAACTGTCTTGGAACATAAGTGCAAGTTGGCCTTGCTTTTGAGTCAATATCAGGAAACAACACATCTCCGGAATTATCTTGACCAGGGCCCATGATGTCCAAGCAATGGTTCTGAACTCTGTAAACCATTTCATAATGGAACGTTCCTTGAAATGTGTTTACCTGGCTAGTACCTCTTATCTGGATTTGGACTTTGAGGGCTGTGAACAGAGAGGGGTCATTGAGAGGCATGTTGAAATTTGGGTAGGAGGTAACGAAAACTGCGCCAGCGTTCAAAGTGGTCTGGATAGTACCGATACAAGCATGCTGGTATTCAACAAATCTAGTATCTACCCGAGCGATTCGAGAGAACGTTGGAAGTCCTTTTCGACCGTGGAAGGTGAGAGCTAGTTTGACAGTACCAAAATGGATATGGGTATATCCTTGTGCGAGACAGTGCCGAGGAAGATCAGCCGGAAGATCTAAGGTGACTAGATGTTCACCCGAGATGGAAGGGAGCTGATAACTATCAAACTTAGATGATTGGATATACTCTCTGACCTGTTGGGAAGCGGATTGGGTAGCGGAAGAACTAATTATTTTTTTGATTTTTCTGGTGAAAGATTTAGAAGGTTTAGAAAAAACGTGATAAGGATTAACTATGGGTAACTAGGTAGACATGGCCAAAAATCGAACCGGGCCGGCTAACCGGCCAAAACCGCCAATAAACCGGTCAACGTGGTTAACCGAACCGGTTTAACCGAAACCGAATTTTTCAAAGTTCAATTACTGTTGGAGTTTTTGAAAACCGGTCAATCGCCGGTTAAAAACGACAGATAATCGCCGGTTTAGGACCGTTCAAAATTTCAAATTATAACGGTCATATGATCGTTGGGATGGGAGAATGGGCGCCTGGGTTGGGGCCGGCTGGGCTCCCCATGACAGTTGGGCTTGGGCCTCCCAACGGCTACTTCCTCTTCCGGCGCCTGCCTTGACTATTACCGTCTTTCCACTTTCCAGTTAGTAACGGTCCAAACGAATTTAACAAAAAAAAATATTTTAACTAATTAAAACTAAATATAAATATCACCTCCCTCCTCCCATTTTATTTTCACATTATTTCTCTCTACTCTTTTTCTTCTACTCTCTTCTACTCTCAAATATTCACATATTCTCTTACTCTCATCCAATTTCTAGTTAAATATTACCTCATTTTCAGTTAGTTTTCTAACGAAATTAGTGTTTTTCTTCATTTTCATCCATTTTTAAGCTCCATTTTGTTTCCAAACTTCATTTTATCTTACACAAATTGCTGAAAATCAAAGAAGAAGCAATTTAGGCAAGTCACATGTTGGTTCTTCCTCCTCCGACGATGATTTTGATTATCAAAATCCAAATATCCAACAAAGTGAGGAAAAAGAAGTTATTGAAATTGATAGTGGTCGTACTAAGAGGGGTAGGGGGCCGAGCTACTAGGGGAGGTGGTCGGGGTCGGGGACAACCTACTAGAGGTAAATGCTCCTAAATGTCCCCCCTTATTTATAAAAGGGTAAGGTTGGTTATCTCACTCTTTGTAATATTATTTTAATTAATAAAATTTAAGGGCACCATCCCTTTTTTCTTTTATATACTTTCGTTTCTTTTAAAAAAGTTAAGTTTTATTTTTTTCAAAATTCATAACTTATTTATATAACTTTTTGCAAAAAATGTATGTACTAAACAAAAGTCTAAAATAGTCTTCGTTATCCAAAAAAAAAATTGAAAAAAAAAAGTTAAAAAACAGTATAAAACTTAACAAAAACTGTTTAAAAGTTAACTGTTTTTTCAAAAAGTTGTTAAAAAGTTAACTTTTTTATTTAAAAACTGTTAGAAAATTAATTTTTTTCGTAACTGTTTTTACTTCTGTTAAAAATTTCTTTTAAAAACCTAATTTGAAAAAAAATAAAAAAAAAAGTTAAGTTTTATTTCTTTCAAAATTCATAACTTGTTTATATAACTTTTTACAAAAAATGTATGTAGAAACAAAAGTCCAAAATAGTCTTCTCTATCCAAAACAAAATTGAAAAAAAAGGTTAAAAAACAGTATAAAATTTAACAGAAACTGTTAAAAAGTTAACCGTTTTTTCAAAAAACTGTTAAAAAGTTAACTTTTGTATTCAAAAACTGTTAGAAAATTAACTTTTTTCGTAACTGTTTTTAATTATGTTAATATTTTTTAAAAACCTAATTTGAAAAAGAAAAATAAATAAATAAATAAAAAATAAAAACGATTAACCGGCAAACCGGTCTAACCGGTAAATCGTAAAACCGTAACCGGTTAAGGCGGTTAACCGGTTCAATTTCGATTGAGAAATTTGAAGGTTGGAACCGCTGGTTCGGTAACCGTGAACCGTTGGTTAACCGAATCGGCCACGTCTATAACTTGGTAAGCGGAATTTTAGACTCATCTGAAACATAAGAGACTTCATATAACTGATCTATTTTAGAAGTAGAAGAGCTACGGAAACAAAGAACTACACGATGAAGAACGAGACAACAGATATTCTGATTCCATATTTTTGGAATGAGATAAAGACTTCAAGACTTCTTAAAGTTCTTTGGAATGGGATAAAGATTTCAAAACCCAGCGTTGGATTCCTATAAGTACTGGATGATTTTAACTGCGATCTCTTGTCGACTTACTTGCGCCTTCAACAGTCTGTTAATAAGAATTTTAATAGGTATTAAAACTTTTAGCACAAACCTGAAACTTAAGAGGTATTAGAATCTTTATATCAAACTTGAATATGAAAAGGGTTGTTCTATTTGCACAATTTTTTTTTCTATCTACACAATCAGTTCTCCTTTTTAGTGCAAAAGTGAAACTTTAGTGGTAAAGTAAACTCAAAAAGTAGCACATGGGGAGTAACATCTAGCTGCCAAATGATTACTACTCTACTCTATTTTTTATTCTTTAATGTTTTATTAGTTTCTCTGTTTCAAGATTTTTTTTGTTTTACATTATTTTTAATAAAAACCTATACAATAAAAAAGTAAAAAATATACTCCGTTCATCTTTCATCTATGTTTAAAATTTTTATTTTAACTTTCTATCTATCTCAGTTTAATGATTTAGTTGTTTTATTACATAAATAACAAATTAGGAATAGTTTTTTTTTTTAAAAAAAAATTGTCCTCATAAAATTTATATAATTACAAAAATAATTGTTACTTATCTACCCTTTGCTTTTCACCCACTTATTTTATAAATAGTGTATAGATAATTATTTCCTCAACTCATTCCTATTATTGACCCATTTTTATTTTAATTTTTTCATAATGACAGAAAGTCAAGTTAAAAATATTAAATCAGACGAAAAAAGCACCATTATTAATTATCACTCATATACCGGTTCACACAATAAAACAATCACTATACTCCTATAACATATTCTAATATTTGAGTAAATGAGAATTTTAACTACTTTATATTAAAAACAATTATTATCATTATTAATTATCTTTAATATAAATAAGAATTTTAAATAATTTTCACTTAAAAATAATTATTTCGAATCAAAATTTTGATTCATTGATAATATTTTGAAACAAAAGGTAATTATACAACTAAAAGAAAAGTAAAAAAATATATATATCATCATTAATTATCTCTCGTATATCGGTTTACATAATAAAACAATCTCTATAAAATATAACAAATTCTAATATTAGACTAAATAAAAATTTAAACAATTTTGCCTAATTACTATTATTAACTCACGATCCAGAATATGTTGAGATGTTTGGCGATGGAGTATGGTTAAATGTTTATACTTCATTGAATATCTTTGAGATTGATAGATGTGCACCTCCCGAGCATTGGATGAGTATGCCTGAAATGGGTGTCCTTATTGCTTCAAAGTACAATGTGATATTACATGTTCTAAGCATTGCAGGCAGCATGACATATTTACCGCTCCGATCTAGTCCGCCCCCATGGTATCAACATGTTGCTATTGCAATCGGATACGTTAATAATAATCATTACGTTCAAGTAACACTGACAGGAGGGTATCCAATGTCTACTCTCATGCCACAGTGAGTTCATTTCAGATATGATTGTGCAGCTGCGTGGGTTACTGATAAGTGACTATTTTATAGTCATTTATAGTGTTTTATTTGTATCATTTAGTTAGGTTTCATTACTATTTAGTTATGATTTTAGCTTCTTTTATTGTATATATAGGATTTTATGCTTGTAGGTGTGTTTTGCATACTTATACAGGTTTTAGGGCTATTTCTATGATTATAAGGAGCTTTTGGACCAAAGCTAAGGAAGGGCCAATTCAAAAAGATCATCCAGGCCAAAATCAAGCTGGAGCAGCCGTGCAAACCCTCTGTCAAGCCAAAATTATCAAAGTTTACTGGAGCGGCCGTGCGCTATAAAGTGGAGCAGCCGTGCAAAGCTGGAGCGGCCGTGTGCTATAAAGTGGAGCGGCCGTGCACCTGTTGTTGCTGTGAAAAGGCACCTTTTCATTTGAAGCTCTTTGAAGGGATCTAACCCTTCACTCAAATGCTTATATAAGACACCTTTGCAATCAGTATTGGGCATCCAGAATACATCCAAAAAATGATTAGAAACACATCCGTAGATGGGACAAATATTACTTAGAATAGATATCAAAAATACTCTAGCAATTTATACACAATATTCAAAGTTTATCAATGATTCGTGACAAGTCCTTGTATACTTTTGAAGATTGTGAATGCAATACAAGATTATTTCCAGCCATTGTCTCCTCTTTACAAGAATAAGTATCTCTTCTCTTACTTTTATTTCTATTCTTATCTCTTAGCCTTTTATTATGATTTCAATGGTATGAGTAATCCTCCATTTCTTGGAGTTGGAAACTCAATAATTTATGTTCATGCTTCTTTTACATGTCATTTCAATTCTCTTCTTATTGATCTTAATATCTACAAATAGGGAGACGTCCTTAGTTGTATAACTTTAGTTGATCAAGTAAAAGATCTTGATTAGCGGAACCCTAAGAATTGAACTAGGTCATTAATCACAAAGTGTAGTTTAATGATCTAGGGATGATCCTTTGGTGGAGAATACGTGAGAATAATTTAGACTTAATGGATTTTGATTTATACGGTATCCTCGAGAGGTGAGTCGGATACCCGCGTGACAAACGGGATTACACTAAAACGGACCCTCAAAAGATAGGCCGGTGAGTCTTAAAATACATGTGCTAGGCCTTTACCCATGAGTAGTGAGCACAACTTAGCGTATCATCCTTGAATCTTGGCATTTTCATCTTAAAACAATTTCTTCATATTATTCTTAAACACCTGAAAATATAAAGACGTTCATATTTGTAGAACCCTAGTTAATCGAGAGAAGGACGTAGCTGTGAATCTCGATTAGCCGAACCATATGAAGTAAACAAGGTTTCATTAATCACGAGAGTAGTTTAATGGCCTAGGGGTGTTCTTTGAATGGAAAGTATGTGGACTTTGCGAGCACTAATGAATTCTTACTAGTTATATGGAAACCTCGAGAGATAATCCGGGTTGCCCGTTCGTGACAAGCGGGATTACCATTAACGGAACCTTAAGAGATAGGCCATATTAGTAAAGAATGCAAATACTACTTGCTTGATCGTGAGAAGTAGTATAGGCTAAATGTACCATCCTTGTTATTTTGATGAAAGCCTTTATCGAAAGCATGAATACTTGATGAATATATGTTGTTCAATCCCGAGAATACTTTTATTATATGTTAGAGTAGTTTCTGCACCTTCCTAGTATTTTCTCTTACCAATTCATATCTCCCCCCATTCATATTATCTATATATTTATATAAAGACGAGTATCATCTCAAAGTAAACCTTGTCTTCATGGGATCGACCCGTACTTGCACTCGCTATACTTCAATAGCCCGTGCGCTTGCGGAATTAAAATAAACCGTTAGGTTTCACACCCAACAAGTTTTTGGCGCTGTTGTCGGGGACAACGGTTTACTTTTTGATATTTGTCTTTATTATTTATATTATTTATTTATATATATTATTCTTTATTATTATTACATATTAACTCTGTTTTGTAGGATAAAAAATGATGAACAGGAAATGCAAGCCGTGCACTTTACAACGCATACGAATATGAAGTCGACCATATTTCGTATCAACACTCTCTTAAAGAACCATATTTGTAAGTTCATCTTTCTTTTTCTCACCCCCATCCTTGACTTGTTCTTCATATTGTCCTTGAAACATTGAGGACAATGTTCATTTCAAGTGTGGGGAAGGATTCCTCGTATCCGTTTTTATTTTATTACATTAGTTACATATTAGTTTATTTTTACGAAAAAAATAAATTCTATGATTGCTCATTTTTATGCTTGCAAATTGCCTTAGATAATGTCTTTCTTTCCTTCTCTTATTTTTTATAATCTTTGAATCATTAGGAAAGAACTTAGGGATACTTTTTAGGAAATAATTAAGGCATCATTAACCAATATAGCATTATATAGGATTTTGTAAAGAAAAGCATAATTAGAATTTTTGAAATTTCCCGATCATCTTAAGCTCTTGGTTATTTTAAAAGTTTGTGAAATTTTTATGAGTTGTTTCTTTAAAATTGTACATTCTAAATTTTTTATTTTTATTCCCTTCTTAGAAATATTCATGAATGCTTTACATCTTTTTGATCACAACCCTTCATAAAATTCATTCTTCCATTTCCACTAATTGAATCAAAGCAACAAAATTTAATCTTAAATCTCAAAAGTAACTTTGTCGCTAAATTTAAAAGCTAAAAGTCTATTATTTCCGTAAGTAACTCGGGGCACGACGTTTGTTGCGACGATGCACTCTTGCCAAAATGAAAAATAATGTTAAGCGTTTTTTATCTAAGTATTAGGAACATGGGGTTAACAGCCATAATGTCTCCTACTTGAAAGGATCAAGTTCACTTAAAGCCTTTTGCAAAATAATAACACGTTTAAACAAGATAACTTTTTGTAGACTTGATGAAATTTTTCACTACCATCATCCATCTCCATCATTTTATTAAAATTTCAATATATGTAAGTCTATAAATTACTGTACTATGTAAGGAGGATAATAGGAGTATGTTTATATAACTTGTTAAAATTGATGAAAAAAATAGACAAAGTCTTTAGTGAACCGGGTCGGTAGACCGGATGAGGCAGCAATCAAATTACAACAACCCTTTGACATAATAAACTTATTTAGATAAATATATAATATAAACTATAAAATATATTCAAAAAATAAAATCATAAATTAAACTACAATTTTTAAATCTAAAAGACTAGTATATATATAGGGGACAATATAATTATTACTACTACCATTTAGGAGATTAGGTTGAAAAAGTTAAGGCAAAAAAATAAAATAAAGAAAAAGCTTCATTATTATTGATTAATGATAACTTTTCACGATTAAATTAACTATGTTGGTTTAAGATATCTAGGTTATTTGCATATTATTTTAATAAAAAAAAATGCAAATAGTATATCCTAGAAAGTGCTGCCGCATCTCTCTCATATTTCCACAGCTTTCGCCGCCACGACGATCTCCCAGCTCGACGGGGGAATTATATAAGGTTTATGATGCATCGATTTCACTCGCATTTCAATTAATGTGTGAAATTAGTTATGAACAGGATATTTCGTGATGGGCCGGGCCCAATATATATCTACGAGCTATGGGCTACTAAGCCCACAAATGGATCAAGATCAATGAAGCCCATCAATGTTTGGAGACATGGCCCGTCGATACGCTAGGTGGCAGTCGTCGCCAATGAGCGACCAAGCCCATCTAACGACGAGCCTTCCCTTCACAAGCCAGAATCCATTCCAACGTAGAACGACGGTCGTCGCCATGGAGCGATCTGACTCACTCGTCCACTCGCTCATCGAGTCTTGATAAGGCGACGATCCTCCTGGACATACAGCTCCAGGTCGTCCCTTCATTTAGCTTCCTCAATAAGCTTGATTAATTAACTATTTTAAGCTAAGGTCAGATCTGACACTGGGACATTCTGTGCGTGCAATCATGGAAGTAGTAATAGCTCCAAAAGGCGTGCAGGTTGACTTTCCTTTATAAGCCAAACTACTTATCCGTGTCAGACACCACAGTGTCCTTAATTAGGCGGAGAAATCACGGCGTGACACATGTACGCCTAGGGAACCAAGATGATCCAACGGTTGGCAGCAACCCAATCCAACGGTTCATATGAAAACCCTAATACCACCTCATCCACTATAAATATGGGAACACAATCATGGACAAAGGTAATGCATTTCTGCATATTTACGTACACACACACTCTCCATATTATTACCAATATTTTATAGTCCAAACGCTGATTCTCACGCCGGAGGGGCTTGCCGAAAGACGCCCGGCGCAGTTTCACGGTTGTTTTCTTGTGTTGTGCAGATCCGGAGTCAGCTCAATCATTTGCTGGACACAATACCTGAGCCCAAACACATTCCTGCACCATCAGATTGGTTCCATTGCCGGGAAATCGTTTGTCAGTGATCTTTAACAACAGAAACGCAACCGAAAAATACCTGGAAAATGGTGTCAGACGGACACACAGCAAGCAAATCCACCGGAGACGAAGGCGGACCTCCTCCCCCTCAGCAAGGTCAGCAAGAAAACCCTAGACCACCCTCTCCACCTAGGAACCCTAATTTAAGGGTTACCAGGTCACAAGGGGTGGTTGATGACACAGGCCTTCAAACGGCAAGAAGAAGAGAGAAGAGACCCGCTCAGGAGAGGCAGCGACGACCTCCACTGGAAAGGAGACCAGAGGTAGCTATTGTACGTCATGTGGGAGGCCCATCCAACCCACATATCGACAGAACCACTTTCCTCGTCGAGAGAGCAAATGTAATTCAAGAATTCTTGCAAATCCAGAACGAACTCATCCAAATGGCTGCGCCCTAAGCCCCACAGGCGTCCCACCATACCGTCTCGTCGGGGAGGAGAAGGAACCGAAGGAGAGAAGGTCGTCGGGAGGACGTCGCCACAGGAGAGGAATGGGTAGTGCCCCAGATTGATCTTAGAGACCACATCAATCAGCATCGTAGTGAAGGAGAACCATCTCAGCGACATCGGGATGAGGAGATAGAGCCTCGTAGAGTATTGGCAGTCGAAAATCTTGAAGCGAATCAAAACCAAGTTGTTCGAGGTCGTCTAATGACTCCTTCGTTGAGAAATGAACGAGCCCCAAGCTATAGGGAAAGAACCCGTACTCCCCCTCATCATGAACGAGAGGTATCCAGATCTTATAGGCCATCTCCACCACCAAGCTACAGAGAGAGATCCATCTCCCGACGACCCGCTCCCACCGAGAGGCAACGGTCTAACACCGTTACCCGGGGGCCTCATCGAGATAGGATCCCCCCAGCCGGCCCAGCAGGAGAAGTCGACATGAGAGAATTCTTAAGACTCAAGCGTCAGGTGGAGGAGTTGACGACCAAAAGAAACAAGGTGGATAGTGACGACTCGGAAGATGATGGTGGTACCATGAATCCCTTGGCACCATGGATGCTAGAGACGGGACCTCCTAAACCAGGTTTTAAACTTCCTGATTTAAAAAAATATAACGGCTCTACAAGTGTAAGTGCTCCAATTTGAGTTGTTAGTATTTTCGTTAGAAAATTAACGAAAGTTTTAACATTTCTAACATTTCTAACAATTCCTAACATTTCTAACAAAGTGAGGGTAGATTAGGGATTGCCATTTAAAGATAAACCATGGGAAATAATCAAAAAAGCAAAAGAAAGGTCAAAAACCCGAAATGGAAGCTGCTGGAACATTTTCTGGTTGCTTAATTTGAAAATTATTCTTCCTGTCCAAAGCCTGGAGCAACATTTAATGAACAGTGCATGCCTACGAACCCATCCGCGCGGACATCTATGTAACTCCAGAGTGCCTATAAATTGAGCCCTTCAGTCACAGAAATAAGGAGGAACAACACATTTTACAACTGCACCTTGGCAAAAAATAGGGAGAAAACAGTGGGAATTCACTTGAATTGCCACCATTTTCTCTTGAATCTTTCCCAAATCCCACTCACTCAAAACACTTTCAAATCACTCTCATATATACACTAACCCAAGCTCAAATCACTCTCATACATACACTAACCCATAGCCAAAAAGGCTCCCCCGTTGACCTTAGCAGCGTTGAAGAAATCTAGTCAAGAAGCAACTGATGAGGAAGTTAACCTGTTAACCCGATCCGGGCAGATCTTCCAAGGGAATCCCAAGGTAGATAAGAAGGCCACAGATCAAGCACCTGGGGAGAACCGCCGCCCCTATGCTAAGACAGCCGAAGCTCCTGACCCCGGAAAGGAGGATCCCGTTGTGAATGTGGTGCCCAAATTCTGTTGGATTCACGCGAGTTTGAAGACATCCGAGTTATTTGAAAAACGGAGTCGCCACGCCATTTTGATTACCTCAAAACTTTGAAAAAAAGGTTTTTACTTGGGTTCGGAGGTTAAGTTACCCCTTGGGAAGAACGTTTGGCGTTCACCCAAAGTGCCTTGCCGGAGCAAGTCTCCCAAGATTTCAGTAATCGTGCTTGCTTGCGTGCTTTCTTGTGTGCATGTGTTTGAAAAAAAGGAGGGGGGAATGTCCCAAGTTGTCTTCCGGACGTACAAACCATTTGTTGGTTGTCGCTCGGGATTCCTTGGAATTTTATGTATTTGGGATTATGATCCCGTCCTCATCTTATGACTTGTGATCATCGCATTTTAACCTCGGGACCCTCGGGACTTGCGTGATCGAGAGAATGACTCTCTTTTGGTCAGAGATGAGGTTCTTTAGAAAAGGAGGGTCCTTAGCCCATCAATCCTACGCTTTAAGACGGTCGAGCTCGTATAGAGGCTTCATACTCTTTCTTAAGCGATAATCAGAGATATAGGGTTCAAGGTTATCCCTTTCCAAAGAAATCGTGAACCTTTAATGGAAGGAACGATGTAAAGATAGGATCTTTTACACCGGTCCGTTCCAAGGTTGGGGGAAAGGGGGAAATGCATGATGAAAAATGACACTTTAATGAAAAGATGACATTTTTGGGTTTGCAAATGATGCTTTTTTGATTGAAAGACATGATCTTTATGCAAGTGATGCATAAAGATAGGATTTTTATGCAAGTGATGCATGAAAAAGGGTTTTGAATGCAAAGGATGCATTTTTATTGAAAAGATTGGATTTTTATATGCAAATGATGCATAAAGATGACATTTTTATTTAAAAATGGGGGTTTTAGGTGCAAAGGATACACCTTTATGAAAAAGACTACATTTTTATGACAAATGATGTCTTAATGCATGCAAAAGGGGAAGGGGGTGATAAAGATGTGATCTTTATGAATAAATGCCAAGTCCCAAGCAAGATATATGAATGCAATGAGCAAGTATATCAATTAAAAGCAAGGTTAGGGCGTGCGAGGTTACCAATTGCTTCCTTTGCTTCTTCGAACGGAACTAGGAGGAGAGGTTGGTCTTGGGTCTTCAAGGAGGAGGGAGATGGCTTCTTTAGCTTCTTCTTCACCTTCTTGAGCCTTCACCAATATTCTTCACGTCTTGGGAGTGACTGATTGTGGGTGTATTGTTTTTGGGGTGGTAATGTTGTGTGTTGAAATGGGTAGAGGAGGCCTCTATTTATAGGTAATCTGGATAAGGTGGATGAAGCCGTGCGGCTAAGAGCAGCGAGCTAATGCAGCCGTGCGGGCTTATCCTGAATGACTCAACATTCTAGAACCATGCAAGGTGGCAAATTCTAGAACCCTCCTTCCTAATTAAGAAAAACGTGTTTCTTAATTAGGAAGGATCCTCTTCAGCCCTTATTTAATAAAAAAACAGTTCCGGAATGTTTCCGGAACGCTGGGAAGGTCTGGGGAATTATCGGAAAACTTACCGAAATTGTCGGGAAAATTAACCGGAAGGCATGAGCCAGATTTGGGTACTTACACCCGTGCTCACCCAGTTGAAGCAAACACAGGCCAACATCTCTCTATGGTCCCTGCTCACCTCATCCTATCCCCACAAGCTAAAGCTGGAAGAAAGCCTGGCTCGCACTCTGGTGCCTATCGATGCTACTCCCGAAGACGTGGTGCAATTAATTGGGAACATCCACTATGGGAACATAATCACTTTCACAGATCTCGATCTCCCTCAATTCGGGGCCGATCATAACAAGCCTCTCTTCATCACAGTCCAATTGGATGAACGACGCCTCCCCCGGGTCCTGGTTGACAATGGGTCCGGAATGAATATTCTTCCGGCAAAAATCATGAGCCTGCTTGACATCAAGTCCACAGACTTGAAGCCTTCCTCCCTCACAGTCAAAGCTTACGACTCGACATCTCGAGCAGTCCTTGGAGTTGCTACTTTGGACCTCTGGTTTGGCCATAAATTGATACCTGTGGAATTCCAGTTTATTGACATCCCGATCACTTTTAATGCCTTATTGGGAAGACCTTGGCTGCATCAGGTCAAGGGGGTCGCCTCAAGCCTCCACCAGTGTGTGAAATTCGTCTCGAATGGGGACCTGACGACCATTTACGGGGATTTAGTCACCTTGGAGGGCACGGATACAGGTGGAATACCTATTCTGGAAATCAAACATGATGAGGAAGGTCTCATGCTAACAGGCTTCACGGTCGAGCCTCCTAAGGCCCAAGTTTGCAACGTGGATCTGACAATCACTCGGGATAAAATCCCACCGGTCTTGAAAATGATGAGGAAGATGAGCTATCTACCTGGCCTCGGTCTAGGGAAACACAAATAAGGAACTCACAAACTCATCGAGGTAAAAGGACAGAAAACTCGCCACGGCCTGGGATATGAGGCCACCTCAGTGGGCACCGCAAAAGAAAAAGAATTTGCTCTACAAAGGAAAGAAGCTATCACAGGGAAGGGTCCCCGGCCGACAATCCTAAATCTCTCCCTTTCGACCCTAATTTGGCCGACTACTTTGTAAAGGGTCCCACACAACCGGGTAATGTCACAGAGCCCACTCCTACGGTAAGGGTGGCCGGAAGCTACAGGATAGCCTCAACAAGTTCAAGGGAGCCAAAGCTAACCCGGTCCGTAGAGTGTTTCTGGACCTACCCAAGATATCCGGGGCTACCACTACCATGAAGAGTGAGTATACTTTCAAAGGCGTGCCAAGCCTAGTGGAACAGTTTGAGAAGCTTACTACCACAATTCCTACTGCCCAGGAAGGTCCGAAGCCTGAGTTTGAATTGACAGTGCCGAAAACCAAAGCCACAGAAGTCTTTTCAGATGATTGGGATGGTCCGATTATGCAGCAGTTATTCGGGGAAGAGGTCCAGGTGCCAGACCTGATTGATTTCAGCTCAGTCGAAGAGATGATAGCAATGATTGAGGAAGGAGAACAGAAACAAGATAGCCCCCGAGTCATGAGGCCACTGAGAGCGATGCCATTAAGGAATTGGGAAACTCTCTCAGGCCCGTCCGCGACCAAAGAAGAAATGATCGCCAAGCTTGGATTGGTCCCCCGTCCCTTTGTGTCAATCTTTGTAAAGTCCTCCGAGGCCCTCATGGTCAAGATTAAGTCTCTAGAGTCGTCCGACGGCCTTACGCCTGAAGACTACGAGTCTGTAGCAAATGCTGTACTTCCTTTCGTTCTTAATGAAATGATGAACCTTTCTGAGTATCCCTTGATTGCCACTTTAACTAATGATAAATTAATTAATAAAAAAAAATTTAATAAAAATTCATTAGATAAAGAAGCAGACACATTACATAAACAAAAAAAAAAAGAAGAGAACAAAAATCTTTAAGCAGGTTGTTCGGAAGGAGGAAAATCGAGCCCAAGCTGCCGAAGAGATTTTTGACGAGTGTGAATCTGGGAACTGCAGAAGAGCCTAAGGAGACGCAGATTGGTAGCTTCTTCGAAGGAACTGAAAAGGATGCCCTACAAAATCCTACAAAATCCTCAACTCAAAGAAAGTATCCCTCTTCATCAAAAAAGAACATCATATGCAGATACGGGTTGCCAGCCGAAATCATCTCAGATAATGAATCCCACTTTGAAGGGGAATGCGACAGGCTGCTGGCAGAATTCAGAATAACCCGTCACAAGTCATCTCCCTATAGGCCCCAAACTAACGGAGTCGTTGAGGCAGCAAACAAGACTTTGGAAAACATCATTCGGAAAATGGCTGTCCGAGGTCGAGATTGGCCCGAAAAGCTTCACCTTGCACTCTGGGGCTACAGAACATCAGTCAGAACTGCAACAGGGGAGACACCATTTGCTCTTACCTACGGGATGGAAACCTTACTCCCAATCGAGCTAGAAATCCCCTCACTCCGTGTGCTGTTGGAAAGTCAAATCAACGAGGTCGAATGGCTCCAAAGTCGCCATGATGAATTGGCTCTACTAGATAAACGCCGATTGAAGGCCATGGAACACATCCGAGCTTACCAAGGGAGAATGGCCAGAGCCTTCGATAAGAAAGTAAAGCATCGGGAGATCAGGGAAGGTGATCTCGTTTTGAAAGAGAAGCCCCCAGTCCGTATCAACCTGCTTGGCAAATGGGAGCCTGTCTGGGTTGGGCCATATGTTGTCCAGAAAATCTTCTCCGGAGGAGCCATGCAACTTGCAGACCTCGACGGAAATCCTTTTTTGTACACCCAGTGAATGGTGACAAGCTGCGCAGATACTACGCGTAAAACACTGAGTCAAAAAAAAAACAAAAAAAATATATATAAAAAAAAGAGTGCTAAAAGAGTAATACCCAACTAGGTTGAAAACCCGAAAAGGGCGGCCTAGGTAAAAATGTGGTTGCATCAAAAAAAATAAAAACAAAAAACAAAAAAAAAAAAATCGGGTCGAACTACGAAGACCTGAGCCCTTTTGTCCAAAGGGAACGTAGGCAGCCGGAAACGGTTCGGTCTAAAATACAAATAAAAGACATACATTGATCAGACCATGAAAGCGTCTCGAAAAACTCTAAAGCAATTCACATATTCATTACAGTTAAAAGCTTTTTGATGAATCTAAGCTCGGTTCATTCCTACAACTGGCAACCTGCTAAAAGAAACTAAAATACATAATCAAACTAATGTGTCTGCTACGGCAAGAAAGGGATACTCGGAAAACCCGAGGTCACTCTAAGCCGCTCGTACTGGCATCCCCTCTCTTCTTCCCCCTTCGGGTCTTCTTCCTCTGAACAGGAAAAATGTCGGTCTTCCTCCTACCAAGCTCTGGTGTAGGGACAGGATCTATCAAACCAGCCTCCGTCAGGGCCTTAGTAGCCCTAGCGTCATCTCTCATCTCCTGTAGCCTAGCTGGTAGCATAGGAGTCCTCCTCTCCTATCTCTTGACATAAGCCTCATAGTGGGTCACAGTATCTCCGCTCCTGTCGTGAGGGTTGGCCCTCGCCTCGGCCCTCCTCCTCTCCAAAACTGTCAGGTCCTCCGCACTCACAATGGCCTCACGCCGTCTCAAAATAGCCATCTGAGTCTCCCCAGAATGCCTCTCGTACCAATCCATGTACCAAGTGGTCAGAAAAACAGGTCTCGGACGCCTGAGGATAACCCGAGGAGGAAAACGTCATACCTCCATACTGGAAAGAAATGAAAACACCGAAGGATCATGCATAGAAGCGAAGCCACCACCCCGGTGGCTATATCATCAAAGTCCTCCAAAGGAACTCGCTCCAAGCCGAACTGTCTCAGAACCAAAGCCGGAATGTAAAAGCTGGACTGAGAAAGCCCCGGAAGCATAACCACTGGAGATCCATCCTGAAGTACTCTCCGAGTCTCCACTCGCCAATGAGGCACCGACCATCTGATATCTTCAGTCTGGCGACCAGCCATCCAACGCTCCCACGAGCCCTGATCATCAAAATCCACAGAAACCCCTCTCCTGGCAAATGTCCAAGGCTTGATCATATCAGAAGTTTCCCGAAGAACCCCCAGGCGCTCCATCAGCCACAAAGTCAAGAGAAACGGGCTGCCCCCGTGCATATACCGCCTCCCGGTAGCCATCCTGTCGAGAGCATGAAAAGTCTCTCCCAAGATCAAAGGTACAACATCTCTGCCCAAGCGACAGTGAACAACCACATCCAACAGAGCCCGATGACAAATCCCAAAGGAATAAATCATGAACAAGGTACCAAACATGCAAAGTACAAAAGCATCCCAATAGGCATCATCCACCAAGCCTAAGCCCCTAAATCTATCAGGAAGACCAGAAATGTCAAAATGATCGGGACTACGAATCATACCTTGTGCTTCCCCTGGAGAAAGATGAAGAAGGTTACACAACCTATCAACAAAAGAAGCCCCTCACTACAAGAAAAATGTATTTTTGTCACATTTTATTTGTCACGGTCTGTTAATCGTGACAAATAGTTTACTATAAACCACGTTTTCTTTAACCGTAGCTATTAATTTTTTTGCACCGGTTTATTGGATGACCGTGGTATACCCATTTACTAATTTTTTTTAGTCCAAAACCTCAAGGCGACAAGGCGTATTTCTTTCTATCTCTTAAAAAATTTAATTCAGCTTCCCCACATTCCCCTCCCAAATTTCCCTCCACGAAATCCGAATTCCCTCCAAGAAATTCGAATTCCCTCTCAATCCAAATCCAAATTGGTTCCTGATTTCCGATTATTCTTAGAATTCTAAAGTAATTAGGATTTCGGCGTGTATTGGCGCAGTTTCTTCTCTTCGACTCAGAACAGAGTGAAACAACGCCGCAAACCTTCAACGAAAATCGCAAACCCTTGAAATTTTCATAAGCAAATCAAATCCAAATAGGTTTCTTATTTCTGATTCCTGCTTGAATTCTAAATTATTTTGGATTTCGGCCACTTCGTATTGGAGCGGTTACTTCAATCGCAAACCTTCAACGACGCAAAGGTAATCGACAGCTTGCAAAATCCTCCCTCGGATTTCTTATTAACTCTACTAATATGATTCATTATTCATTAATGTTTATGTCTCAAATCTGTCAACGTGGATGTAATCCTTTAGTATTGAACCAAGTTTAATTAGGAATGCTTCATTATCGATGGAATTATGAACTTAATTATAATTAGTAATCATCTCGAGCAACGATTGAATACTTTCTCCTTAGGGTTTGGTTGTGTAGATCATGTCACATGATCTGAAGTTGTGAAATGAAATGCTTGCTAAAGCAATCTTCAATGCTAAAACATTTCCCCCAATTTTTACTGCAGAATCTACTTATTACGCAATTATATGATGTACTTAGTTCAAGATCTTTTCCTTCCTTGTTATAGGTTTGAGTGGATTTATAGATGTAGAAAGCCTATGCAAAAATTTCCTTGACAGTTGATCCTTCTAGTAGTATGCTTACTAATAAACTTGTTTGAGGTCCTGAATATCTGTAGAACTCATGGAGATGTTGGATCAGAGAATGAGAGGACATTAGCAATTATAAAACCGGATGGATTTCTTGGAAACTATACAATTTTGATAATGGATATTATTCTGGACTCTGGCTTTACCATCGTCAGGGAAATGACGATTCAACTTGACAAGGATAGTGTGAAAAGATTTTATGTGGAGCACTATTCTAAGAGTTTCTTCCCAAGTCTTGTCAAATACATGACCAGGTATATTCTCGCCTTACACAGACGATGCTTCCTTTCCCTTGGAATTTGCCATCTCTAATCATATGAACCTGTTAAAGTACTGAGATGAATTGCCATTGTTACTCAAATAAGCTTATTATGACTAATCTTGAATTTATAGAAGTTTGACTGCTGCTACTCAAGAAGCCAAGCAGTTAATCCATTTATATCATATACTCCCCGTCCCACTACAAACTACACAGTTTCCTCGTAGGGCATCCCACTTCAAGAAGCCAAGAAGTTAATCCATTTATATTAGGTAAGTGAGTTTTACTGGTTTCTGTGGATGATAACAATATATTGGAAGATACTCACATTTTGGAGCATCATAATCTTTTATAGTTTCTTCTTTTTGGTGCAATCATTTTTGCATGGCGCGAGCATAATATTACCAATTGCTTTGCATGGATAGCATCGATCTTTGTTTACAGTTTCTTGTATCACTGGCAACAGTGTGTATAACTTTTAAGGATTCCCAAATTTTTGTAAATCTTTTTGGAGCTTCCTGTTGTTATGTTTGAACACTTCGTGTAGATTTGTGTTATTTGAATTTGCTTTTCCAAATTCGTGTCAGTTTGTCGTATTTAAACAGATCGCATTCATGCCTCGCCACTTACATATTACACTATTAACATTTTTGGCATGTTGGATATGTCGTTCTCTCCCTAACTTCTGTCAGCGGTCCGGTGTTGATAATGGTTCTAGAGAAGGTTAATGCTATCTCTGATTGGCGTGAATTGATTGGACCTACAGATGCTAAGAATGCTAAGATTACTCATCCCAAAAGATAATTTTTTTCATTCAGTTGTTTGATTTATGCCCTTTATTTATAATCCACCTCGCTTTATATCAACTTTTAATACTTTATAGTTGTTCTGTTTGTTTCCTGCTGTGAATATTGTGGCTTAAGCTTATTTTAGTGGAGTAATTGCAGCATCAGGGCCATGTGTGGGACGGATTTAACAAGCAATTGTGTTCATGGTTCAGATTCACTCAAATCAGCTGCAAGAGAGATTTCCTTTTTCTTTACAAGAGACATCTCCAGGTCAAACATCTAATCTTTCTATTGATTAGTTAGTGTTGCTTATGGAAGAGATGCCCACCTGCCTTTTTGATAGTGAAGATATAATGATGAAAGATGTACATTCATGCAGTTTAACAACTTTTTCACTAGCTTTAGGCAAGTGTGTCTGTTTTGATATAATCCTATAAATTAATCAACGGAGTCTCAGTTTCGTTGAATGTCCTATACTGCTAAATGAAAGAAAAAGTGTTGTAGAAAATACAATCAAAAGGCACCAGAAGTGCACTTACGTTTGAATTGTTTGGGACTTTAGGGTACTTCTGCATAGTTGCTGAAAATGTTATCTTGTGTAGAATACTTTTGGATTTCAAGTACTTCTTGTTCACAGAATTTCCTTGTAGTTGCTGAAATGCCATTGCAGTTAAAGTACCCTTATCTTGTGTAGAATAGTTTTGAAGGATGGCATTATATATTTCCGTAAATCAATTATTGTTATCTTTACTTTCTTTCGTAATGTATAGGTCATATCCACCGTCAGGCAATATTACACCCTACGGTGCTTTGTGTGTTGTATTGTGTTCAATCTATATTAGCACGAATGGAAGGCAGAATCATGTTTTACTTGGAAATCTGGTTGATCGATTTATTGGTTGGGCATTGCCGTTGCACAAAGAAAGTCACCGCTTGGAGATGGTACAATGGAACTTGCATTGGAAGGTCTCCGTGAGTTTCTCGTATTGGAGATATTGGAGCAACCGACGGATATGCATTGCCAATTCTTAAAGGCTCTCAAGAACTTCTTGAGGATGAGAGAACCTCCTTGAGCTTACTTCCCGGCTTACGGGTGTTTTAACTTTGATATCGTTGAAATTCTTCTTATGCTTTCGGCCTCATTTTGTTGACATTGTCGATTTGCTTCTTGGGTGGGCGATGATACCGCATCTTATTGAATCGATAGGCGTGTTATTATTGATAGTTTATTGCAATTTCGAAGCATTGGGTGAAAAATTTGCACTTCTCTTTAGGATTACCGTCAAAGTTCTTAGGTGATATGGATGTGTTGCTTCAAGATGGCAGCACTGGAACCCCACAACAGTGTCAAAGATTGCTTGCTCTATTGTCGTGTTTTTCTACGGTATTGCAATCTACACTTCAGGTTACCGGAGATAAATCTACTTGAAGAAATAAGAGAACCTCTTAGCAAGATTCTTCCTCGGTTGTTGGGATGCTTGTCTGTGGTTGGAAGGAAATTTAGGTGGTCAAAATGGATGGGGGATTCCTGGAGGTGCTTAACTCTCTTGGCAGAAATTCTACGTGAAAGGTTTTCATCCTTTTACCCGCTTGCAATTGACATCCTGTTTCAAAGCTTGGAAATGGAGAAAACCACTGGACTAGTAGGTGCTTGCAATATCACTTCTTTTCAGGTACAAGGAGTTCTCAAAACTAATCTTCAGTTATTGTCACTTCAAAAGCTTGGTCTTCCCCTTCAACTGTGCATAAATTATTGCAATTTGATACACCTATATCTCAACTACGTTTACATCCTAATCATTTGGTAACTGCAAGCTCGTCGCTACGTACGTCTTCTTGCTTCAAAGATGGAAACAGTGAAGTGGTCGAACAAGTATTAACTTTACTCATGGAAGAGTTGGAGCCCTGATGATGTCTCTTTGATCTTCAACTTCAACATCAACTTCAACTTCAAAATTTTGATGTTTTAGACTAGTTTATGGCCATGATTACACTTTTGTACATGTTTTACTTCAGACAAATGCTTAATAGTAGCAAATGCTTTATAAATAGTTGTTAGATTTGACTTACTAGAATGAATTATTTAGGATTTTTGTTTAAGCACTTGTATCACCGTTTCTGGATTTTTATGGAAATTTATGCATTACGGTTAAAATGGTCATTTAACTATTTTATTGCTATTAAATGTATTACAATGAATATATAGTACACTAGGTTTTATAATTAAAAAAAATCTATATATCACAGTTTTGAATTGTGTTACAAATATGAAAATCACACATTATGGTATCATTTGCCACGTTAATTACCAATACAAATAATGATTTATATGTCGCACCTAACTTTTGTGACGGTTCCAAATTGTCACAAGTATTACAAATTGCACCGTTTTTAAAATGTCACAACAACCGTGACAAATAAAAAATAACATATATCACACTTATTGTGCTACGGTTTTTAACCGTGACCATAACCGTAGCAAATACTATTTGTCACGGTTTAGAAAACGTAGAACAGTATAAGCGACGCTCACAAAAGCCTCGGACGTAAAAACGTGACAAAACTGTGGTAAATACTATTAGCCACGGTTTTATCTCTATTTACCACGGTCCGACGACCGTGGCTAAAAACCCTGATTCTTGTAGTGCCTCCGGGCAAAGGAATCCCAATCTCTTCCACCTCCGGGCCACCAAGTAAAGCCCAAAATTCTTCAACAGTCGGGACCACCTCATTGTAAGAAAGGCAAAAGACATGCCTTCTAGTATTCCAAAATGAAGAAGAAGCTCTCAAGAGGTCATAGTCCGGAACCAACTCTTTGAGAGACCACAAGCACTTTACCTTGTACCTCTCTTCGAAAAATGACCTCCTCTCGTGCATAATCTCCCTACACTACTCCTTGAACTTCTCAAAGAACAACATTTGCTCTTCCTTGGACAATTTTGGGGAAAATTTGGACATTTCCATGGCTTTTTTGGCTTCTATCTCGGATTTTCAGTAATTTTGAGCTGAAGAAGACGAAGTTTTAATGGCATTTATGGACCAAACCAGATCCAACCACCGAAATAAATTAACCATGTCAGATGTCAAACCCATCCGCGCGGACAGGATTGTTGCCCAAAAAAAAAAAAAATCTGCAGCAGCTCAAACTGCTGCACAACGGAGGAATATTTTCATCCCAGCTGCTCGAACCTTGTGCAAAACCTGTCCAAATAGTTCATATACCAAACACTCATACCCTTGCCAAAAAATCGGGGGTCATGCAACACTGCATTCATACAACATTGCATTCATGATAGATAGAATAAAATAAAATCCTAAATTATTACATTCCAAAAATAAAAGAGTGTGCATAAAAAAGAAAAAAAAACTGTATCTGTCAAAAAAAAAAGAAGATAATAAATAGGTACAATCTTAGAAATCGGTCTCAGAAGATCGTCAATCAGAGTCCTCGGTGGCTAGCGCTTTCCCCCGATCCCTCTTGCGGCTCGGGCCCGCCTCCTCAGTAGCCACGAATATCTCGGGCTCAGAATCATCCTCGTCTCCGGAGGAAGGCTCGTCGGGACCAACCGGCACACCCTGATACGGCAAGCCAAGATCCGTAAAGAAGTCGTATCCAAACGAAAATGCGTCAGATTCTCGGACGTGCGAAGAAGACCCACCGTGATGCCAGACATGTCCCTGTCCATACGGATCTCCGAGAATGACGTGGTCCGAAGGCAACACCACACTGGGATCTATGAGAGGAGAAAGAGGAGTCTCGGAAGAAGGCTCGGAAGGAATAGGGGAAGTCTCCCGCTCGACAGCGCCACCGTGCTCGTCTCCTCCTGCCCTGAGAAGACCCACAAATAACCATATTCTTGATAAACCTCTTGGCCCCGATCACCTGATTCGTCAGCTTCTCAACCACCTTGGCCGGGAACTACACGGAAACAAAAGCGTCAGAGATAATTAAGACAAAAAGATGATAACAGAAAAAAAGGAAAAGACAGAAGCAAAAAAAAAGAGAAGGAGAGGCCATACCTTCATATCCGGAAGAGGTCGGAAAGCTCGTGGAACCCGATCAGGGACAGGGATCTGTACTCTCAGCCTGACCCCATCCTGGACATACGAAAAGCTCGATCGAGGGTACCGCACAACCCCCAATCCCTCTCTCTCAAGAACCTGAGGCGTCTTTAGCCTCCACAAGACAAATCGCGAATACTCCTCGATCGCCACGAACCTCGAGTGGTGCTGGCCACCTCGATACTCATCCCAGGTCTCCGAGTTCTCACTCGGATGCATCATGTCAGCAGGAGGCTCCACCGGAGCCATCGCAGGTGCACCCACGCCATGTTGGCGCGTCACTCTCTCCCCCAGATAATACACGTCGCAGGTCAAGCCTCTCAAGATCCTCCGCTCCACGGTCCATCTCTCGGCACCCTTCAGCTGCTCTACATCGAAGCGATCCCAAGGGTAGAATATGATCCCCTCATCTGTCTCAGCCATCGTCAAGGGTAGGCAATCCGAGTACTTGAGGGTCGTGCGCCCCCTAGAACCTTTCTTCTCCCGGGCATACTTGGACCAAGAAAGCATGGCCGGATACGCCCCATCGTGACGTGAAAGAACTCTAGAGCCCATACCTGCGAAAGGAAAAGGTCAAATCAATTAAGTGCGAAAAAGAATACGTGCTTAAAGAAAAGAGGGAAAGCAAAAAGAAAGCTTGTACCTCCAGAGGGAACTCGAAGCACGTCAAAGAGCTGACAGCCTTCCGGCTATATCGATCCAGAGCAAAATATAGCTCTGCCGGCCCTACCTCTCCCCAAGATATCTCTCCAGCCATCCCCACGTCCTCCAAGGACCTCAGCAAAGCAAAAACAGCCGTCCCCTCGGCATGTCCAAAAAGCGTGCTCGAGAAAGCAAACCATAAAAAGGCCCTAGCAATCTGCTCAGCGCCTATCCTCTCATCCCCAGCCTCGTAGCTCCAAATACTCTCCACGATATTCCCGTGGACCACATCGTACTCCATCCCCATCCCCTTTTTGGGAATAGGGGAAAATTCTAGAAGGGCCTGCAGATCCATATCGCTGTAGCCGTCTCTCCACTCAATGCTCCGTCCTTTAAAGGACAGGCCCGTAATCGCAGCGTAGTCGGAAGGTGTAACCGTGGCCTCGCCCCAGAAAAAATGGAATGTGTGGGTCACGTCCCACCAATGTTGGGCCAAAGCAAAGATCAGGCCCTTGCTATTGGGGAACTTGACCAAACCCCTCAAGCACTCGATGAACTCGTACAATCCAGTCTCAATGACGATCTGTCTAGGACTCATCATCGCTCCTCTGCCCAAAACCGGAAGCCGGTCCCACAAGTAAATCACAGACTCCACCGATCCCCGAGTCTTCATCTTGTTCAGCTGCTCCGTCACGAAATTGTTTCCGCCCTGCAAAAAAAAAAAAAAGAGAGAAACAAAAATGTCAAAAAAAAAAATTTCATTTGGCATTTGCATTCAAAAAAAAAAAGCATACACATGCATCATAAACATAAAGTTTTGCAGAAAATCGGGCAAAGATAACAAAGATACAACGGACCTAGCCCAATTTTTCTCGCACAAAAAAAAGAGTTTTTTAGCAAATACCATTCATTCATACAGAAAGCATGTCAATAATATCGAGTCAACGGAAGTAAAAACTCCGTCCCATTTTTCATAAAACAGCACAAATAAACAGTTTTTCCACAAGTCATTCATTCAAATCAACGGAATCAAAAATCCGTCCCACTTTTCAAAAAAAAAAAAAATCCTATTTTTACAAAAATAGCATGCATACATATCATTCATGGAGACATCATCTCATTGCAAAAAAAAAAAAATCCTACAAAAAAAAAGAGGTCCGTCCCGGATTCGGGAGAATTCCTTATCATTTCATAAAACAAAAAATTGGCAAAATGCCCATTCTTTTCAAACACAATGCATACATGCAAATTCCAATTTCAGTGTCAAAGAACATAATTTTCGAATTTTCATTGCAATTTTCGGATCTTAAAAAAAAAAT
This sequence comes from Adenophora triphylla var. japonica, assembly GCA_022495995.1. NCBI lineage: Eukaryota > Viridiplantae > Streptophyta > Magnoliopsida > Asterales > Campanulaceae > Adenophora > Adenophora triphylla. Next base: position 414,599 of record JAFEMH010000908.1, read on the forward strand.
GGCAAAATGCCCATTCTTTTCAAACACAATGCATACATGCAAATCTCAAATGTCAAGAACATCATTTTCAAATTTCAAATCACAATTTTTGAATTTTCATTGCAATTTTCGGATCTTAAAAAAAAAATGGCAAAAATGCCAATCCTTTTTTCCAAACAAAATGCATATTTTGATTATCCACATACTCATTACAACATGAAAAGCATCAAAATCAAGTTTCAAGCCCAAGAACATCAATTTTCGAATTTTCAAAAAAAAAAAAAATCACCAAAAATCAATTTCAAACAAGAAATCAACAAAGGAAGTGAAGAGATTCGAAGTATACCGTTCGGAGACTCAGATCGGTGGCCCAATGTTGTCACGCATCGGGGTAGGGCTCCTCCGCAATCGATTGCGAAAGTGTGTAATGCCTCCTCATTCGAACGAGTTCTAATCGCCTCTCCGCGACCGGGCCACGTCCTTGGCCTTGAATAGCGACTCCCCCGTGTTCCATTGCTTGAAAAATCAAAGAAAATGGAAGATTTTTGAAGGTTTTTTGGCCAAAAATGGCTTCCTTTCTCGGTTTTGTCCCTCTCTCTCTCGTAAATGCAGAAAGACTGAAAAAGGGGTGAGGAAGAAGAAGGAAGGGCGGTGGCCCTCATTTAAACCTGTCAGGGATTCAGAACCCTCCGCGCGGACAAGAATGAAGGGTCAAAATGACCATTTTGCCCTTTAAAATTTCAGGACTCTGCAGTTTAGTCCTCAACCTAACAAAGTTAACCAAAGTTAACTCCCTTTTCAAAGATAACGGAATCCCGTTTCTTTCATCAAAATCATCAACGGCAGTCAAACGTAAGTCCGATTTCTCCGAGAAAGATAACGGAATCCCGTTTCTTTCATCAAAATCATCAAACGTAAGTCCGATTTCTCCGAGAAAGATAACTAATCCCGTTTCTTTCATCAAAATCATCAACGAAACGTAAGTCCGATTTCCCGAGAAAGATAACGGAATCCCGTTTCTTTCATCAAAATCATCAAAGAAACGTAAGTCCGATTTCTCCGAGAAAGATAACGGAATCCCGTTTTTTTCATCAAAATCATCAACGGCAAAACGTAAGTCCGATTTCTCCGAGAAAGATAACTAATCCCGCTTTCTTTCATCAAAATCATCAACCCGTTAGCCAAACGTAAGTCCGATTTCTCCGAGAAAGATAACTAATCCCGTTTCTTTCATCAAAATCATCAAATCTAGCTGCCAAACGTAAGTCCGGGTTTCTCCGAGAAAGATAACGGAATCCCGTTTCTTTCAACAAAACCACACAATGGCAAGCCAAACATAAGTCCTGGCTCCGAGAAAGATAACTAATCTCGTTTCTTTCATCAATTTCATCAACGGGCAAAGAAACGTAAGTCCGATTTCCCCGAGAAAGATGACTTAATCTCGCTTTCTTTCATCAAAATCATCAACTGCTAGCCAAACGTAAGTCCGATTTCTCCGAGAAAGATAACTAATCCCGTTTCTTTCATCAAAATCATCAACGAAGGGCCAAACGTAAGTCCGATTTCTCCGAGAAAGATACCGGTAATCCCGCTTCTTTCATCAAAATCATCAACTAGGCACAACGTAAGTCCGATTTCTCCGAGAAAGATAACTAATCCTGCTTTCTTTCATCAAAATCAATAACTAAGTAGTCAAACGTAAGTCCGATTTCTCCGAGAAAGATAACGGAATCCCGCTTCTTTCATCAAAATCATCAATCGGCAACAAACGTAAGTCCGATTTCTCCGAGAAAGATAGACCTAATCCCGTTTCTTTCATCAAAATCATCAATCAGTTTCTCAAACGTAAGTCCGATTTCTCCGAGAAAGATAACGGAATCTAACTCGTTTCTTTCATCAAAATCATCAACTAGTGAAACGTAAGTCCGACATTTCTCCGAGAAAGATAACTAATCCCGCTTCTTTCATCAAAATCAATCAACAAGAAACGTAAGTCCGATTTCTTCGAGAAAGATAACTAATCCCGTTTCTTCTCCATCAAAATCATCAATCCGCAGCCAAACGTAAGTCCGATTTCTCCGAGAGCAAGACTAAATCGAATCCCGTTTCTTTCATCAAACTATCAATCAACGGCATAGCCAAACGTAAGTCCGATTTCTTCCGAGAAAGATAACTAATCCCGTTTCTTTCATCAAAATCATCAATCCTAGCCAAACGTAAGTCCGATTTCTCCGAGAAAGATAACGGAATCCCTGTTTCTTTCATCAAAATCATCAACTAAGCCAGAACGTAAGTCCGATTTCTCCGAGAAAGATAACTAATCCCGTTTCTTTCATCAAAATCATCAACTATGCATGCCACAACTGTAAGTCCGATTTCTCCGAGAAAGATAACTAATCCCGTTTCTTTCATCAAAATCATCAACTAAGCAAGCCAAACGTAAGTCCGATTTCTCCGAGAAAGATAACCAATCCCAAGTTTTCTTTCATCAAAATCATCAACTATGCAAAGAAAACGTAAGTCCGATTTCTTCCGAGAAAGATAACGGGAATCCCGTTTCTTTCATCAAAATCATCAACTATAGCCAAACGTAAGTCCATTTCTCCGAGAAAGAAAAACTAATCCCCGGCTTCTTTCATCAAAATCATCAACCCGCAAATAAACGTAAGTTCGGATTTCTTCGAGAAAGCATAATCGAATCCCGTTTCTTTCATCAAAATCATCAACGGCAAGCCAAACGTAAGTCCGATTTCTCCGAGAAAGATAACGGAATCCCGTTTCTTTCATCAAAATCATCAACGGCAAGCCAAACGTGTAAGTCCGAGGTTTCGAGAAAGATAACGGAATCCCGCTTTCTTTTCATCAAAATCATCAACGGCAGCTCAAACGTAAGTCCGATTTCTCCTGAGAAAGATAACTAATCCCGCTTTCTTTCATCAAAAATCATCAACTAAGCAGTCAAACGTAAGTCCGATTTCTCCGAGAAAGATAACGGAATCTAACTCGCTTTCTTTCATCAAAATCATCAACTAAGTTAGCCAGAAACGTAAGTTCCTGGATTTCTCCGAGAAAGATAATCTGGAATCCCGTTTCTTTCATCAAAATCTATCAACTATATAGCAAATAGTGAAACGTGAAGTCCGATTTCCTCCCTCTCGAGCAAAGATGATCGAATCCCGTTTCTTTCATCAAAATCATCAACTAAGCCAAACGTAAGTCCGATTTCTTCGAGAAAGCATAACGTAATCCCGTTTCTTTCATCAAAATCATCAACGATGGGCCAAACGGTAAGTCCTGGATTTCTCCGAGAAAGATAATCGGAATCCCGTTTCTTTCATCAAAATTTCATCAACTAAGGCAAGTGAAAAACGTAAGTCCGATTTCCTCCGAGAAAGATGACGGAATCCCGCTTTCTTTCATCAAAATCACTGCACCACCCGTACAACGTAAGTCCGGCTTCCCGGAAAGATAACGAATCCCGCCATCAAAACTACTGACCCACAGCCAAACGTAAGTCCGATTTCTCAGAAAGATAACTAATCCCGCTTTCTTTCATCAAAATCACTCAACGGGCATAGCCAACGTAGAGTCCGATTTCTCCGAGCAAAGATTTAACGGAATCCCGTTTCTTTTCATCAAAATCATCAACTGCAAATAAACGTAAGTCCGATTTCTCCGAGAAAGATAAATCTTAATCCCGCTTTCTTTCATCAAAATCATCAACGCTAGCACAAACGTAAGTCCGAAGCTTCTTCCGAGAAAGATAGAACGGAATCCCGTTTCTTTCATCAAAATCATCAACGGCAAGAAAAACGTAAGTCCGATTTCTCCGAGAAAGATAACGGAATCCCGTTTCTTTTCATCAAAATCATCAACTAGCCAAACGTAAGTCCGATTTCTTCGAGAAAGATAACTAATCCCGTTTCTTTCATCAAAATCATCAACGGCAGTAAACGTAAGTCCGATTTCTCCGAGAAAGATAACGGAATCCCGTTTCTTTCATCAAAATCATCAACGGCAGAAACGTAAGTCCGATTTCTCCGAGAAAGATAACGGAATCCCGTTTTTCATCAAAATCATCAACGGCTAGCCAAACGTAAGTCCGATTTCTCCGAGAAAGATAACTAATCCCGTTTCTTTCATCAAAATCATCAACTATAAATAAACGTAAGTCCGATTTCTCCGAGAAAGATAACGGAATCCCGTTTCTTTCATCAAAATCATCAACGGCAATAAACGTAAGTCCGATTTCTCCGAGAAAGATAACGGAATCCCGTTTCTTTCATCAAAATCATCAACGACAAGCCAAACGTAAGTCCGATTTCTTCGAGAAAGATAACGGAATCCCGTTTCTTTCATCAAAATCATCAACGGCCAAACGTAAGTCCGATTTCTCCGAGAAAGATAACGGAATCCCCGTTTCTTTCATCAAAATTTCATCAACTAGTAAGAAAACGTAAGTCCGATTTCTCCGAGAAAGATGACTAATCCCGCTTTCTTTCATCAAAATCATCAAGAAGCCAAACGTAAGTCCGATTTCTCCGAGAAAGATAACTAATCCCGCTTCTTTCATCAAAATCATCAATCTATAGCCAAACGTAAGTCCGATTTCTCCGAGAAAGATAACGGAATCCCGTTTCTTTTCATCAAAATCATCAACTATAGGCAATAAACGTAAGTCCGATTTCTCCGAGAAAGATAACGGGAATCCTGCTTCTTTCATCAAAATCATCAACTGCAGCCAAACGTAAGTCCGATTTCTCCGAGAAAGATAACGTTTCTTTCATCAAAATCATCAACGTGCCAAACGTAAGTCCGATTTCTCCGAGAAAGATAACGGAATCCCGTTTCTTTCATCAAAATCATCAACGGCAGCAAAACGTAAGTCCGATTTCTCCGAGAAAGATGACGGAATCCCGTTTCTTTCATCAAAATCATCAACAATGCAAGCAAACGTAAGTCCGATTTCTCCGAGAAAGATAACGGAATCCCGTTTCTTTCATCAAAATCATCAACGGCAGCAAACGTAAGTCCGATTTCTCCGAGAAAGATAACGGAATCCCGTTTCTTTCATCAAAATCATCAACGGCCAAACGTAAGTCCGATTTCTCCGAGAAAGATAACGGAATCCCGTTTCTTTCATCAAAATCATCAACGGCAAGAAAACGTAAGTCCGATTTCTCCGAGAAAGATAACGGAATCCCGTTTCTTTCATCAAAATCATCAACGGCAAACAAACGTAAGTCCGATTTCTCCGAGAAAGATAACGGAATCCCGTTTCTTTCATCAAAATCATCAACGGACACAAACGTAAGTCCGATTTCTCCGAGAAAGATAACGAATCCCGTTTCTTTCATCAAAATCATCAACGACAGCCAAACGTAAGTCCGATTTCTCCGAGAAAGATAACGGAATCCCGTTTCTTTCATCAAAATCATCAACTATAGCCAAACGTAAGTCCGATTTCTCCGAGAAAGATAACGGAATCCCGTTTCTTTCATCAAAATCATCAACGACACAAACGTAAGTCCGATTTCTCCGAGAAAGATAACGGAATCCCGTTTCTTTCATCAAAATCATCAACGGCAAAGCCAAACGTAAGTCCGATTTCTTCGAGAAAGATAACTTGAATCCCGTTTCTTTCATCAAAATCAATAACGGCAGCCAAACGTAAGTCCGATTTCTCCGAGAAAGATAACGGAATCCCGCTTCTTTCATCAAAATCATCAACGGAGCCAAACGTAAGTCCGATTTCTCCGAGAAAGATAACGGAATCCCGTTTCTTTCATCAAAATCATCAACGTTAGCCAAACGTAAGTCCGATTTCTCCGAGAAAGATAACTAATCCCGTTTCTTTCATCAAAATCATCAACGGCACAATAAACGTAAGTCCGATTTCTCCGAGAAAGATAACGGAATCCCGTTTCTTTCATCAAAATCATCAACTAAGCACAAAAACGTAAGTCCGATTTCTCCGAGAAAGATAACTAATCCCGTTTCTTTCATCAAAATCATCAACGGCAAGTAGCCAAACGTAAGTCCGATTTCTCCGAGAAAGATAACGAATTTCTTTCATCAAAATCAATAACGGCAAGCCAAACGTAAGTCCGATTTCTCCGAGAAAGATAACTAATCCCGTTTCTTTCATCAAAATCATCAACTAAGAAGCCAAACGTAAGTCCGATTTCCCCAAGAAAGATAACGGAATCCCGTTTCTTTCATCAAAATCATCAACGGCAGTCAAACGTAAGTCCGATTTCCCCGAGAAAGATAACGGAATCCCGTTTCTTTCATCATTATCAACAACGGCAATCAAACATAAGTCCGATTTCCCCGAGAAAGATAACGGAATCTCGTTTCTTTCATCAAAATCATCAACTACCAAACGTAAGTCCGATTTCTCCGAGAAAGATAACGGAATCCCGCTTTCTTTCATCAAAATCATCAACGGCACAAACGTAAGTCCGATTTTTTAATCCCGTTTCTTTCATCAAAATCATCAACTATAGCCAAACGTAAGTCCGATTTCTCCGAGAAAGATAACGGAATCCCGTTTCTTTCATCAAAATCATCAACTGCCAAACGTAAGTCCGATTTCTCCGAGAAAGATAACGGAATCCCGTTTCTTTCATCAAAATCATCAACGGCAGCCAAACGTAAGTCCGATTTCTCCGAGAAAGATAACGGAATCCCGTTTCTTTCATCAAAATCATCAATCTAGCCAAACGTAAGTCCGATTTCTCCGAGAAAGATAACGGAATCCCGTTTCTTTCATCAAAATCATCAACGGCAGCCAAACGTAAGTCCGATTTCTCCGAGAAAGATAACGGAATCCCGTTTCTTTCATCAAAATCATCAACGGCAATAAACGTAAGTCCGATTTCTCCGAGAAAGATAACTAATCCCGCTTTCTTTCATCAAAATCATCAACGGCAGCCAAACGTAAGTCCGATTTCTCCGAGAAAGATAACGGAATCCCGTTTCTTTCATCAAAATCATCAACGGCAGCCAAACGTAAGTCCGATTTCTCCGAGAAAGATAACGGAATCCCGTTTCTTTCATCAAAATCGTCAACTAGCCAAACGTAAGTCCGATTTCCCGAGAAAGATAACGGAATCCCGTTTCTTTCATCAAAATCATCAACGGCAAATAAACGTAAGTCCGATTTCTCCGAGAAATATAACGAATCCCGCTTTCTTTCATCAAAATCATCAACGGCCAAACGTAAGTCCGATTTCCCTGAGAGAAAGATAACTAATCCCGTTTCTTTCATCAAAATAATCAACGCGTTAGCCAAATAAACGTAAGTCCGATTTCTCCGAGAAAGATAACGGAATCCCGTTTCTTTCATCAAAATCATCAACGGCAGTTAAACGTAAGTCCGATTTCTCCGAGAAAGATAACGGAATCCCGTTTCTTTCATCAAAATCATCAACGGCAGTCAAACGTAAGTCCGATTTCTCCGAGAAAGATAACGGAATCCCGTTTCTTTCATCAAAATCATCAACGGCCAAACGTAAGTCCGATTTCTCCGAGAAAGATAACGGAATCCCGTTTCTTTCATCAAAATCATCAACGGTAGTCAAACGTAAGTCCGATTTCCCGAGAAAGATAACGGAATCCCGCTTCTTTCATCAAAATCATCAACCCGGCAAGAAAACGTAAGTCCGATTTCTCCAAGAAAGATAACTAATCCCGTTTCTTTCATCAAAATCATCAACGGCGAGTCAAACGTAAGTCCGATTTCTCCGAGAAAGATGACGGAATCCTGTTCTTTCATCAAAATCATCAACGGCAAGAAACGTAAGTTCGATTTCTTCGAGAAAGATAACGGAATCCCGTTTCTTTCATCAAAATCATCAACGGCAGTCAAACGTAAGTCCGATTTCTCCGAGAAAGATAACGGAATCCCGTTTCTTTCATCAAAATCATCAACGGCAGTCAAACGTAAGTCCGATTTCTCCGAGAAAGATAACGGAATCCCGTTTCTTTCATCAAAATCATCAACGGCAATAAAACGTAAGTCCGATTTCCTCGAGAAAGATAACGGAATCCCGTTTCCTTCATCAAAATCATCAACGGCGATAAACGTAAGTCCGATTTCTCGAGAAAGATAACGGAATCCCGTTTCTTTCATCAAAATCATCAACTATCAAACGTAAGTCCGATTTCTCGAGAAAGATAACGGAATCCCGTTTCTTTCATCAAAATCATCAACGGCAGTCAAACGTAAGTCCGATTTCTCAGAAAGATAACGGAATCCCGTTTCTTTCATCAAAATCATCAACGGCAGTCAAACGTAAGTCCGATTTCTCCGAGAAAGATAACGGAATCCCGTTTCTTTCATCAAAATCATCAACGGCAGTAAAACGTAAGTCCGATTTCTCCGAGAAAGATGACGGAATCCCGTTTCTTTCATCAAAATCATCAACGGCAGTCAAACGTAAGTCCGATTTTTAATCCCGTTTCTTTCATCAAAATCATCAACGGCAGTCAAACATAAGTCCGATTTCTCCGAGAAAGATGACGGAATCCCGTTTCTTTCATCAAAATCATCAACGGCAGTCAAACATAAGTCCGATTTCTCCGAGAAAGATAACGGAATCCCGTTTCTTTCATCAAAATCATCAACGGCAGTTAAACGTAAGTCCGATTTCCCCGAGAAAGATAACGGAATCCCGTTTCTTTCATCAAAATCATCAACGGCAATCAAACGTAAGTCCGATTTCTCCGAGAAAGATAACGGAATCCCGTTTCTTTCATCAAAATCATCAACGACAGTCAAACGTAAGTCCGATTTCCCCGAGAAAGATAACGGAATCCCGTTTCTTTCATCAAAATCATTAACGGAAGTAAAACGTAAGTCCGATTTCCCCGAGAAAGATAACGGAATCCCGTTTCTTTCATCAAAATCATCAACGGCAGTCAAACGTAAGTCCGATTTCCCCGAGAAAGATAACAGAATCCCGTTTCTTTCATCAAAATCATCAACGGCAGTCAAACGTAAGTCCGATTTCTCCGAGAAATATGACGGAATCCTGTTTCTTTCATCAAAATCATCAACGACAGTCAAACGTAAGTCCGATTTCTTCGAGAAAGATAACGGAATCCCGTTTCTTTCATCAAAATTATCCAACGGCAGTCAAACGTAAGTCCGATTTCTCCGAGAAATATAACGGAATCCCGTTTCTTTCATCAAAATCATCAACGACAGTCAAACGTAAGTCCGATTTCTTTGAGAAAGATAACGGAATCCCGTTTCTTTCATCAAAATCATCCACAGCAGTAAAATGTAAGCCCTTCTTCCCCAGCAAAGGCTAACAAAATCCCCAGTGAAGTTGACAAAATCCCATTTCCTTCCTCATTATCATCCACGGCCGTAAAACGTAAGCCCGATTTTTCTCAGCGAAAGCCAACAAAATTCCGAGTAGCTTTCAAACTACGATTGGCTTGATTCCTCTTAAGGATACGTAGGTAGCCTACCATAGGTCCAGCCACCCGACCAAAATGGTCACCCTCTCCTTCGGCAGCAGACGAATGAAGTCCACCAAAGGATCATCCATCCCAAACCATTAAGGGAAAACATTTCAAATCAAGATCTGAGGCACCTAAAAAGCCATCATCATCAAGGTCCGAGGCACCTAAAACGCCATCATCAACAAGGTTTGAGGCACCTAAAATGCCATCATCAAGGTCTGAGGCACCTAAAACGCCATCTTCAAGGTCTGAGGCACCTAAAATGCCATCATCATCCAGGTTCGAGGCACCTAAAATGCCTTCATCAAGGTCCGAGGCACCTAAAACGCCCTCATCACCAGGTTGATGCCTCAAAATAGTCATTCCAGGGTCAAAGACCCGAACTACGACTGGCTTGATTCCTCTTAAGGATACGTAGGTAGCCTATCATTAGGTTCAGCCATCAGACCGAAAATGGTCATTCATATCCCCAGCAGAGCGGATATACAACTCCAGTCATCAGACCAAAATGGTCATCTCTTATCCCCAGCAGAGTTTCTCTCAGCAATCGACTGCAGAACTCGCTCACCAGGTAGACGCCTCAAAACAGTCATTCCAGGGTCAAAGACCCGAACTACGACTGGCTTGATTCCCACTAGGGATACGTAGGTAGCCTATTGCTAGGTTCAGCCACTCGACCACTTTGGTCACCTCTTGCCAAATATGGAGCCTTACTCTTATCGACGACCCCGCTTCCTTCGAAAGCGCCGTCACCGAGGGGCTACTGTAAGTGCTCCAATTTGAGTTGTTAGTATTTTCGTTAGAAAATTAACGAAAGTTTTAACATTTCTAACATTTCTAACAATTCCTAACATTTCTAACAAAGTGAGGGTAGATTAGGGATTTCCATTTAAAGATAAATCATGGAAAAGAATCAAAAAAGCAAAAGAAAGGTCAAAAACCCGAAATGGAAGCTGCTGGAACATTTTCTGGTTGCTTAATTTGAAAATTATTCTTCCTGTCCAAAGCCTGGAGCAGCATTTAATGAACAGTGCACGCCTACGAACCCATCCGCGCGGACATCGATGTAACTCCAGAGTGCCTATAAATTGAGCCCTTCAGTCACAGAAATAAGGAGGAACAACACATTTTACAACTGCACCTTGGCAAAAAATAGGGAGAAAACAGTTGGAATTCACTTGAATTGCCACCATTTTCTCTTGAATCTTTTCCAAATCCCACTCACTCAAAACACTTTCAAATCACTCTCATACATACATTAACCCAAGCTCAAATCACCCCTTAGGAGGAGGATTAGAGAGAAAATATAGAGGACTTCATTGTTATCTACTTGTTTTCTCTTTGATCAACTCTAATCACAAACCCTAAACACATTCAAAACCTAAACACATTCAAGCCTTGAATCCATTCAAACACAAAACACAAAGAAGATAGGTATAACCTCCTTCTCCTCACCCTAAAGTTCTCTCATCCATGCATGCATTTTCAAACTCCAAAATGTAGTTTGTTCATCTTCTTGCCCTAGATCCAAGAAGATCACCATGGAAGTTCATCTCCATGGATGATCCTCTACAAGGATCAATATTACTTTCAAAGTGTTCTTACTTACTTGCAAAAACGTTTTCAAAACCCTAAAAATCATTTTCATACATCAAATCTTGATTTCAAAGGATAAAATTCCCCTTCCCAAGCAAATGAAATGCTTAAGTCCTAATGTACCCCAAGGATAGCTTGATATAGTAGATCACCACTAAAATGTTTAGTGATCACTAATCAAATCTTAGGGAAATGGGGACAAGCATGGATGCCAAACCCCTTTTAAAATCATGTTTTTCTTCATGAGGAAGTTGCTGTCCAGTAGCCTTTCTCTAAGACCTCTGTCCATGGTCTAATTTTTTGGACATACAGAAACTTGAAATTTGGTGTTTACTAAAAAATACTTTTTGTAGTCAACATCCAGAGATTTCCATACATATTTTTACTTTATTTTTTTAGTGAGTAAAACTCCATTTTTCAAATTTTCTTTTAAAGGTCAGTTCCTCAGTCTCTGGAAATCCAGATCTCATATCTGAGATTTCCAGAAGGTTTTGGTCCACCAAATAACCTCCAAATAGGAAAGTTCTTTTACATAAACCTTATTTAAGGTGTTTTGAACAACTTTCATTCTCGTACTTTCCCCAGATTCTGAGACTTTTAAGCCCTTAAACCCATTTTAAAATAAAGTGTCCATTGCCTTTTTCATTCTGGCAGAAATGTTTTTCAACTTCAAAAAATCTTTTGAGTATCAAAACTCAACCCAAAAATCATACCAAAAATCATGGGAATTTTTTAAAGTCTAATAAAGAGTTCCCCATTTTTACTTTTCAGTTTGAACTTATTTTGGCCAAAACACACACTCACACACACACAAATGATTTTTAATGCTTGGAAGACTCGTTTTTACGAGGCATTCCGGGTGAACACTAACGTTCTTCCCGGCGTGTAACGTGACCTTCGAACCCAAATCTCTAATATCGGGCATTTTTCAAAGTTTTGGCCCTTAAAACAAAAATGGCGTGGCGACTCCGTTTGATTTCAAAAAAATCGGGTACATCACAACAAGCGCCATAGATCACATACAGGATCTTGAAGCTCAAATGTATGTAGTGGCAAGAGCTTTAGGCCACAACAATGTTATGTGTAAGGCCCTTACAAGCACACTAACTGACGCTGCTTTATGATGGTTTAGAGGCCTTCCTAAGGGGAGCATTTAGTCGTGGAAGCAAATGAGGAAAAAGTTTTTGGGAAGATTTGCAACGGCGGGAGATCGTCGTAAGACTGTCAACTATCTCAGTAACATTTCACAGGGATCCAATGAAAGCTCTATGAGCTACTTCAAAAGATTTAAAATGTTGGTGGATCAAATTGATGAAGACCTGACGGATAAGGAAATTATCAATTGTTTCAGACACGGCTTTGTTTCCTCCACTCTGGACTATGAGTTGCAAGTCCACCCAGCCAAATCCCGAAAAGATCTCTACGCCAAAGCATACGCTGTAGCCGAGGCTGAGGAGAGAAAGTTACAAAGGGAAGGAAAGGCCGTCGACGATGGTGAGACGACAAAGTCTAAAAAGGATAAGGCTGGAGAGAAAGGGAAGAAAAAGCAAGTAAAGGCTGAAAAGGTTCCAGAGTCGTACACTCCACTGACCGTATCACGAGCTGAAATTTTGAGCAATGTAGATTTTGGCCCGGCGCCAAAGATGAACCCCAATGGAAAAGGGAAGAAAAATATGAATAAATATTGTGAGTACCATCGGGATAAGGGACATGACACTTAGGAGTGCATCAGTTTGAAGAAAATTATTAAAAGATGGATTGATGATGGTCGTCTTGAGCAATACGTGAGGAGGGATCGTCAAGCAGCCAACACTCGAGCTGCTAACAACGACCCTCCGGAGAGACAACCAAGGATGGTTTTGGTAATCTCTGAAGAAACCAGCAAAAATCAAATCAAAAGCGCAATTTACCACCTGAAAAAAGCACCTCATGTTCCCCAAAAGTCTGAAATCCCAAACGATGTGATAAGCTTTTTCCCCTACGAGCTATCGGCCAATCCATTGGCGCGTCAACAGATTCTGGTCATCCCCGATTACATCGACAATTGTGAGTCCAGGCGGATTCTAATCTATACTGGGGCGGCCAAAGATATCTTGTTTTATAATGTCTACCAGCGGATGGGTTTACCCGACAGCCGCCTAAGTCTCTACTTAGGTCGTCTCGAGGGATTCACCAACCACAGGGTGGATGCAAAGGGTCAGATTGATCTTCCCGTCGATATTGGAGAACACCCGTTGAGAACCATTCAAATAGTGACTTTTATTGTGATTGACGTCGTCAGTGACTACCACGCAATTCTCGGCCAACCTGGCCAAGCTGCCTTAGGGATCGTCGCTTCAGTCCCCCATCAACGAGTAAAATTTCCTACGCGCTCGGGAATTGGATGTGTGTTGGGGACGGCCCCAGAATTCTTGGAGCATGTGCTAAAGGCGAAGCGGACTGTTGAAATAGACGACCCAGATCAAATTGTGAGGCTCTCTAAGTCAGTCAAGCAAACGACGACCTCTTATTCCAATGTTTCCACCATCAAGTGTGTAGATGACCCAGAAGTCTTTGCTATAAAATTCATGGACGACCAAGCTGCTGCTCCGCAACTTTTGGTCACCCATGAATCGGGGGCCGAGCTATAAAAGCTGATTGAAGACGAGGTGTCGGATCTCTCCCCCGAGGCATGAAAGAAAATCAAAGAGATTGTTATTGAATATATGGATTTTAGAGACGACGCTCCTGAGATGAAACCAGCCGACGAGCTAACATGATCATTAACCCGAACTATCCAGAGCAAAAAATTAAATTGGGGTCTCAGTTATCAACTGAGGAGAGGGAAGAGATAATCTCCCTACTTAAACAAAACCTCGACATTTTTGCCTGGAGAGTTGAAGACATGAAGGGTATCAGAGAAGATGTAGCCGTCCATAGGCTCGGAGTGAATCCCACGATGAAATTCAAGGAGCAAAGGTGCAGAATTTTTTCAGTAGAGAAGGAGGTCGCCATAAAGCAAGAGATTGAGAAGCTATTGAGTGCCGAAATTATTGTGGATGCCGGGTTCACAACGTGGCTGGCTAATGTTGTTCTGGTAAAAAAACCCAACGGAAAGTGGAGGTTGTGCGTTGATTTCACCGACCTGAATTTGGCGTGCCCAAAAGATACTTACCCCCTGCCTAGGATCGACAAGCTCGTCGACTCTGCGGCTGGTCATACGACCTTGAGTTTTCTGGACGCATATTCCGGCTATCACCAAATAAAGATGGCCGAAGAAGACATTCCAAAGACGACCTTCCAGGCCGCAGGGGGAACCTATTTCTATACCAAGATGCCCTTCGGGCTAAAGAATGCCGGAGCAACATACCAGAGAATGATCAATAGGGTCTTCAAAGGACAGCTTGGTGACAACTTGGAGGCGTATGTCGACGACATGGTCGTCAAATCAAAAAAGAGAAAGCATGTAGACGACCTCCAGCAAACTTTCACTAATCTACGAGCGAATGATATGGTGCTTAACCCGGCCAAGTGTGTCTTCGGAGTTGCTGCGGGAAAATTCTTCGGATTCATGCTTTCACAACGGGGAATTGAAGCCAACCCCGAGAAAATCAAGGCCTTAATTGATATGGCAGAGCCGACGAACATCAAGGAGGTCCAACGGTTGAATGGATGAGTGGCGGCCTTGGGTCGTTTCATTTCCAAATCCGCCGAGAGATCACTCCCATTTTTCAAAGCCCTCCGAGGTGCCAAAGACTTCAAGTGGACGGAAGAATGTTCTGAGTCGTTTAGCCAGCTTAAGGAGTACCTTGGCTCCCCACCACTCCTCAGCAGTCCCGTTGCGGGAGAAGATCTTTATGTATACCTCTTGGCAAGTGACAAGGCCGTCGCTGCCATGATGGTTAGAGAGGAAGGTGGGATACAGAGGCCGGTGTACTATGTCAGGAAGGCTTTATCAGATGTGGAAACACGTTACTTTAACGCTGAAAAAATAGCTTATGCTCTCGTAATTACAGCACGAAAGCTACGAGCTTACTTTTCAGCCCACCCCATTATTGTTTACACAAACGTCCCACTACGGAAGATTTTGCATCGTCCCGAGAGCTCCGGTCATCTATTGAATTGGAGCATTGAACTGACGGAGTTTGACATCCGTTATATGGCAAGGAAGACTTTACAAGCCCATTCGTTGGCCGACTTTCTGGTTGAGACGTCGTTCAGCATTGACGACGATCAAAGACCACAACAAAAAGTGAACAAGGGCAAGGAGGTCGACTACCAACCGGAGGAATTGGTTTTGCCCATCGGATGTTGGAAGGTTTTTTCAGACGGATCAGCAATAAGAGATCTAGTGGGGCGGGGATTGTGCTCGTCGAGCCAGAAAGTGGCACAGTTTTTGAAGAAGTATTGAGGTTCAAATTTCAGGCGTCAAACAACCAGGCGGAGTATGAAGCACTTGTAGCGGTGATTGAGTACGCTAAGTGTTTTGGAGCTACTAAGATTGCAGCTTTCTGTGACTCTCAACTGATTGTGAACCAAGTTCATGGGGACTACCAAGTCGTCGACTCAACCTTGCAGAAGTACCATGCCTTGGTCGGCAAGTTAATTCAGGGGCTGGAGTTTTGGGCAATCCAGAGAATAGCCAGAGAACATAATGAACACGCCGACCTGCTCTCCAAGTTAGCCACTGATCAATTGCCAGAGGATGAGAACGACCACCACCTGGCCTACCTCGAACAACCAGCTTACGATCGTGTGAAGATCATGTGTGCCGGAGATAATGGCCCAAGGTGTTGGGTAGACGACCTAAAAGCTTTTATTGAAAAAGACGAGTTACCAGCTGATGAAGTACTGACGCGGCAAGTCAAGAGGAAGGCCGCCCGATTCACGGTCGTAGAGGGCAAACTCTATAGACGATCCATCACCAGGCCACTGTTGAAGTGTGTCCACCCTGATAAAGTGGTTAAGCTACTTTTTGAAGTGCATCAAGGAGAATGTGAGGGCCATCCTAGGGCCCGTACATTGGCCGACAAGTTAATCACCATGGGGTACTACTGGCCCCATCTCCGAGAGGATGCCAAGCAATTTGTAAGGAAGTGCGACACTTGCCAACGGTTCACCGACCTCCCAAAACTACCTACAACAGAACAAACCCCAGTCATGGAAGCCTGGCCATTTGACATGTGGGGTGTTGACTTAATTGGGCCATTCCCACAGTCCAAGGAAGGAGTGAAGTATGTGATTGTGGCAGTTGATTATTTTTCCAAGTGGGTGGAGGCCAAAGCCCTGAACAAAATTACAGAAAACAATGCCCTAAGCTTTATTCATGATTCAATATGGTGTCGCTTTGGAATCCCAAGGGTAATTGTTTCTGACAATGGCCTACAATTCTCACGAAAATTTGAACAAGAGTTGAACAGAATGGGCGTCAAACATTCTAAGTCGTCCGTTGCCTATCCCCAAGGCAATAGACAAGCTGAAGCAGCAAACAAGCTCGTCTTGTCGGCTTTGTGTAAAAATCTTGAAGGACGGGATACGAGATGGTTGGACGGACTCCCTTCAGCTCTCTGGGCAGTCCGCACAACCACCCGGGGACCTACGGGGGAAACCCCATTTGCTTTGGCCTACGGCTCTGAGCCCATGGCTCCCGCCGAGTTTCAGCTTCCGACTGATCGAGTGGCACTCTACGACATTGAGAAGAATATCCACAACAGACAGGTCGACCTTGACCTTGCGAACGAGAGAAGATTGGACGCTCAATTGAGGATGGAAAATTACAAGAAAAGAACCAAGGCGTACCACGATAAGAAAATGAAGAAAAGGTTTTTCAAGGTCGGTGATCACGTTCTCAGAAAAATTGAAGCAACGGGACTCAAGGCCCGTCAAAACAAACTCTCCCCCAACTGGGAAGGACCTTACATTGTCACCAGTGTGGTTAGAGAAGGAACATACCGCCTTGCCAAACCGAATGGTGAACAACTCAAACATCTGTGGCACGCCAACCACCTCATGAAGTATTATTTCTGAAGATCGTCGTCCCTCAGCGCCCTCAGGGCACCCTAATTGTGATTCTTTATCTAACTATTGTCAAAAGAAATTTTTGAAGTTTTTGGAAGTTTGTAAGGGATAGACTATAAATCCCAGTAGTTTTTGAAAGCGATAAGATGTCAATGTAATATCGTTGTCGGCTAAAGTTATCAATGAAACTCGCCGCTTTGAACATTCTCTACAAACTCAAGATACTTAGATCGGTTGAAACCAAAACTTCGACCCCTACAATCACTTTGATCAAGTATAAAGATCAGTCGAAGCCAAGACTTCGACACTTACGCCCACTTTAGCTAACCAAGTATAAAGGCTAGACGAGGCCAGACCTCGTCGACTGCTATAACGGAATAAGACGACGCGTCTGTATAATCTTGCTTACGAGCAAATACCTATGGACCCTCGTACTATTCCTACGAGCTATTGAGAAGTTGAGAAAACACAAGTATGAACAAGGGCCGGCCATATTAGGACAACCCATGTTCTGGTCACCACTTACGACGACCATTCACACTTGTCCTCAAACTTACTCGTTTAATAGGTTATCACATGCTATCTAAGTTAACACACAGATTAACAAACAGAGAGCAAAAGCATTGAATAACCAAAACATTAAACAAACTGTACGACCCCCTCTAAACTACGAGGAAACAGTCAGTTACATTACAAAAACTTAAAATTGTTTGAAACATTGTTTGATACCACAAAGTTAAGATGAAACATTGTTTGAGACACTACAAATCATTTCAAAAAGATAAATCACTGGGGATCGCCGGCATTAGAGGGAGCCTCGTCTGGATCAGGACAGTCTCCGAGGAAGTAGGCATAATACGCGTCGAAGTTCTTTGGGTCTACGGCTGGGATGGGCCACTCGTCTTTTCCATCCTTCCCGTCTTCTTCTTTGATAATAAGCAAGTCGTTGTCATTGAAGGGAACGAGGGGATGGACTGAACGAGCCTCTTGGTCATGCGACGGTTCTGTGCAGAGGTCGGCCAACTTCCTCGTAGACATTAAACCCTTGGTCTCCGGAACCGCAAGGATCCGTCTTGCCAAATGCTTGGCCCCATCCTGGAAGAAGCCACTGGCCTTCTCAGTGACGACCTGAAGAAACTCAGCGCCTCCTTTAAACTTCGCGACGGCGTCCAGCTTAGCATCCTCCAAAGCAACCTGATGATCTGCCCTCATCGTTTCTATCTGACCACGAGCAACCTCGTAGTCAGATGACAGCTTTTCCACTTTACCCTCGGCGGCACGAAGGGCAGTGGTTAGGATACCTCCTTCCTTCTTCAGCTTGACTTTGGCAGCCTTCAGGGTCTCCACCTCTTTCAGAGTTTCATTTTTCTGAGCCATCAGAGACTCGTAGGCAGTGGTCAGTTGGACAACATTATCTTCAGCTTCCTTCAGCTTCTTCTCAGCAGCCTCCTTAGCCCCAACAGATTGGATCAGCTGCTCGTTGTCCTTTTGCTCGGCGTCAAGGCATGCCTTAAAATCTGTCGTCATGGCATCCATCATCGACATCATCTGCAACAACAAAGTCATTTTTATTACAAGTGTAAAATGACGAGAGATATATGAAGAGCACAAAGACTGAACTACCTCAGTCTGGATCAACCCGAAGCGAGCATGATAGGTCTCAGGCTTGATCTTAGCCTCCCTCATCTGGTGGATGAGATCAGCGTCCCTGCCCCGTTTTGTCAAGGTCGCCCCCAGGATGAGAGGGGGACCACTTTTTGCCAAGTAAGGAATCCCAGATATCTGAGGAACTTTGGCTAACTTGGTTGCCATTTCCATAGCCTGTCTCCTAGTAAGGACCCCTGACGACAAGCCAGGAGATTCAGTCTGCGGAGTTGAGGGGTCGGAGGAGCTAACCGGGTCATTGGCAGCTTTCTTATTTTTCTCTCCATCTCCCCCCAGAACCAACGGGGTGATATTTTCTCTTCCTGGAGACGTGGCTCCCCTCGCCGACAACCTCTTGATTGGAGTCAGAGCTTCCAACTGTCTCAGGGCCAACATGCACGCCCTCAGCAACGACCAACTGTCGGTTCCCTTCAGCACTTGTGCCAGCAGCTTGGGCCCCATCGCCTGAAGTCTTTTCAAGCTCGTCAACCACCGCTTGACGACCCCCAGTGTTCAGCCCCCCAACTACGGCCTCCCTTTCAATCATGGGGATGGCACCAACAGTGTTGTCCTTAGGCAGCTGGTCATTCCTCTTCATCATATTCTTCTGGCGGTCGTAGATGGCATTGGACGCCGCCCTGTCCTTCTTTGATTTGGTTCAATCATTGGCTCTGATTACTCCGCTCATGATGTCCCGTTCGATGTGGTTGATATCCCTTGCAGAAAGAACTGCCAAGTAAAAAAAGAGAAAAAGGTTAAGTCCTTCACGATGAGACAAAAAGACAAACTATCAGAGTAAATAGGCAAGTATTAAAAGCCCAACCCCCAGTCATTTCAAGGTTCTCGCAATGATCTTCAGGATGGTCGAAACGGGCACCGGCACAATTTATACAATTTTCTTCCCAAGTCAAGTCGTCGTGAACGACCCAGACTGGGTAACGTGCATCAAGGTCAATCTTCACCAAGGGATCGGGGCCTTTCGACGGCCTGGACATAATGCCGACCCTTATGTATCTCCAATGAGAGGCTTCAATGTCCTGCCATGACACCCAACCAAGACTCAGCAAATCATCAATCTTCTTTTTCAGCTCGTCGGCCCAGGGCGCCGGCCACACATGCTCGTCTGCAACCATATCTTGACTCTTCGGGAAGGGAAATTGCCAACCTACCCTGCTTTCAACGACGATCATATGGTGATGCCAACCATACACCTTGTTCTGAGTGTCCAAAAACAAACCTTGTACATTTCGAATTGAGGACACGCTCACTACAGATTTTCCTTTCAAGGTGGTTCGGGTCGTCCGATAGAATTGGCGAAAAACTTTATTACATGGCTCGTAGCCAAGAAATCTGCATACTACGATGAAGCAAGACAAGATCCTAACGGTGTTGCCACTTAGCTCCATGGGCACACAACCTGAATCCTCAAGGAACTCGTTGATAAAAGGGTCTAGGGGCAACCTCAAACCGAGCTCAAACTGTTTGTAGAAGAAGGCAACTTTCTCTTTGCTGGAAAGGAGGGACTGTCTACGAGGCTCATATTCTTTTTGGCTGAGATACTCAAGCCTGTACGATGCAGCATGAACCCTGAAAGAGTCTCGTAGGGAGTCTATCATCAGCTTCCCAGTATTACCCTTCCTCGTGCTAACCTTGGTAATGGCCCAATCACCTTGTGCCCCGGCTCCGAAGCCTCGTTCATTCCTCCCAACTCGTACACCGGTGTGGAAAGCGTCAACTATTCGAACGTCCCCAGCACTTGTACTGGCCTCATTTGCTTCTTGGGCTGGTTGACTAGGGCGGCCGTTGTGATCCATGTCTACAAAACAAGGAAAAAGAGAAGGGGAATCAGTCCTAACATCCGTAGGCGACGACCTATCTAAGGGCAACCTAGATTCTCCTAAGACCAAATCCCTAAGTGAATCACGACGGGACAATGAGTAGTGAGTTTGAATGTGGTTGGGTAGGTCGTTCATTGACCTGAAAGGCGTTACCCTTGGGTCATCTTCCTCAAATTCTCCAAGGACCTCTTCAGTGGGAAAACCCAGGCTCTCATTTTCAAAGCTGAACTTTACCAGAATTGAAGAACACTCAGTCAATGGGATTTCCCTCCAAATACCCCTAGCACATTTATATACCCTTTGATTTAACCCAAAACCAAATTTAACTCCTCTCTCAAAGCTCACCGTTCTGGGTCCCATTAAACAAATTCTTAAACCCCAAGAAAACCCAGAAAACAAAGAACAAACGAAGAAATTACCTGGTACTGGGTTAGAAGATGCGTTTTCCGATGAGTTTACAGGCGGCAAGTCCAAGAAATCCCTAATCCACGCTGCAAGGTTGCTTAGAGGTGGTGAAGCCAGAACAATCTGTGTTGCCGGAAAACGTTTGCACGGTGGTCGGAGTTCTCCTTGCTGGCTGCCGGAAATTGCCTTTGCTGTTTGCTCTCAGTAATCAAGGTTTCGAAAAGCTTGAAATGGAGGAGGGAGGAAGCTTTTATACTTGGGGAAGATGAGGGGTTGGTACCTGGGAAATCCAAACGACGAAATGATGGGGGACATTAAATACCCTCTGTGATTTCCGAGGAGAATGTCCCATCATGGGACGTGTGTCAATTAATGAGGTGATCCTAGCCGCCCACGTCACCCTTGCTGACGTCACAACAATTCAAATTTCAAAATTGACGGTCGTACGGATAACCCTAAGAAAAAGCGCGAACTCCTGGCCCGTCAAGACGACCCATGAGTTGGGGGCTACTGAACGGGATATTTCGTGATGGACCGGGCCCAATATATATCTACGAACTATGGGCTATTAAGCCCACAAATGGATCAAGATCAATGAAGCCCATCAATGTTTGGAGACATGGCCCGTCGATACGCTAGGTGGCAGTCGTCGCCAATGAGCGACCAAGCCCATCTAACGACGAGTCTTCCCTTCACAAGCCAGAATCCATTCCAACGTAGAACGACGGTCGTCGCTATGGAGCGATCTGACTCGCTCGTCCACTCGCTCATCGAGTCTTGATAAGGCGACGATCCTCCTGGACATACAGCTCCAGGTCGTCCCTTCGTTTAGCTTCCTCAATAAGCTTGATTAATTAGCTATTTTAAGCTAAGGTCAGATCTGACACTGGGACATTCTGTGCGTGCAATCATGGAAGTAGTAATAGCTCCAAAAGACGTGCAGGTTGACTTTCCTTTATAAGCCAAACTACTTATTCGTGTCAGACACCACAGTGTCCTTAATTAGGCGGAGCAATCACGGCGTGACACGTGTACGCCTAGGGAACCAAGATGATCCAACGGTTGGCAGCAACCCAATCCAACGGTTCATATGAAAACCCTAATACCACCTCATCCACTATAAATATGGGAACACAATCATGGACAAAGGTAATGCATTTCTGCATATTTACGTACACACACCCTCTCCATATTATTACCACTATTTTCCAGTCCAAACGCTGATTCTCACGCCGGAGGGGCTTGCCGGAAGACCCCTGGCGCAGTTTCACGGTTGTTTTTTTGTGTTGTGCAGATCCGGAGTCAGCTCAATCATTTGCTGGACACAATACCTGAGCCCAAACACATTCCTGCACCATCAAGTTAGAAATTAGTTAACATTTTTGGATTGTTGGTATGAATTAAGGTTCATTTGTTGATGAAAAGGTGAGTGGCGATTGTTGAAATGGGGTAGCTTCCATTCAAGGTATAACACATCAATTTATTTAACGATTTTAGGTATTAAAAGAAGAACATGGGTAGTGAGACATCATTGGATCAATAGAATGGACAACCTTTATTTAAGCCTCTCCCAAATTCCATATGATGTCTGTTTGTTACATGTTCATGTCCTTAACAAACTTGTGTCTGTAAAACTAATTAATGGATCGCATCGAGAAATCAATTTCAATCTAAGGCTCCGTTTGTTTCATGTAAAACATTTTTCGGAAAATATTTTCCTTGTTTTCGGGTGTTTGTTTCAAGTAAAATGTTTTCCGAAAAATGTTTTACCTACTTTCGAGTGTTTGGTAACCACTTGTAAAAGAAAGTCAAATGTAAAACATTTTACAAGGATGTAAAAAAAGGAGGTTTTCTTTGTAAAATGATTTACCAATTTCAAATTCGTAAATCATTTTACAACTCTTGTTCTTGGCCTTAATGTACAACTCATATTACACTCGGTACAACATAATAATAATAATAATTAAAAAAAAAATTTAACTGCCCCCACCCACCCCACCCCCCCCCAAAAAAAAATTTTTTTTTTTTTGGAAACCGCCCCACCCACCCCCTGCCTACCCCACCCCCACCCCACCCCCCCCCCCCAAAAAAATTTTTTTTTTTTTTTTGGAAACCGCCCCACCCACCCCGCCTACCCCACCCCCACCCCCCACCCTCCCCCTACCCCCCAAATTTTTTTTTTTTTTTTTTTTTTGGAAACCGCCCCACCCGCCCCGCCTACCCCACCCCTACCCACCCCCCCACCCCCAAAAAAATTTTTTTTTTTATTTTTTTTGGAAACCGCCCCACCCACCTCGCCTACCCCACCCCCCCAATTTTTTTTTTTTTTATTTTTTATTTTTTTGGAAACCGCCCCACCCACCCCCTCACTTCCCCCCAAAAAAAAAAATTTTTTTTTTTTTTGGAAACCGCCCCACCCACCCCGCCTACCCCACCCTCCCCTCCCAAAAAAAAAAATTTTTTTTTAATTTTTTTTTTTGGAAACCGCCCCACCCACCCCCGCCTACCCCACCCCTACCCCCAAAAAAATTTTTTTATTTTTTTGGAAACCGCCCCACCCACCCCCGCCTACCCCACCCTCCCCCAAATTTTTTTTTTTTTTTTTTTTTTTTTTGGAAACCGCCCCACCCACCCCCGCCTACCCCACCCCTACCCATTTCCCACCCCAAAAAAAAAAAATTTTTTTGGAAACCGCCCACCCACCCCCGCCTACCCCACCCCACCCCAAAAAAAAAAATTTTTTTTTTTGGAAACCACCCCACCCACCCCCCGCCTACCCCCCCCCAAAAAAATTTTTTTTTGGAAACCGCCCCACCCACCCCCTACCCACCCCCCCCCCCCCAATTTTTTTTTTTTATTTTACACCCCCTACCCACCCCCCCCCCCCCCCCAAAAAAAAATTTTTTTTTGGGGGGGGGGGGGTAGGCAGGGGGTGGGTGGGGCGGTTTCCAAAGTTGATTTAAATTAATAAAAAAAAGTGACATTTTCGGAAAACATTTTTGTCAAATTTGCCAAACAACTGAAAACAAGATCATGATATTTTACAAGAAAACATTTTACATGGAAATCTATTTACATGAAAACATTTTACAAGGAAACCTTTTTACATGAAATCATTTTACATGAAAACATTTTTCGGAAAATGTTTTACGCGAAACAAAAGGAGTCTAAAATTTTAATTAATTTACCAAAATCCATTATAATGGCTGCATATCATGTGACCAACCACCAGCTAGAGGGTTGACTGCCAACCCACATGCAACCCCTCTTTATTTAGAATTTTATTTGTTTAATTAAACAAATTATTAACTTGTCATCTTGAATCTGAGGACTTATATAATTAATTTCCTCAGACTGATTGAGTTGGGCAATTACGATGGCATCGAAAACAATACTGCAGCAGCCATTGACGATCGGCAGCAGCTTCGTTATCCTTTTACTTTTACTTGTGTCGGAAGTAATTGAATCGCGGGAGCACTTCATTGTCGAGAGCTTGCCAGGCCTGCCTGGAAAGCTTCCTTTCAGACTTGAAACTGGGTATGTACGTACATATAACATTATACACTATACAATATATCTAAATGGCAATATGATGGATTCATATATTGTGCGTATTAATCCATCAGCTTATTACTCGTATATCACTCATATATTAATCATATATGAGCGATATATGATCCGTATGATCTTGTTACTAATTAAGAGCCACCAAAGCTGCTAGCCTTAAAAAATTTACTGCTTAGTGATGGTTTCTTATTTTTTTTTGTGAGAAAATTCTGTAGTTATGTTGGAATAGGAGAATCAGAAGAAGTGCAATTATTCTACTACTTTGTGGAGTCGGAAAGGAATCCGAAACAAGACCCTCTCATGCTTTGGCTCACTGGTGGCCCTGGTTGTTCTTCCCTCTCTGCTATCGTCCATCAAAAAATCGGTATATCTGCATAAAATTTACTCCCTCTGTTATGAAATGATTAATTAATGTTCCTTTTGACGTGATAAAATTATTTTAAAATGTAGAGTAATTAGTTACTTATACTTTCTTAAAATTGCATAAAAACTACTACTGCATTGCAAAAAAAAAAAAAAAACCGTAAATGTGACAATCTTTTAGATATGAAAACGCGGTTGTAAATGTATTTTTACATTTTGGTTGTCCACGCAACACTGGTTGGCTCTTAGAAATGTTTAAGCTTAAAATTTCCTTATGTTTCAAAAAAAAAAAAAAAATTCTCTTCAATTATATCATCTTTTTCTTTAAGTTTCACTTTTTTTTCCGTCGAGTTGACTAAACTGATATAGTGTGCATAACACCAGAAAACTGCTATGGAAAGGAAACTCTGTTATGCAGGTCACACCCTTAACACAAGTAATGAAGCAAGGCAATAAATAGACTAGAAAGCTTAATTATTGGTTTTAGTTAGTTGAACTTAGGTGTATTAATCTTCTATTTAGTCATTGGTTGACTTTTTTGTGTATTTATATATATACATCTGTATATTTTTGTATGTGAATTAATGGTACTAAAAATGTTAAAAAATGGCTTAAAATAAAATCTTCTACTTGTGCTCAGGTCCATTTACTTTTAACTATGAAGGGTCAAGTGCGGAGGAGCCAGTTTTGGAGTTGAACCCATTCTCGTGGACAAAGGTCTTTCAATTTTATCTTTGCTTCTTAAATAGTCAGTGATTTTTGATCCACTCATGACATAGTGACTTAGATGCAAAACAATGAGAAAAAACTATACTCGATCCATCCATTTCATAATAAATATCGCACTTATTTTTTTGGTTCGTTCTAAATAAATGTCGCATTTCCAAATAAGGATATAATATATCATTGCAGCATATATACTTTAGGTGGCAAGTATAATATTTTTGGATCAACCTGTGGGCGCTGGATTTTCCTATGCAACAACTTCAGAAGCTTACACTATGAACGATACACTATCAGCTCAACATACTTGTGATTTTCTTAGGAAGGTAGAGGAGGACAATTTCTCTTTCTCGCTCTCTCTCTCTCTCTCTCTCTCTCTATATATATATATATACACACACACACACACTCATATATATATGTATGTATAGATGTGTGTGTGGGTCTATTCCCCACCGTGATATTCCTATTGTTGTGCGCAGTGGCTAGTTGATCATCCTATGTTTCTTGACAATCCATTATACATCGGTGGCGATTCTTATGATGGAAAATTGCTGCCAATTATTGTTCAAGAGATATACAATGGTACTAACAATCTCCTTCGTCACTCTAAACTAAGAACGAAGGAAAGATTGAATTTATGATCGAACATGCATTATTTAGTTGAAAACTAAAAAAAATCTAGTAAAATAAAACACTTAACAAGTCTCTCATAATCTGCTTACAAAATCAACTCAAGGTCTTGTTAGTGAATTTTCTTCCGCTTATTTAATTTGCAGGTAATGAAGTTGGAAGGGAGCCATGGATAAATATCAAAGTAAAAAGTTCGATCAACAAAATGAAATTCTTGGAGTTATACGTGCTTTATTTAAATTCATTTGTCATTAATAATAAGAAGAGGAATAACAATTCAAGGCTTTTCGTATAGACCTACGAATGTAAGTTGATTTTCGGATACCATATTTTGCAGGGATACTTGCTTGGTAATCCTTTAACTGATACAAACAATGATTTCAACTCAAAACTTGCGTTTGCACATCGTTTGGCGCTTATATCAGATGCACTCTATCAGGTGAACTTTATTCATTATCCTTAATCTACAAATTAACATTGCATTTAATTACATTTTCCTAGTTCAACTTGAAGCGATTGCTAATGTCCGGCCACTAATAATTTTGATGAGTCTTCTCTTTAGTCGCTCAAAAGAAATTGCCACGAAGAGTACTTGGATGTAGATCCTAACAACATTTTGTGTGTAAATGATCTTCAAGAAGCTGACAAGGTAACAAGATATTCTGCAAATTTGTTAATTAATTTAGGTAAACTCCGCTTTTATTCATTCCACTGTACTTTCAAGCGTGTTTCACTTTTTCAATCGAACTTATGTGTAGTGCCTCGGGAAAATATGGGAAACACATGTTTTGGAACCACGTTGTAGTACTTGGAAATCAAAAAGCAATTTCTTCGGCATGGATCTCAAAGCAAAGTCATTAGATATCCTTAGCTCATTACCTCTACGTCTAAAACCGTGGTGTCGGGTAAGCTATTTTCTTGTTCTTGCTCTCCCTCTCAATCACTTTAATTTAATTACAAGAGTCTTCAATCTTATCAAATCTCTTTCTGTCCATAGGATGACAACTATTTGTACTCCTTTTATTGGGCTAACAGCATAGAGGTTCAAGAAGCTTTGAACATTCGTAAGGTAGATTCTGAATCATATATTTATAAATTACTAAAATTTTTGTTATTGATCAAGAAGAAAAATGGAAGTTTATTTTGAGACGGAGGCAGTATTACATTTGAGTTGGATCTTTGTGCTCACTATTATATCGTGATTGCCAGGAAACCAACAGTAACAAAGATTGGGTAAGATGCAACCAGAGCATGACTTATGTATATGGTTACAAGAAGAAAATGTCTTACACATACAACATTCAAAGCTCTGTGGACTGTCACCGAAATCTCACAAATTTTCATTGCAAAGCTCTAATTTATAGGTAGTTTTCTGAATTATTTCGTTTGATTTATCTAGCATTTTCAAATAAATTATTCAACCTCAATTAATCTTTTTTTTTTTTCCTCAAACAGCGGTGATCATGACATGTTAGTTCCATACGTGGGCACGATGAAGTGGATTAAATCTCTTGACTTGTCACTTGAAACAGACTGGAAACCTTGGTCTGTTACAGGTCAAATAGCAGGGTCAGTTCCCATCCTTGGACTTGATCATATATAGAGTGGCTTTAAGGGTATTTCCATAATTTTTTGGTTTATGCAGATACACAATGAAATACTCGAAAAAGGACTACAAAATGACATTTGCTACGGTTAAGGTGAGAAATTCTTCGAGTGAAAATGATCGATGGTTTAACGACTTTACTCCGTTAGTAATTAAGACTGAATTTAACATGTTCCAATTTCCTAAAGGGAGCGGGTCATACAGCTTCGGAATACAAGACTGAAGAATGTTTTGCCATGGTTGATCGATGGTTTAACGATTATCCTCTCTAAATTAATTACCTTTTTTATATATGCTCCCTCCGTCCCGAAATCTTCCTACCCTTTTTGGTTGTCAAGGTACTTTAAGGAATAAATTTAGGTTAATTTTATTATTCTAATGAAAATTTAAAATTTATTATTGGTACACTATTATAAATATACTATTGTAAATACTATCATTAACAAACTTTAGATGTTCATTAGAATAATCAGATTAACCTATAATTATTTCTCAAAAATTTTCGTGACAACTAAAAAAGTAGGAAGATTATTTCGGGATAATGATAACGGAGTATATGGTTTCAAGTTGTGGGATACAGAATGCTGTAGTAGCAACACGACTGTGAAAGTTAGTTAAATGTTAGTGAGGACCTTTTTGAATATTAGTGATACAGAATGCTGTAGTAGCAACACGACTGTGAATATTAATTGGAATTTGGAACTGATTCTGTGGGATCTATCCTAGTGGCTCTGTGGGCCAATAGGATAGGATGTTGATGAATGATTTCTCCCTCTATTTCCTGTACTTATAAATATTTCAAAAAGTCATCAAAACACCAAAGGTTGAGTATCAAATACTCCAAAACTTATCTTTTTGGCTTTATGGCTTGTAGTGTATCGCGAAAATCGCGGGCTAGATTCACGGTTACAAATGAAGATAAGGACATACGAAATCAAGTAAGTGAAACTATATAGTCTTCAACATACAGGATACGACATCGGTGGTACATATGGCTTGAGGGGTATATACGCATCTTTGGGGTTTTCCTTCAAACCATGTGTACCCTTTTCAAAGAACTTTTTTTCAGAAATATGAGGAGCAGGAGAAGAAGATGAAGGAGAATTTACCTCTTGACTTACCACTTTGTCATTCTGTAGGGTGGATATGGCCATTGCTTGTTGCCCTAATCTCATTCTCTCCATGGCCTCTTCTCAATGCTCCTTTTTTGGCTCAAACTGCCCTTGGGGTGGTGGAGTGTGAAGAGGTTTATTTAAATTACCTTGATTTCCTTCCCATGAGAAGTTGAGATGGTTCCTCCATCCCATATATATTATGTATTGTTGTAGGGGTTATTTTGTGGAGGCCTTGGGTTGTACCCATTCAATGTATGTGCATGTTCATTATCAACAACAATTTGGGCACCATTAGGACAAAAGTTAATAGTATGAGTAACTAAACCACATATAAAACAATCATCATGTGTAACATTGATACTTGGAGAAGTACCATGTTTAGTTAACATGTCAAAATTCTTATGTAATGCCTCTATTTGCCTAGCAAGTTCATCATTCATGTCCAATTCAAGCACACGTCTCACCTTTCCTCTAGTACTCTTTTGTTGGGAGTTAGCACCCAACATTTCAAACAAGCCTTGAGTCTCTTGCGGGGTCTTGGTTCCTAGAAAGCCACCTACAAAGATTATCAACCATGGATTGATTGACAGGATTTAAACCATCATAAAAAATTTTGGTTCAACAATGGAAGAGGAAAATTATGGTGAGGACATTGGACCAACATCATCTTAAACCTATCCCAAGCCTCATGGAAAGGTTCTCCAATTTCTTGCGTAAAGCTAATGATTTGCTGTCCAAATGTGGCCAATATGGGATGGGGATAATATTTGCGTAAAACGCATCATGTAATTCATCTCATGTGCTTATGCTCCTAGGTGTGAGCATCATCAACCATGTTTTAGCATTCCCCTTCATGGTGTAGGGGAAACATTTAAGTCTCATCTGTTCGTCAGTCACTCCCTCTTTTCCTAGGAAGTGTAGTCTCTCAAGAATGTCAAAGGATCTTCGATCGAAAGACCTTGATAATTAGGTGGCATGGCAAAATATCGACCCTTTACCTCAAAATTCTTTACTGCTTCGAACAACATTATGCAAGACACCGATGTGTCTACCTTAGGACATAAGAAGTCTTGCATTCTTTGAGCCGATGGTGCTTTCATCTCGGCTTTTATTTCCTCCTCTACCCTGGTAGTAGAGGGATCAAGTTCTAGGTCACTTTCAAGGGGACTGCCTACTTTTAATTCCAAATTCTTAAGGCGTCGACCTAGTTTATCAACGTCGACGTTCAATGGCTACAAGGTAGGAATCAAAGAACGTCGATCAAGCATGCACAAAGAAAATTAACTTGTTCAATCACAACAAGTCCCCGACAACGACACCAAAAACTTGATGGAGGATTTCTCCCTCTATTCCCTGTACTTATAAACACTCCAAAAATCCATCAAAACACCCAAGGTTGAGCATCAAATAGGTCTAAAGATATACCATTTGGATGGGTGAAAACACATACATCAGATGTAGACAATAAATTGTTGAATTGTTCAAGACAATGAAAAACTTCTCAGTGTGGGTATCAAATTTGAGGTAGTTGGTCGCACAAGAACTATGTAGGTTGTGTTTTAACTAAGGTGCAACCCCAATTTGCCCCAAGTAATATTAAAATCACAAAAAAATGTAACAAAATTTGGTTCACAAAAGTCATGATTTTGGTGGTGTTTTTATTTAGAGTGTGGTGGGTCCACAACCAATGCAATCAACAAAATATTGTCACCTTATTTTATATCCATCTTTCTATAATCTTATTTTGTGTCCCTAGCATTTCCCGTTTTCTCGTGAGAGCAAGTATTAACAAGCGTTGGTAAGTGTGATGGTTTGTGGTAGAGTGATGGTTTAAAACATGTTTTTTCTTAATGAATTGAATCATCACAAGACCATGAAATTGCTCACTTAAAAACATATTTTTTTCTAATAGTTAGAAAAAGAAAGGCAAAAAGCATTTTTTTTTGGTCGCTGAATTTTAGGGCAGTTAAGCTTTTATTTTTTCCAATGTTCTCAATGAACTTTTCATGTTTTTACAATGTTCTCACTTCATCCATAATTTTGCTAAAAATAAAGTCAATCACGTGACTAACTTTCATTAAATTTATAATGGGTTAATTACTATTTAGGGCCTGAGGTATTATACCTGTTCTCGTAGAGGGGCCTATTATAGTTTCCTTTTCAATTTAGGGCCTCACGTTAAAAAAGTTAGTCAATTAAGGGAAAACTAACGATTTTGGTTAAAAAACCCAGTTAACTCCCCATGTGCCAACCACGTGCGTATTTAATGAGGGCATTTATGGCATACGAACAACTCCAAAACGCTTTCTTCTCCATGTACGCTTTCTTCCATGGCTGTGGCACATAAGCTAAGGCGCGAAACAAAATATTTGACCAAACGCATTTAGGGTTCTTGTGCAAACGATTAGGGTTCTTCATCTACGAAATTGGTGATCCAGAGTGCGATTGAGAAGGGTTTGAAGATGACCTGGTGCAAAAGGAAGAAGAAGGGTTGCATTTATCCTGCCACACCTGATTACGGTAATCATTCAACTTAAACTGTTGATTATGTTGTTGTATAGAACAATCCATGTGATAGTGTTCAAAAATTCAACGTAGTACAATATCTGTGTTGTTGTTGTGTATTTTGAGAAAAACATAGTAATGGACTGATTTTTTTTTGTTGTGGTCCTGTAAAGTGTTATTTTTTTATTGTTGTGGTCCCCTATTGATGACATAATGATATGGTCCCCTTTTGGACAAATATATTGCTCTGATTCTAGTCTTGATTGTTTTTTTTTTTTTTTCATTTGTGTAGATGATCCCTCACATTTTACTATTAAACTACATCACGGGGGTTACTTTCCTAATGATAGTCAAGATAGCTATAAAGGAGGGGATGTTGCATGGTTTGATTATTTTGATGTTGATTGTGTGTCAATGGTTGAGCTTCAAGCAGCTGTTAAAGAGGCTGGTGTAGTTACTCATGAGTATACATTGTTTCAGAACACAGGTGGGAAAGGAGTTTTTAGACTTAGGCTCATTCAAAATGATAGAGATGCAGCTGATATATCAATGTTTATGCCTAGTAAGAAACCAATAGTGGAATTATTTGTTGAGTTAGATAAAGGAAAGGGAATATTGGGAGATGAGGTTAATAGGTCTGCAAATGAGGATATTGGTGATGAAGTGCCTCATGAGTCATTATATGATAGTGAGTATGAGCAATCTGATGATGACATTCATTTAGAAGCTGATGGTATTGGAGCTAGTGGTAGTAAAAAACAGACTGATGAAACAGAAAACAATAAGATGGTTATCTGGGAGTATGGTGCTGGGAAGAAAGGCAAAAGTGTGAATGATGAGTATGATTCGGATGATGGGTTGAAGGATTATGAAAGTGAGGATGAAGAACAGATTGGTAGGCCTATTGGGAAGATATTCAATAGAAAGGTTGATATGGTGAAACCTTGCTTTCAGTTGGGAATGGAATTTGCTGATCACAAGGAGTTGGTTGAAGCTATTAAGAAGCATTCAATTGATGAGAAGAAAAACATTTACTTCATTAAGCAAGTTAAGCAAAGGGTTAGGGCTAAATGTAAAGAGCCATGTCCTTGGCTTGTTTTTGCTTCCAGATGCCAGAGAGAATCAAACTTGGTGATTAAGACCTTAAATACCAATCACACATGTGGATTACAGTACAGGAATAGCCATGTCACACCTAGATGGTTAGCAGCCAATCATGTTAATGAATGGAGAGCAAATCCCACTCAACCTGCAAAAGCATTTAAAAAAATGGTGTTTGAGAAATACAGCGCAAATATATCCATGGCACAATGCTATAGAACAAAAAGAAAAGCATTGCAGATGATTGAGGGCAGTGTGTCTCAGCAATATGGAAAGTTGTGGGATTATGCACATGAGTTGAGGGCTAGAAATCCTGGTAGTTCAGTTTATATGACAACTGAAGATGGAAGTGTGATGGCAGGGAAAGCTATTTTTGAAAGGTTCTATGTTTGTTTAGGAGGGTTGAAACAGGGATTCAAATTATGTAGGAAGGTGATATGCTTGGATGGGTGTTTTTTGAAAGGTGAGCATGGAGGACAGTTACTAGTAGCTTGTGGTATAGATCCTAACAACAACTGGTTCCCATTCTGTTATGCCATTGTGGAAGCTGAGACTAGAGAAACATGGCACTGGTTTATCAAACTGATGATTGATGATATAGAACTTAGAGATGATAGTGAGTATATGATCATGTCAGATAAGCAGAAGGGGTTAATAGATGCAGTTTCTACTTTCATGCCTAATGCTGAACACAGGTTTTGTGTGCTCCATATGCTAGGCAATATGAGGACAGCAGGTTTCAGAGGGATAGTCCACAGAGATCAGCTTTGGAATGCTGCATGTGCTACTACAGAGTCCAGGTTTAAGAGTGTAATGGGTGAAATTGCTGCATATAACACTGAGTGTTTCAAGTGGTTTCAGGACAAACCACCAGAGCAGTGGTCTAGGTCTCATTTCAGAACAAATACAAAATGTGACATCCTCTTGAACAATCTGGCAGAGAGTTTCAACAGCTTCATTCTAGAGGCTAGAGAGAAGCCAGTGCTGGCATGCCTTGAGAGTATTAGGAACATGTTAATGGGGAGATTGGAAGAGAATAGGCAGAATGCTGATAATAAATGGAAGGGGATGTGGTTATGTCCAAAAATCTCGTAAGGAACTTGAGAAAAGAAAGTCTAAGGTCAATGATTGTATACCAAGGTCCGCAGAGCCGGGAAATACCAGGTTGAGACTATCGGTGGTAGTCAACATTCATCAATTTGATGGATAATACTTGCACTTGCGTAAAGTGGGAATTATCGTGATACCATGTAACCATGCCATTTGTTGTATGTTCTTGAACTATGAAGCACCTGAGAAGTATGTGGCAGATTGTTATAGAGTTGAAACCTACAAAAAGGTTTACTCTTTCATGATAAACCCTATGGATTCACCAGATATGTGGCCAGAGACAGGTTTGCCTCCAGTTCATCCACCCAATCACAAAAGGACTCAACCCGGGTAGACCAAAGAAACCGAGGAAGAAAACTAACCAAGGTTTGAAGCAAGATGGAGGGGTGAAGAAGGAGCCTCGGACTCAGAAGTTGAAAAGGACTCAGTATGTGATGACAATCAGATGCACTCTTTGTAAGGTGTTGGGACACAACAAAGCCCACTGTACAATGAATGTAAGCCATTTACCATTTCCTTTATTTTATGAACAATGAATGTAAGCCATTTACCATTTCATTGTATGTGTGTACAGGTGGAGGCTGGTAGTAAGGAGAAGCAGATACATAAATGCAGCATTTGTAAGCAAGAAGGGCACAACAAAGCCAGATGTCTCATGAAAGAACCACCATCAGCAAGTGTACAAGCTCCTCAATCACCAACAATCCCTACACAATCACTATCACCACAGACTTTCTCATCACCAACTCAATCACTAGTTACTCAGGCAACACCATCAATACCTACTCAAGCAACCACTCCAACTCTGAAAAAGGTTGTATGTTTGTTCTCTATTTTCCTTATCAATTTCAATATTTCAATGATTAACTGTCATTATATGAAATTCATTTACTCTTTCCTTTATTTTATGAACAGAAACATAAATGCAAAAGATTTGTAAGCAAGAAGGGCACAACAAAGCCAAATGTCTCATGAAAAAAACACCATCAAAGCAAGTGTACAAGAAACTCCAATCACCACGTACATTCCCATCACCAAGTGGACAAGCTCCTCAATCACCAACACTCCCAACACCACCACTATCACCACAGACATTCCCATCACCAAGTGGACAAGCTCCTCAATCACCAACACTCCCAACACCACCACTATCACCACAGACATTCCCATCACCAAGTCTATCACCACTTACTCAAATTTTACACCACCAATACCTACTCAAGCAACCAAAAAGGTTGTATGTTTGTTCTCTATTTTGCCTGATGAATCTCTTTCAGTTTACAAAATTATATCATTGTCCTTAACCTTAACTTGTATGTGTAGGTCTCTAGAGGGTATGCAACAAGAACTTCCAAGGAGAAAACACATGAGACTAGAGAAACAATAACAGAGAAGGAGAGAACAGGGGGGAAGGTAACAAGAACAGAGAAAGAAAGAATACAAGGGAAGGTATTTTTCTTGCACAATTATCTATTATATTTTTTTTTCACAATACAAAAGGATTAAGTTACTTCTAATTTTTTTAGGGTTCGAAGCAATCACCATCAGCAGCTAAACCAAAGAAAGAACTTGTAAGACTACCAATGTCAAATAGGCTCAGAGCAAAGTTTCAATTTAAAAAGGTTGAAGGGATAATTGATGTAGATGCTGAAACTGAAGAGGAAGAACCAGAAAGTGAACCTGCCATGGCAATGTCCCAACCTCCACTGCAGACCAAAGAAATCAAGGTTAAGAATCCCTTTGCTTCCATTCAAGTTAATGGAGAAGATGGAACAGGCAGTTCCAACACTCAACCATCAACCATTTCAAAACCTTACATTCAAAAAGGTGGAAAGAGATTTGTGACCTGGAAGGATTTGAGGGAGACTGCAAAAAGATTACATGCAAAGGACATTGAAGAAAGGAAGAAGTGAAGAACCATGTGTCAGGCAAATTTCTAGAGAATCTGATTCTCTTTCTTTTGGACATATATTAAACTTTGTGGAGAATGTGATTCTCTCTTTCTTTTGGACAAATTTGTCACTTTATATTATGGATGTGGATGTGTGATTAGCTAATACTTTATTGACCAAATGTGGTCTTTAGGAGCCTTTTTGTTGACTGGTATTTTGGCAAAAACACTTAAGATCATGTGAATTGTGTCATCTTTTGATATTCAACTCATATTCCAGTTCTTTGTGTTCAATACATGTCATTTTTTGTGTTTAGTTCAAACTATAATCATGTGCAGGTTTGATGCAAACTTAAAACAGAGATTAAACAGAGATTAAAGGTAATCATATGGGCTTTGAAAACCATTTCATTCATTTCCAATAGACATTACAATACACCATTACAGTACCACCAAAAATTCCAAAACCAAGCAATACAACCTGACTTACAAACACCCTAAATAACATCCATTCATACTTTAATCAAAATACCCAATAACTTGGATTCATACTCTAATCAATATACCCAAATCGCAATACAGGCACAAACCAAGAGGAAGAACAAAATTTTTTGTGTTCTTTTCAATCTTGCAATTTCGGACTCCATTTCATTTCTCTTTCGAATCAATCCAGGTATGATCATCTTCGATCTTGCGCACATCTCTTGATCATACCATGAAAAATACCCACAGCCATCATACCTCTTTGGGCATTGATGAAATCTTCGGCCTGGATTGTTTTCAGTCCATGATGTCTGCAATCGCGCCATGCTACCACACCTGCAGAATACGTTTTGATTCATGTTCAAACCCTAAATTATTTCCCCAATTTCGATTTTGGTTTCTTTGAGCTTAAACTGGTTTATGAGCCACAGCCATGGAAGAAGAAGAAAGCGTTTT
This sequence comes from Adenophora triphylla var. japonica, assembly GCA_022495995.1. Classification (NCBI taxonomy): domain Eukaryota; kingdom Viridiplantae; phylum Streptophyta; class Magnoliopsida; order Asterales; family Campanulaceae; genus Adenophora; species Adenophora triphylla. The sequence goes on from JAFEMH010000908.1 coordinate 451,088, forward strand.
GGAGTTGTTCGTATGCCATAAATGCCCTCATTAAATACGCACGTGGTTGGCACATGGGGAGTTAACTGGGTTTTTTAACCAAAACCGTTAGTTTTCCCTTAATTGGCTAACTTTTTTAATGTGAGGCCCTAAATTGAAAAGGAAACTATAATAGGCCCCTCTACGAGAACAGGTATAATACCTCAGGCCCTAAATAGTAATTAACCCATTTATAATCAACTTAAGTTTCATTAAGCTTTTAACAAACTTGCTCCTGATGTGTACACCGACTAAATTATGGGCGGTAAATCACCCGCCATGAAAACTTAACGAAAGTTAGTCACGTGAGGTCATTGACTAACATTCAGTGTTTAATAATATTATGGACGAAGTGAGAATATTGTAAAAATATGAAAAGTTCAAAAAGTTTAATAATAACATTGTAAATTGACAGTTAGAGAGATGAAAAGATGTTTTTGAATTTTTTTTTATTTTTTTATTGAGATCTTGTGTTTTACAAAATACAATTATTACCACCATCGAATTTATCCTTATCATTTATTTCCTAAATTATTTACTCAATAAAATATTTTGTGTATTTAGTTATAATACCCCCTCCATCTCAAAATAATCTTTCAACTTTTTTCGCATTAATAAACTTTGAGTAATTATTTTAGGTTGATTTAATTATTTTAATGAAAATATGAAATTTGTTATTGATAATATTGTTGATTAATAAGTGCCTATTTTATAGGTACTTATAGAATTATATTACATTATTTAGATTAGTTTTTAGTCCATTTTTAGTTCATTTTAAATCATTATATATATTATTATTCGCGGTTATTATGATTGGTGGTATTTTTGCGGTTGATACAAGTTTTTGGAGTATATACTTGGCATAAAACATGGCTTATAAAGTGTATTGGACATTGGTGGATGATTGAGGACAAAGATGGAGCATTTTGTAGAAGAAAATGAAGAGAAAAGAACTTTTATTGTTTGATACGACAGAGCGTGCAAACTTAGCACGGTCGTGCAAAGGCTGGCAAGGAGAACGTCAGAAATTAAAATTCTGCATGACAATGCAAAAATATAAGTGCTGCAATGCAAAGTGAAAAAATGCAAATTTTTGGAGGTACCTTTTGAAAGAGCCCTTTAGGAAATTCTTGACTTTTGGCTCTTGGCCTATAAATGGCGGTTGTATAGATCAGATTGGGACATCCATAAATATTGTAAACATACTCTAGATCAATTTGTATTTCATAAACATCAATTATTCCTAAATCATTAAATATGTTTGAGAATTTCTTAGTGTTCTTGTACTTTTTGAAGATTGAAGTTTATGCAAGTATAGAAGGTCTTCATCAATCCATTGGATCTCCCTTATCATTTATCAATACTAAGGATCTCTTTCCCTATTTTCTTATCTATGTATTGTTCTAGTTTCTTTCTTGTTAGAGTAATTATGGGAAGAGAGTAATCCTCTATTTCTTGGGATTGAAAACTCAACAATATTGTATTTCGTCTATGTAAATCATGTATCACCTTCTCTTCATCTAAATAAATTATTTTCCTATTGTTTTAATGTCTACAAATAGGAGACGCCCATATTTGTATGATCCTAGTTAATCAAGAGAATTACTTAGCCGTGAATCTTAATTAACAGAATTATATGAATTGAACTAGACTTTATTAATCACGAGTTAGATTAATTGTCTAGGGATGATCATTTAGTGAAAAATACGTAAATTTAATATAAACTTAATGGATTTTGACTAATGTACAGAACCACGAGAAAGGTCGCATTAGCTCAAAATATGTGTGTTATACCTTGATCGTGAGAAGTTAACACAACTTAGCGTATCATCTTTGATTTATGACTTGAATAATATTACAAAATATTATTTATATGATGATTGCATATTATTTGAATTCCAATCCCGGACATATTTTTATCATAAGGTTCAATCCAAATTAGAGTAGTTTGTATTGTTTCTAGTATCCTTATCAAATAAAAAATTTCCCTCAATCTCATTTAAATATAAATCTCAATATAAGCAACATCAATCAATAGTAACTTTGTCCTTGTGGGATTCGATCCATATTTTTCCTTTCTATACTACATCTACATCGTGCACTTGTAATATTAAAATGAGCTGTTATGGTTAATATTAACAAGTTTTTAGCGCCTTTGTCGGGGACAACAATTTATTATTTAAGTGTTTGCTTATATTCGATTTTTTTCATTATTTTTTTATTATTTTTTTTCACTTTTAATATTCTTCCAAAGTGTTTTTTGTTTGAGTATTCCATTAGGTACTCTTGGTTTACATGAAAAGAAGACGAAAAATTCTTTAAGATTTTGATCCCGAGCCAATGTTGTTGTTGCCTGGAACAACGATTTACTATTTAGTGTTTGCTTTTATTTATCTATATTTTTAGTTTTATTGTTTTTTATTTCATTTTAACTATTCTTCCAAAGAAGATTTTCTTTGAATGTTCCATTAGGTGTTCTTGGTCTATATGAAAATAAGTCGAAAAATTCTTGAAGATTTTGATCACGAGCCAGAAAGAAATTTTCGTGAAAGACTTAGAAAACTTAAAGAAGTATTCCAAAAAAAAAAGATGGGAGAACCAGTGACAAGTACCTTGAAGGATTTCGTAAATCCAAGTGCCCCGGGGATAAGGTCACCAATAGTTGTGTCGAACCCCGATGCGGCTAACTTTGAAATAAAGACGCAATTACTTCATATGGTTTTAAACAACCAATACAGTGGATCGGCATTTGAAGACCCTTATCTCCATGTTCAAACATTTTGGAGTATTGTGGCACCACAAGAATTCAGTGTGTCACACTGAAGTCAATAAGAATGCGTCTTTTTCCTTTCTCATTAAAGGATAAGACAAAGTAATGGTTGAACTCGGTTCCACACGATTCTTTGACGACATGGGACCAAGTACAAGAAGCTTTTCTTGGGCGTTTATTTCCACCAAGCAAGACCGCTTTACATTGGAACATAATCATAAAATTTGGTCAAAGAGGGAGATGAATCACTCTATGACACTTGGGAGAAGTATAAGGAACTCTTAAGGATGTAACCCCACCATGGCCTAGAGAAGTGGTTGATTGTACACACCTTCTACAACGGTCTCTCCTTCAAAACAAGAGAGAAAATTGATGTCGCGGCAGGAGGTGCACAAATGAACAAGGCAGTAGATGAAGCATGTGATTTGATCAAGAATATTGCTTTAAATCATTATCAATGGTCAAACAAGAGGGATCAACTACAAGGGACCTCATGGAGTTAAGTAACAACTTCGTCACTGACCTATTGACATTTTTACCTATTCTGAGGAATATCTTTGTATGATTTCATCCCCAACCTAAGTACTTAGCTTACTATGTCATCCTTCTGTCTCATTTTCGTCTATATCTCCGTTAAATCAGCCTATGTGGCACGTTGACGTCATTAAAATGCTGACATGGCTTGGCCTTTGACTTGTTGACCTGGTGGTACACCCTGGATAAATACATCACGGGTGAATCCACATGCTATTCCACGTCACAATTCTGCACTTGATATGCACGTGTTAAGTAAATGGGTGGGTTAATGAAGATATTTTAGGGGAATTTAGGGGAAAGAGATAGAGGAAATTGAAGCAAATTGTGTTCGGCGCTTAAGAGACGAAATTGAAGGAGGAACCGATCAAAGGAGAAATCAAAGGCGTTTTGAAGTAAATTTCTTGGCGTTTAACTATAAGTATTTCATCTTAGGTTCATTCTTTTGAAGATTTGCAGTATCATGGACTAAGGTAATGCAATTTTACATATTCACGTGTACACACACTCACCATATTTTTTCATCACCTTTCTCCAGTCCAAACGCTGATTCTCACGCCGGAGGGCCTTGCCGGACAAGCCCCGGCGCAGTTCACGGTGTATTTCTTGTTTTGTGCAGATCGGAAGTCAGCCCAAATCATTTGCTAGACCCAGAGCTGAGCCCGAACGTATTCCTACGTCATCAATAACTTTCTCAGATGGGGCTAACCTGTCCTTGAATGATGTAATTTCTGCGGAGTTCACTGCAGGGCTAGATGCAGATTTCTGGGTGAGTATTGTGGAACTGAATGGTTAAGCATGCTATAATGCTGAAGAAAATGCAGTCGGGAGCTTGAAGAAGTCCCTCTATTTCTTCCTACCAGCTGGTTCCAAGCCTGAGATTCGCGAAATGGAGGATTTTGGGAGAGGTACTGACAGATACAAGTGTCCTACAATCTACAAGGCTTCTGTCTATGCCTTGGAAAAACAACAAGCTCAAAATGAGAAATGGACTGAAGAACATTGTGTGAAGTGGGCACTCTTGAGATGTGAAGCTTTTATGGCAGGTTGGTTTGATTGCCAAAAGAGGGCAAGGTACGCTAAAGCTCCCAGAAACTCTATGATGATCTTTCAGAAAGACTTAAAAGATCACAAGAAATGGATTCGGCAAGCTTATCAATTGTGTGCATTTGTTCTGTTCTTCATCGAGTTCAACTTCAGAGCATATGGTAGCGGATGGAGTAGGTCTAGTGATGCAGATTATGTGAGGAGAGCGGAAAAGTTCACTGAATCGGCTCAGATGGGAACAGTGCTCAAGTATCTAGACAATGAGAAGTTGTTTGGGAGCACTTTCTTATGGATTGGTATGCAGAGGGTTATGGAGGTATAGCGGAGTGAGGTCGCTAATGAGATTATACCTGCCCCTTTTAAGCTAAGAGCTAGTGCAGCTCCTGCTGGCAAGGCATTAATCACTACATCAGTGCGATTATAGCTTCTTTAACAACAGCGAACATCTGGAATCCAATTAAGCTAGAAGCTCGCTATAAGTCAACGTATTTGGCGCTAGTTTCAAAGGCAATCTCACAGATCCTTTCGTATATCACTTAATATTGAATTTTCGTACCCGAATTGGCGAACCACAAGTAATAATAATAAACACTATTATTATTACTTAATAATACTTATACAAGAACAAGGTACAAATGCTTATTGCACACAATTACTAGACTACCACGCTAGATTATATCTCATCAATGGAGAAAGCCTCACAACTCAACTCACGGTTCTTCTTCTCTCACGAAATACACACACCCACAAAAGCCTTCCTACCTATTTATACTTAGCCTAGGTCGGTGAAGGAATTCTCTAGATGAATCTGCCCAAGTCGCCTTCTACGCCAAATCCAGAAGGTTCGTCCCTTTTCTCCAATGGCGGTGGTCTTCAATTTGGGGCTTCTTGAAAACTCCTCAAGGTATGTAGAAATTTCTAGAGAACCCTAATAATTTCTAGAGAACCCTAGTAATTTCTTGGAGAGAGGAAGAGTTAGTGTTGCTCTTTAACACTCCCTCAACACTGACTCTTTCTTCTTGAACCGTACGAGCGGATTTCTCCCACTTGATCCTTGTTGTTGGCTTTGTTCTTCATCGGCGCTCCTTGACCATTTACCTTTCTCTTCAATCGTCTTTATCGTGCGCCCGTTCGTGACATTGCTTACTCCTGATCGTTCTCGGAGCAATTGTGATTGCTTCTCGATATCCACATTCAACGGTGATATCTCTCGAGCTTGTTCATGTGTTGAATCTTGTTGATGTTGCTCCCCCTTTATCTCTAACTTCTTTTCGTCTATGAGCATTGGAGCATCTAAAATTTTATCGATCATTTCAATTATCCCGTCTTCTGAGCCGACATCGTGCAAGCATGCTAATGCTTTAGCAGTGTTGTTGTCGTCTAGATTATCTTTACATCCAACATTGATCATGGCAGCTAGATCTTCGAACCATCGACCTTCGTCAAAGTCAATCTCTTCTTCGCTTTCCACATTGTCATCAATCCAACATTCTTCGATAGTAACTGGGTAGGCGTGGTCCTCAAATCATTCTTCCTCTTCTGGATCGTCTTTATGAATCCTTATATCTGCGAAGGATGCTTCCATGTCCCACTCTTCTTCGCTATCATAGAGATCTTGATTGATAACTACATTTCCTTCGACAACCTTCTTCCTGAATGGACAATCTTTTAGGAAATACCCTTTATGACCGCAATTGTAACATTCATTGGTTCGTCTCCACTCATCAAGTCGAGAATCATCTTTATTTTTCGGTTTTGCTTTCCCTGCGTGAGAGCATCCTTTGTACCTCGGACCTTCATGCTCATCTTGGATCTCATCTTTCTTTTTCCATCCCGCAACAACACATCCTTGTTGCCTTCTGCGACCTCGGTGGCTAAAGAGTGCTTCCTCTGAATCCATTGGTTTCGGTGTTGAAGGCCTAGATATATGTTTGTCTAGCGTTTCTTGGCTAGCCAGCAAACTCTCTAACTCTAAAAGAGATGGTTGTGTGGCCCAACCACGAATCGCAGTAACTAAACCCTTAAACTCTGGTCTCAACCCGTGGATGATTATTCTTTTCATCCGTTGCTCATTAATCTTTGAGTCTACATCTAACTTCGATATTTCATGACATAAAGATTTAACTTTGTTGAAATATTGACTTACAGTTAGATCCTTCTGCGTAGTCGACATAAGCTCATTCTCGAGCATCTGGAGACGAGCCTCATTAGTCCTCGAAAATAACGTCGCATATGTATCCCATATCTCTTTTGGAGTTTGTGCATCCTCGACATGCTCCAAAAGTTCGTCCTCGACGCTAATCTTTAGCGCGTACATAGCCTTCCTGGCTTTCGCTTCCCATTTTCGAAATGCTTGAGTGTCCTCCTTTTTCGGTGGCGTGGTCTCACTACCACCCACGACATTCCATAACTCTTGTCCTTGTAAGTACGACTTCATACACATTCGCCAATACTTATAATTGCCATTGTTGAGTCTCCTGACTCCACCAAATGCGCTTGCCGGATCTACCATCGTGACTTGGTACTGACTCCGTGCACGTAACCAAGTAAGCCTGGTCTCCTACCACGAGCTTCACAGTCTCCTACTGTGCACCTTCAACGATCCCGAACAACGCCTCAACAACGGTTCCCGCGATCCCGGGTCGTACCGCTTTGATACCACTTTTTGAATTTTCGTACCCGAATTGGCGAACCACAAGTAATAATAATAAACACTATTATTATTACTTAATAATACTTATACAAGAACAAGGTACAAATGCTTATTGCACACAATTACTAGACTACCACGCTAGATTATATCTCATCAATGGAGAAAGCCTCACAACTCAACTCACGGTTCTTCTTCTCTCACGAAATACACACACCCACAAAAGCCTTCCTACCTATTTATACTTAGCCTAGGTCGGTGAAGGAATTCTCTAGATGAATCTGCCCAAGTCGCCTTCTACGCCAAATCCAGAAGGTTCGTCCCTTTTCTCCAATGGCGGTGGTCTTCAATTTGGGGCTTCTTGAAAACTCCTCAAGGTATGTAGAAATTTCTAGAGAACCCTAGTAATTTCTTGGAGAGAGGAAAAGTTAGTGTTGCTCTTTAACACTTAATGTCTAAAGTGTATGGTGTTACAGCTTTGTCTATCAAGGAAAAAGATGAAGTAGAAAGGGCACGTGATGAAGCTATAACATATGCACCTATCCTTCATGCTGCATGCCAGACTGTGTTGAAAGATACAGAGGCAGAAGATGAAGAATATTGCTGACCTTTTCTTGAATAATGTCTTTAATATTGCAGATATACAGGTGACGAAAAAGAGTGATCAGAAAATAATCGCACAAGGAGAAGACGCAGAGGAAGAAGAGGAGGAAGAAGCGTGAGTGTTTGTTGGTGATGCTTTTGGAATGAAGGCCGGGTATGCCCGATGGAAAGATGTAACTCAGAATATTTTGGATTATATGATTCTAACACTTTCTGGTGAACATTTGTTGGCTCACCAGATTTCTTGGATGACTGTACTATTACTACTTTTGGATTTCGTTAAAAAAAAATAAAAAAAAATCCATATGATGTCTGTTACATGTTCATGTCCTTAACAAACTTGTGTCCGTAAAACTAACTAATGGATCGCATCGGAAATCAATTTCAATCTAAAATTTTAATTAATTTACCAAAATCCATTATAATGTCTGTAGGGAAAACGTTAGTATTCTCAGTTTGAGAAGACGAGAATTTTACCTCAACGAGTCCATCTGGGTGACGGACGAATTCGGGTGCAGTTGTGGTATAAACAGGAGCTTGGGGGACTTAATGGATTTGTTCATAGCTAGTAACCCATTTTTCTAGAAGGAGTTTGAGCAGCTCAGCTCTTGTAAGAACCCAAAAAAATTTTGGACTTTTAAATTAACTAATTTTATTAGGGAAAAATTAATTAATGAAATTAATTTTATTAATTGACTTCTAATAAATGGCTATTAAAAGTTAAATGGAATGGGTTAAAGCAAGTGGGCTAGGTTTTGGGCTTGTGCAAAAAGAAAGTCCAAGGAGGTTAATACCTACATTTAAATACCAAACCTTCCTAAAAATTTCTCATTATTTTCAGCAATTACCAAAGCAAAAGAAAAAAAAAATTTAAAAACCCTAGCTAAGGGGTGGCGGCCGAAAACTGCAAGGGGAGGGGGAGCAGTCGTGGTTGGTTCTTTGGGCAATCTTTCTTCACCAAAATTAAGGTAATGTCAAACCCTAACTTCCCTCTTTCGTTTCATTCAATTCGGAGCATTAGGAAATTAGTTATGATTTTTATAAGTTTTAAACTTTTATTGTTCTTGGTGATTTTTGCAAGCTTTTAAATGTTAAATCTTGAGGTTAAATGAATTGTTTGAGGATTAAAATGATGGGGATTGAATGTTATAATAATATGCCCATAACCCAAATTTATTCTTGAATTTAGAATAGAAAAAAAATATAGATTTAATCAATTAAGGTGTTAAGGATTATTTGATTAAGAGTAAATTAATTAAAGTGTTTGGTTAATGAACAAAAGTAAAAAGAAAAGAAAATCAATCCATGGATTTGGAATCTGTCAAGGCTCGGCTGAAACCCTAGGCATTATTAGGTGTGTTTTGGTTTAATTAATTAAGCTTTTGATTAAGTTTAAAAGACTACAGTTAAGTTTTTAACTGAAAAATGACTAAATTGAATAGTTTTAAGCTGAAACCGTTAAGATTCTAACTGTACAGTCAGGAAATTGATGGAGAAATTAACTGAAGGATTAAATTGTAAAGCTTAAAACTGCAGAAGGACCATTCTGTCATTAATTGAAAGACAAGGGACTAATTGGTAATTATTTAAAAGTTGAGGGACTAGTTTGCAAATATTTAAAAGTTGAGGGACTAGTTTGCAAATATTTAAAAGTTGAGGTACTAAATTGCAAATATTTAAAAGTTGAGGGACTAATTTGCAAATATCTAAAAGTTGAGGGACTAAATTGCAAATATTCAAAAGTTGGAGGACTGTTTTGCAAATACCCAAAAGATGGGGGACCTTTAAGTAATTAATCAAAAATAGAAGGACTTAAGTGAAAATCCTAAAAGAGGAAAGTTACCTTAAAGTCAAGAATTATGAAAAAGATGGAAAAGAGAATAATCCTAAATAAAAATCAAACCATAACTAGGCATTATTAGGTGTGTTTTGGTTTAATTAATTAAGCTTTTGATTAAGTTTAAAAGACTACAGTTAATTTTTTACTGAAAAAGGACTAAATTGAATAGTTTTAAGCTGAAACCGTTAAGATTCTAACTGTACAGTCAGGAAATTGATGGAGAAATTAACTGAAGGATTAAATTGTAAAGCTTAAAACTGCAGAAGGACCATTATGTCATTAATTGAAAGTCAAGGGACTAATTGGTAATTATTTAAAAGTTGAGGGACTAGTTTGCAAATATTTAAAAGTTGAGGGACTAGTTTGCAAATATTTAAAAGTTGAGGTACTAAATTGCAAATATTTAAAAGTTGAGGGACTAATTTGCAAATATCTAAAAGTTGAGGGACTAAATTGCAAATATTCAAAAGTTGGAGGACTGTTTTGCAAATATCCAAAAGATGGGGGACCTTTAAGTAATTAATCAAAAATAGAAGGACTTAAGTGAAAATCCTAAAAGAGGAAAGTTACCTTAAAGTCAAGAATTATGAAAAAGATGGAAAAGAGAATAATCCTAAATAAAAATTAAACCATAACTAGGGAATTACAAAGCCAAGAATAAGGAAATTCCCAAATAAGGAAAGTTTCAAAAAATAGAAACTTTCCAAACTTAGAAGATTACTAAACAAAGAAAGGAAAGAAGTTAAATTATAACGCATAAGGTTTAACTAAGTAGAAATAGTTAACGACAATGCGAGATACTAAGTTACTCTTACGTGTTTGTAGATACACACGGGAAGAGCGGTCCAAGAAGTTAGACCAAGGTAAGGGATTACGTTCCTTTACTGTATTTGAATTCTTTTCAATTGGAACTCCTATACCTTCTTGATATAATTGAACTATCAAATGGCATGATAGTTATTTGTGAATAATCTGCGTTATTGAACGTTATTTGGAAATATCTATATTTTGTGATAATGTTGTTGTTCACAGAATATCTGAAGTTTGAAACTTGTCATATGCATACTTGTACCTATGTATGCTTTCTCGTTCTAGCATGTTGTAAGTACCCAAATCTGGCTCATGCCTTCCGGTTAATTTTCCCGACATTTCGGTAAGTTTTCCGGTAATTCCCCAGACCTTCCCAGCGTTCCGGAAACATTCCGGAACTGTTTTTAATTAAATAAAGGCTGAAGGGAATCCTTCCTAATTAAGAAACACGTTTTTTTTAATTAGGAGGGAAGGTTCTAGAATAATGCCACCTTGCATGGTTCTAGAATGCTGAGTCATAATGGATAAGACCGCACGGCCTCATTTGCAAAGGGCCTGCAGCCGCACGGCTTCATTAGCCTTATCCAGACTGCCTATAAATAGAGCCCTCCTCTACCCATTTCAAACAACAACAACAACAACAAAACACACACACTCCATAGCAATATAATCAAGACGTGAAGAACACCCTTGAAGGCTCAAGAAGGCGAAGAAGAAGCTCAAGAAGCCATCTCCCTCCTCCTTGAAGACCCAAGACGAACCTCTCCTCCTAGCTCCGTCCGAAGAAGCGAAGGAAACGATTGGTAGCCTCGCACGCCCTAACCTTGCATTTTAATTGATATACTTGCTTATTGCATTCATATATCTTGCTTGGGACTTGGCATTTATTCATAAAGATCATTTCTTTATCACCCCCTTCCCCTTAGCATGCATTAAGACCTCATTTGTCATAAAAATGTAGTCTTTTTCATAAAGGTGCATCCTTTGCACCTAAAATCCCTATTTTCCAATAAAAATGTTATCTTTATGCATCATTTGCATAAAAAGATCAAATCTTTTTCAATAAAAATGTATCATTTGCATCAAAACCCCTTTTTTAACGCATCATTTGCAATAAAGATCCTTTCTTTAAATCAAAAAGCATCATTTGCTAAAACCAAAAATGTCATCTTTTCATTAAAGAGTCATTTTCATCATGCATTCCCCTTTCCCCCAACCTTGGAACGGACCGGTGTAAAAGTTCTCATCTTTGCATCGTTCCTTCCATTAAAGGTTCATGATTTCTTTAGGAAAAGGATAACCTTGAACCCTATATCTCCGATTATCGCTTAAGAATGAGTATGAAGCCTCTATACGAGCTCGACCGTCTTAAAGCGTAGGATTGATGGGCTAAGGACATTCCTTCCTAAAGAACCTCATCTTTGACCAAAAGAGAGTCATTCTCTCGATCACGCAAGTCCCGAGGGTCCCGAGGTTTAAAATGCGATGATCATAAGTCATAAGATGAGGACGGGATCATAATCCCAAATACATAAATTCCAAGGAATCCCGAGCGACAACCAACAAATGGTTTGTACGTCCGGAAGATAACTTGGGACATTCCCCCTTTTACTCTCAAACACATGCACACAAAGAAAGCACGCAAGCAAACACGATTAATGAAATCTTGGGAGACTTGCTCCGGCAAGGCACTTTGGGTGAACGCCAAACGTTCTTCCCAAGGGGTAACTTAACCTCCGAACCCAAGTAAAAACCTTTTTTTCAAAGTTTTGAGGTAATCAAAATGGCGTGGCGACTCCGTTTTTCAAATAACTCGGATGTCTTCAAACTCGCGTGAATTACAATAAACAAAATTTTGGGGCACACATTCACAGTTTGGCGACTCCGCTGGGGATAACCCAAAGGAGAAAAGCTTCTATTTTCAAAACAAAAAAATTGATACTCGGTATATAGGTGGAAACCACTTACCCTTCCTGTACACTCCCTGACGTGGGAGTTGGGATAACCGGTGGTTTAACAATCCACGTACCAGTATCACTCTTTTCGAAAAAAAAAAATTTTGAAAAAATAAAAGAAAGCTTTTCCCTTTGAGCGGGTTAGACTCCCGTCGCCGATTTCATTAATCATGCTTGCTTTCTTTACCATGAATTGCATCATTTGCATCTTGGAATCTGTGCATACTTTGAAACGAGAAACAACCCGAAAAATAGCAAAAGGAGTGGAACCTGGAAAATTGATCCATGCAACAGACGGCTCAATCCTCCTCGATTCTCGACCGGCGACCTCAAAGGCAATTCCACCAGAAAAATCATGGTTAATGGGCGATCCCTAGCACTTGGGGCTATTCACTCCATGGCGACCGGGGCTCCTTAAAATTTACGTGCTTACGTGTTGCATTCTTCCCCGTCCCGAAAATCATTCCTTTAAAACACATTTATGAAAATCTCTGTTTTAACTCAAAAGGAACATTTTTAGGAGACCGCACACTACGCGCACTCCGATATATCCCGTACACTTTTGCACGCACGTCCTTCAAACCCGAGGGTGGTTCCAAATGCAAGACGGACAGCCCTTACGATGCTCCCGGCGCGCACGGAATCATCCCAACCTCCCCATGGCGGCCAGTGTCGACTAATGCGCATACCCAGGTGTCACACGTTTCAAAAACCGTGACTTTTGGTTGGTTTTTGGTCTAGTCCGTGTCATATAGCCCAGCTTGCATACCCACGTAAAGGTCAAGCCTTAGCTCATAACGGAAGCCAAGATTTTCGCTCAAGCGAAATTCTCGTCGAAATTCCGACAAGGAAAAAATCGGTGGGATCTTGACTCCGACATTGACTATTGACCTTGACCCACACGGAATGCGTAAGAGTCAAGACCGAGTCTTTGCCAAAAAATCAAAAGATCTTTCGCTCAAGCGAAGCTCTGCCAAAATTCCGACAAGGAAAAATTGGCAAGATCTTGACCGGCATTGACTTCGATTCTGACTCACGCCCGGCGTATGCAACGAAGTTCAATGTGACACTGTGTCATCCGGCTTTTGCCGCCCGACCCATGCCTATTATTCTCTCGGACATTACCGAAAGTCAAAAAACCGTCATTCGCTCAAGCGAAACTCTGTCAAAGATCCGTCAAGGCAGAGAGACGAGACTTTCCCGGTATTGCCTTGACTATAATCCGCATCGCTCGTGCGTTGAAAGGTCCTATGACCCGCTAGACCCGATAGGAGCGTTCTTTACTCTCGGTCGGTGGGATCCGCGTGCCCTATAGGACCCTCGCCCGGGCCGCCCACCCCGGGTGGTCGAAATACGTGGAATACGAGGGGCTTATAGACGTAGTGACGGAACCCACCGATCCAGATCTAGAGTAGTTGTGAAAAAGAAGGGCGTAACCCCTTTTCCGACCAAATAGATATTAATAAAAGACACTGTTTTAAGTAAACTTGAAGATTCTAATTTGCATATTGCCCGAGCTCTTCAAATTCCCAAACACCTACCCCGAGTCTAAACCTTTCCTATCCCTTTCCCGCAGCGAGAAAGAAGTGGGTGAGAATACCGGGTCGGCGACTTGTTAGCGCAGAATCCTCGGACGTCGCGAATCCTCGCTTTGTCGGCTTTTCAGTGTCAAAATGGCCAACATGGTAATCCACAATGGTAATGACCAAGCGAGTTGGAGGGGCTATCCCGGCTCAATCCAAGCCTCACATCCGTATGATGTATGTGATTGTGAAGACCGCCTAGAGTATGAGTATCAAGAATGGATCAATGAGGACGCTCCTTCAAGGAAGAAGAAGAAGAGAAAGTCCACACAGCCAGGCTTAAGGAAAGATACGAAGCTGGGGACAAGAGCGTAGGAACTTTGGGAGAGCCTTCGGGCAAGTTCGACTACTATGTCAGTTATGCCAAGGAACCTGTCAAGGAACCCGTCACCCCAAGCCCACCGGCTGATACCCCCATATATAGTGATCCTCTTGAAGCGTAAAATGCGGAATTTGTGGCCATCGTGAAGTTCAATGAGAAGGCTGGCGCATCTAGAAGCAGAATACAGAAAGCCTATTGAATACGTAGCCAGTCAAGGAAGAATTAAGATCCCCTCCGAAGAAGACTTTATCAGCATCATTCAAGCCAACCCTCCTATTGGCTATACTGACAAGGTGGTGGTATCAAAGATTGGCAAGGAAAAGATGACCTATCAGCAGTGCGTCGACAAAATGAGCCAGACACTTCAATGAGTCCAGTCGCTACGGAAGAGCTAGCCGAAAGATTGCAACAAGTTACTTTAGTTCCCTCACCATCTTTCCACGTACCGGCACATCGATGATTTCCGGCAAGCTTTTGATCGGTTCGAAGTCTCCAACTTTCTCGAAGAACGCCGACAAGAGTGCTACTCCCTGTGGCAACAAAGCAAGAAGGAGTGAGATCCCGGTCCAACCCTTGTCAAGTCCCCCTCGAGTCAATAAGTAGTGTAGGGTCCAGAGTCGTGTTGTCTATTCGAGGAATCTTCGAATTCCGAGTCCTCGAGTCATCCGAAGGCCTCACGCCCGAGGATTATGAAAATGTAATCGATGTCATCTTTCCCCTTATCTTGAATGAAATGACAAATCTTTACGATTATCCTCTTATTGCCAACTTAACAAATGATAAATTAACTCAAAACTTAACAACAGCTTAATAATGAATCATTTGAACAAGATGCAAACACACTAAACGAACAATACATTAAAGAAATCTTTAAGCGTGTTTCGTAAAAGAGGAAAACCGGGCCCAAGCCGCGAGGAGGTTTTGATAAGTGTGAACTTGGGTACTATTGAGGAACCTAAAGAGACACAGATTGGAAGCTTCTTCCAGGGGGTTGAAAGGGACAGATTGATCGAGCCGCTTTCGGTAGAATACGTCGACGTGTTTGCATGGTCATACAAAGATATATAGGGGCTAGACAGCTTTCGATAGTAGAACACGTAATCCCTCTAGCACCCCGAATGCTAAGCCGATAAAAAGAAACTGAGAAAGATTAAGCCGGAATGGTCTCTACAGGTCAAAGAAGAAATTGAGAAGCTAATGCGGGTAGGGTTCATCGTAGTTATTGAATACCCGACATGGTTGTCCAACATCGTGACCGTAACCAAGGCCAATGGGAAGGTCTTGGCCGCCGTGTGGATTTCCGAGATCCGAACAAGGCCGGCCCCAAAGACGACTACCCTCTCGCCAAACATAGACATCCCGGTGGATTCCACCGCCAACTACGAAGTCAAATCCTTCGTTGATGGTTTTGCGAGCTACAACCGGATCAAGATGGCCGAGGAAGACCAAGAAAAGACGGCCTTCACCACACCGTGGGGACCTACTGTTATACGGTAATGCCATTCGGGCTCAAGAATGCCGGGCTACTTACCAAAGGGCAGCGACCGCGCTTTTTCATGACATGATCCACAAGGAGATTGAGGTCTACGTAGATGACATGATAATCCACTCCAAAGGAGAAGGTGGGCTGCACTTTGTTGACCTACGAAAATTCTTTGAGAGGTTGAGACAACATTCCATGAGACTAAACCCCGCCAAATGCACCTTCGGAGTGACAAGGGGAAAAGTGCTTGGGTACATGGTCACTGAGCGAGGTATAGAAGTTGACCCCGAAAGATCAAAGCCATCATGGATATGAGGCCACCTCAAACCCGGCATTAAGTCAAGAGCTTCATGGGTAAATTGCAGGTACATTAGCCGTTTCGTCAATCGTTGACCACTATGTGCGAGCCCATCTTCAAGCTCATGAAGAAGAATGTGGACACGTAATGGACCGAAGAATGCCAAGATGCCTTTGACCAGATCAAGGCATACTTAGTACATCCCCCGGTACTATGCCCCCACATAGACGAAGCCTCTTCGCTCTATCTCACTGTCGCGGTACACGGCAGGTTGGGGCTATGCTTGCTCGGGAAAAGAAAGACTCTCGGGTAGAAAATGCCATTTACTTTGTCGGCGGAAGCTACGGAGTGAGCTCAATTACTCAAGATGTGAAAAGACTTGTGCAGATCGGGTCCGGGTAGTCGGCAAATTGAAGCATTATATGCAAGCCCACCCTGTGAATTTGGTCTCGAAAATGGACCCCATCAAGTACATCTTTGACAAGCCTTCCCTCTCGATGCGTTTAGCGAAGTGGTCCTTCTTCTTGGCGTAATACGACATCAACTATGTGACCGTAAAGGCCATCAAGGGTCAAGCATTGTCGATCACCCGGCGAATTTCCCCGGCAATGAAGACAGAGGGCCTGAACCCCAATTTCGGATGAAGGGATCTTTGCAGTTGAGCTCGAAAATAGATGGCAATTGTTCTTTGACGAGCCGCTAACAAAAGAGGAAATGGTGTAGGAATGCTATTGAGTCGATCCGAAAGATGAGCATACCCCCATAGCCCTCAAGTTGAACTTTCCGCCACGAACAATGTCGCCGAGTATGAAGCCCTTGCATTGCTTTGGTTTGGAGGCTGCAAATGTCAAGGAGCTCGAAGTTTACGGAGACTCACACGATCATCAACCAAGTCTCCAACAAGTGGAAGACGGACCCTAATTTGCAACGGTATCATGCCCATATGGAGGAGTTGGATCCGGACAAGCCGGAGAAGTGACTTTCCACTACTTGCCGAGGGAAAAGAACAGATTCGCGAGATGCCCTAGCTACTCTAGCCTCATTGGTAGAGATCCCCGAGGAAAAGCCATAAAGCCCTTCAGAAAGTGGGTAGAAGAGAAGCCCCACCTTCATTGTGAAGTGGACCTGGGACCCGAGCCTATAAAGGAACCTTGGTACAATCGTATTTACCAATTCCTCAAAGACGGAGAGTCGGCTTTCAGAGACGAAGAAGGTAGACCGAAAGAAGGTATCGTGAGCCAAGAGCTTACAAGCCCTGAAAAGGTTGGCTTCTCATTATGTCATTCTAGGAGGCAACCTATACAAGAAGCGGTATCAAGGACCACTCCTCTTATGTGTCACTCAAGAAAGAGCCAGAGAGTTGATGACCGAAGTCCATAATGGTCCCCGCGGTCCTCACATGAATGCCAGAGCCCCGATGCAAGTGATCCTCGAATGGGTTACTACCGGATCTCCATGGAGACAGATCGCGTTCAGCAGCACGTCCGAACCTGCGACAAATGCCGCCGGTTTGCCAACCTCAACCATCTCCCACCTCATGACCTCGTACTACATGACGACTCCTTGGCCGTTTGCAACTTGGGGCATTGACGTGATAGGGAAAATATCCCCGACAGAAGCAATGGGCACGAGTTCGTGTTGGTAGCCATCGACTACTTCACCAAGTGGGTAGAGGCCAAGTCCTACAAGGTCCTCACTTCCAGTAAAAGTGGCCCAGGTTCATCAAAGAAAACATAATGTGCAGATATGGGGTGCCCAACGAGATCATTTCGATAATGGGTCACACTTCGAAGGAGATCTGCGATAGACCATTGCCGTCGAATTCGAGTTACTCGCCACAAGTCGTCCCCGTCTGCACTTTCAGACCAATGGAGCCGTGGAAGCCGCTAATAAGACACTCGAGCGGATCATCCGAAGATGGCCATCCGTGGTCGTGATTGGCCCGAAAAGCCGCACCTAGCACTCGGGGCTACGTAACGTGCAATCGGAACGTACCACAGGAGAAACTCCTTTTGCCCTAACTTACGGGATGGAAGCAGTGTTACCAGTGGAGTTGGAAATCCCGTCATTAAGGGTCCTCCGGAAAACAAAGTGTCAATGAAGTGGAATGGTTGCGCAGATGCATGATGAGTTAGCCCTGCTTGACGAGAGAAGGCTAAAAGCCATGGAACACACCCGAGCCTACCGAGGCGAATGGCCGAGCGTTTGATAAAAAGGTCAAGGCCGAGACATCAAAGAGGGCGACTTAGCGCTGAAAGTAAAGCCCCTACTGCAGACAACCCCGGGAAAATGGGAACCCGTCTGGATCGGCCCTTATGTGGTGCAAAGATATTATCGGGAGGAGCCATGAAGCTTGTAGACTTGGATGGCAATCCCTTTGTCCACCAGTCAACGGTGATAAACTCCGAAGATACTATGTCTAATAAAAAAAAAAAAAAAAATCTTAGTGCAAAAGAGTAATGCCCACTAGGCCGAAAACCCCAAAAAGGGCGGTCTAGGCAAAAGACAGGGTTGCACATATAAAAAAAAAAAAAGAGAAAAAATCTTAGTGCAAAAAAGAGTAATGCCCAGCTAGGCTGAAAACCCCAAAAAAGGGCGGTCTAGGCAAAAACAGTGGCCGCACATAAAAATTGGTTCACCAGAATGAACTACGTAGACCTGAGCCCCTTAGCCTTTCTTGTAAAAGGGGAACGTAGGGCACCATGTATGGTCTTGGTCTAAACAATAAAAAGGACGATTAAGTTTCCATGAAATATGTCCTGATCAATAAAAAAAGAGACATTTGAATTTCCATGAAATGTGTCTTGATTAATTTTTAAGATAATATGCCTTGTTCATTACAAGTTAAAAACTTCTTGATGAGTTCAAGCACGGTCTACCTCTTAACTCTGCTAACCTGCTAAAAAGATCTAAAATACAATAAAATGCCTAAATAAACTAATGTGTTTGCAAATGGCAATAAGAGGATCTTGAGAAAAGACTTGTCAGTCGTCATTCGCTGAGTCTTCTTCAGTCTTCCTCGGCCTCGTCGAGTCTTCTTCCTTTTCTTCTCAATAATGTCGGTATCCCTCTCATCCCGACCTCCGGTATCCTCACCGGAGCCTCTACCAACCCCGTGTCAATGAGTGCTCTCTCTATCCGAGCACGAGTCCGCACCTCCTCCTCTCGAGCCTCGGTCGAAGGAGCGACCTGACAACCTCTTGTACCGAGCCTCCATATCTCGACCAAGTCACACGATTGGTTATGGGCAACTCGCTTTCTTAGCCTCGGTCTCCCGCTCGAGTCCTACTCGAGTCACGGCTCGCCTCCCAATAAAGCTCGACGTCTATCCTCCAAGATAACCTCGAGTCGGCTCCCATCTCCCTCTCGTACCGGTCAAGTAGACAGTGGTCAAGATGGTGCTCTTCCCGCTCCCTGAAGATAGCCCTGGTGGGAAAGCGAGTATATGTCCAAGCCCTCGAGAAGAAAGAGAAGCTGGCCGGATCACTCATGTCCAATGACACCACCTCCATGGTCCGGATGTCCTCCCAATCACTCAAAGGCTCCTGTAAAGCCCCAAACCGCCCTGGATACTAAGCGGGTATGTAGAAGGATGACCAGCCAACTCGAACCCTCGCACAAAGATAAGACTCTGAAATATCCTCCTGATCTCCGCAGCCTCCAATGTGGTATCCACCAACGGATGTCCGAAGTGGATAGCCTAGCCATCATCGGCTCCCAGCTACCCTGTTCCTGCCGCTCTAGGCGCACCTCTCCGAGAAATCACCCAAGGGCACCGAGTCGGCAAAGCCCCAGTGCAAAGCCCCGAGCCTCTCCCCGCAGCCACGAGTCAACATAGCCGGACTCCCGGACCTCATGAAAGCGGTCTCCCGAGCCATCCTATCGATCCCATGAAATGTCTCTCCCAAAATCAGCGGGACAATATCCTTCCCGGCCCTGCGAGTCTCGACCATGTCCAAAAAGGCCACTATGACAGATCCCCACGGACTCGGCGGTGAACAAACGAGAGAATACGCAGAGAATGAAAGCATCCATAACTACCGCGGTCGCAGCCATATCTGGAGACCCAGAACCCGCCCGGGATATCGGAAAGGTCAATCCTATCCGGGCTACCATCATCCTCTCGGCCCTCTCCCAAAGGAATCTGCGAGAAAAGATGCAAGCTTTACCGTCATTGCGCGTCTCCGATCAGCGGAATGATATAGCCTCGATCTCGGGACCCCCAATCAAGGCTCAAGTCTTCGTGCGTTGGGACAATTTCGTTGTAAGAAAAGCAAGAAACATGTCTCCGAACGTCCCAGAAATTTGCCGCGGCTCTCAACGAGGTCCCAATCGGGCTGAGATCCCCCAAATGCCATAAAGACTTGATCTTGAAGGAAGAATCAAGCAGTCCCTTGTGATTTTGGAAGTTATGTTTCGCCCAAGATTGAAGACCGGATAGAAAATGGTCTCGCTTCCCCCTTTGCAATCTGACGGGCTTCTCCATCGCAAAGTGTTCAAAGATGGTGCTTTTCGGTCCAAAATATGCTCTGGGAACAATTGGGACAAGTCTAGAGTGAAAATGAAATGAAATGGCCAAGCCTTGCTTTTATTCGAGAAAATAACCAGTCTAGACAGAACTGTTAGCCGCACGGCTTCATTTTCCCTCAAGGCCATGCCGCACGGCTACATTAGCCCTCTGCAGAAAAAATTCTGCAGCAACCAAAGTTGCTGCCCAAGGGAGTTTTCACCCCACTTTTTCAACCAAAACCTGTACAAAAACATATCCAGAAGCCATTCAAGCATTTATATACCATTATAAATCATTTTGGCTCAGTTTCAGCCCCAATTCCAAGCAAAAAAGTCGCCCCAAGGCTCAGATAATATGCAAATTGAGAAAGCATAAATTAGAAAAGCAAATAAAACATAAGTACAATGTTTTCGCCACATCGGCGCCCAAATAAAGCAAAAAATAAACAAAGTGTGCATAAAAATTGTTCATTGTTTGTTTTCGTTCCAAATCTATTCTAGAGACCTCCTAGGCCTCCGATTCTTCTTCCTCTTCTTCATCGCTGCTCAGCTCATAGATGCTAGCCTCCCTCATCAAGTCCTCCTGGTCGCTCACGTCAGACAAATGGACATTATCGTGCCCGTACTCAGCCAGCTGCTCCAGAATGTCAGCGTTGGGTCCCCGCCCCCGAGGCACGGCCTTTGGAAGAGTACTCCGAGGCCGATGAGGTAGACGCTGTGCCCCCGACGTGCCGTCTCTTGCGCCCGAGCTCCTGTGCATCCGCCTGCCGCCTTCGGGCGCAGCCGGCTTCCTCGAAGAGACCTAAGCACATGTCCTTCCAACCCCTGTCTGCCCGACCGGCCTATCGTAAGTGCGAGCTGGAACTCCGAGAAAAAGAAGAGAAAAATCTCAAAATCTCGGAAAATTGCAAAAGCGAGAAAATCGAAAGCTAAAAAGGGAATAAGACCCTAAAAGTATACTTACGGTGCTATCGGGCGGCAAGGTGTGCTGGGGCTCCCTAGCATCGGGGACAGTATCCTCATCCTCCTCGGCACTCCATGGACCACGTAGGACAAATGCGCAGGAGGGATCTGGGCGGGTCGGTAGGCTCATCCTCCCCGCATCCCTGAGTGACCGCCGGCTTCACTAGCTTCTTTGGCGTCCTCGGGCGCTGCCCACAAACACGGCGTAGGGGGTACCCATGTCAAAATACTCCTCCGCAGCCACGCCTTCACTGGTACCCCTCTCAATCTCATCCGCCGGCCCCCCGGGCTGCGGCATCCGTGCTTTGGAGGGTCGGGAAGGAGTAATGACATCTAGTGGGGAACATGACCCATGCCGCCTTGAGAAGCGGTCCCCCAAGTAAATGACATCACATGTCGGCCCAGTGAAGCCACCTCCTCTCGCCTCGTCATCTCGATAGCATCTCCCGGCAAAATCTCCGGATACCGCCTCAGGGGGGTAGAAGTCCACTCCGTCGTGCCCATCCCCTGTTGATGACCGGCCTCACCATTTTATAATCGAAGGTAATCCGGGTCTTCCCGTGAATTTATCTCTCGCATCTCCCCTCCAGCGAACCATAGCAGGGAAGATAGTGACATCACTCTGCTGGTTCCAAGGGAAGAACCCGATCACCTCACAAAACCAGCCTCGCATGTTCAAAACATCAAAAGGTCATTCTCTCTCTTATAAAAGTCTCAAGACGGGAAAAGAGAAAAGAAAAAGAGGAGACTACCTCGAGGGCAAATGAGAAGCTTGGTCCATAGAAGCAGCCTTGTTGCTACCGTACATGTCCAACGAGAAGTAGAGCTCCGCCAATCCGGCCTCTCCCAAGAGAGCCGTCCCTATCCCATCAACATCCTCCAGGAGAGTCGAGGAGGCAAGTCATGGCCGTGTCCCAGAATTAGCAAAGATAGTGACTGATAGCATCAACCATATGAATGCTCTAGCCAGCGGCAAGCGGCCACATCATTAGCAAGAAAGTTACGCATGCGAGTCGGGATCCGCCACCTCGACATTCCGTGTCTCCATGCCACGGCCCCTTGGGAATCAACTCAAATCCAACCAAAGCCTGGAACTCCTCGGCTGTAATGTGGTCTCTCCAAGTCACGGGCCTCCCGGTGAACCGTAGGCCGTTAATAGCCGCGTGAAATCGGCAGGGAGTCACCGTCGGCTCTCACCAGTGAAAGCTATGTGTCTTGTCCCACCGTAACTCGTAAAGGGCCCGGATCAAGCCCTTGCTCTTAGAGGTGATGTGGACACCCCGCCGATGGCCTCTACAAATGCATCCAAGTGCCGGTAGCTCCTCACCACCAGCTTGGGATTTACCCCATTCTTCTCGAAATCCGGCATCCTCTCGCCAAAGCTTAACCGCAATCTCCAGACGGTCCTCTAGACTTGTTCTCCTGTAGACAAGCACATCAAAAAGAAGCGTCAGTCCTTCATATCATTTCAAAAGCATGCATATATTCAAAAGTGCACATATTTTCAAAAGAAAAGCATTCACAAAAGTTTTTCTAGCATTATTTGCATCAAAAAAGCGCCTTTCATCACTTGAAACGCGTCATTGCTTTCCTAAAGCACAAAATCACGATTTTTTGCACATAAGCATTATTCTTTCAGAAATGGCATGCATGAATCATTTTCATCTTCCAAAATCATGTTTTCTCATTGAAAATCAGAATTTTGACCTAGTTCTAGCACAAGGCAAGAACTCCGTCTCATATTTTGAAAATTCTCATTCTTACTTCATTTTGCGAGAAAAAAGTGAGTCATTCTCATAATTTTCATCAAACAAATTGCACATTGCACATTCTTAGCCTCATAGGTTGTTCATGCATCTCAAAATCATTCAAAAAATCATTCAAAAATCCCAAAATTCGGGTCAAGCCCTAAATCATTCAAAATTCAAGCAAAATCATCGGATTTGAGCAAAATGAGAATGCTTACCCCAACCGATCGAGGGTTCGTTGATTTATGCTCCCTTCTCCCCGGGTAAAGCTCCGATGGAGGCGTAAGGAAGTCATACTTCCTCTCCGTCCGAACGAGCTCCTTTCTCCTCCTTCTCGCAGCCGCGGAGATGTTCCTTCTTGCTTGCCTCGGTATGGGATTGCCCTCCGGATCCATTCCAATCGATAGAAGCACAAAGGGTTGAAGAAATCTCGAAATTCTCTCTCTCTTCTCTCTCCCTCTCTGAAGTGGGCGGCAACAAGTGCCCAGTCCCCGTTCAAATCTGTTTTAAATAACTGAAAAACAGTCTCTAGCCGTGACGGCTTCTTTTCTCCATCTCATGCCGGCGGCTTCATTCGCTCCGAGCGTAAATTACAATCCCGCCCGGACCTTCCACTTGGGCATGCAATTTCCGTTATCTTTTAACCAAGATAACATCTTTCGTAAAATATCCCTTGTCTCTTTAGCAATCAAGCTTTATTCCCAGTCGCCTCTGTTAATTCCGTTATAACGGGATAACACTAGGTGACAACTTCCGAATTGTCAGAACTCTAAACTTGTGCTACCTCTATCCGCGAATAGTGACGTATGCCCAAGTCATTCCAACTTGTGCTACCTCTATCCGCGAATAGTGACGTATGCCCAAGTCATTCCAACTTGTGCTACCTCTATCCGCGAATAGTGACGTATGCCCAAGTCATTCCAACTTGTGCTACCCTCTATCCGCGAATAGTGACGTATGCCCAAGTCATTCCAACTTGTGCTACCTCTATCCGCGAATAGTGACGTATGCCCAAGTCATTCCAACTTGTGCTACCTCTATCCGCGAATAGTGACGTATGCCCAAGTCATTCCAACTTGTGCAACCTCTATCCGCGAATAGTGACGTATGCCCAAGTCATTCCAACTTGTGCTACCTCTATCCGCGAATAGTGACGTATGCCCAAGTCATTCCAACTTGTGCTACCTCTATCCGCGAATAGTGACGTATGCCCAAGACATTCCAACTTGTGCTACCTCTATTCGCGAATAGTGACGTATGCCCAAGTCATTCCAACTTGTGCAACCTCTATCCGCGAATAGTGACGTATGCCCAAGTCATTCCAACTTGTGCTACCTCTATCCGCGAATAGTGACGTATGCCCAAGTCATTCCAACTTGTGCTACCTCTATCCGCGAATAGTGACGTATGCCCAAGTCATTCCAACTTGTGCTACCTCTATCCGCGAATAGTGACGTATGCCCAAGTCATTCCAACTTGTGCTACCTCTATCCGCGAATAGTGACGTATGCCCAAGTCATTCCAACTTGTGCTACCTCTATCCGCGAATAGTGACGTATGCCCAAGTCATTCCAACTTGTGCTACCTCTATCCGCGAATAGTGACGTATGCCCAAGTCATTCCAACTTGTGCTACCTCTATCCGCGAATAGTGACGTATGCCCAAGTCATTTCAACTTGTGCTACCTCTATCCGCGAATAGTGACGTACGCTCAAGTTTCCCAACTTAAGTTACCTCTATTTCCGTCATAAAGAGATAGCGCCATAAGCCCTAGCTTCGTCAGGTGACAAACTCCTCCGAATTGTCAAAATCTCAAGGATCCTAGACATCGTTCCTAACTATCTAGTGATGCTTGAACTACGATCAAGGCTTGATTCCTCCGGGATACGTAGGTAGCCTTTTATAAAAGGTCCAGCCATTCGACCACTTTGGTCACCCTGTTTCTTTGTCACTCCTCGGTGATAAAGCGCCCTCATAGAAGTTCGTATATCCGACCACCTTGGTCACTCCTAGCATATCCCCGAGGGATCAATTGCTTGACCTCCTAGGTCATTTTCTCTTCTTTTTCCCCTAAGAAGAGACCAGCTTCTCTTCTTCCTTCCCCCCGGATCCTAATTCCGAACTACGGCTGGCTTGATTCCTCCGGATACGTAGGTAGCCTTCCAAAAGGTTCGGCCACTCGACCGCCTTGGTCTCCCAATCCGTCTCGGCATTCGCCGAGCATCGGATCCTTTTTCTATCGACAACCCCACTCGCCTTGCAAGTGACGTTGCCGAGGGGCTTCTGTAAGTACCCAAATCTGGCTCATGCCTTCCGGTTAATTTTCCCGACATTTCGGTAAGTTTTCCGGTAATTCCCCAGACCTTCCCAGCGTTCCGGAAACATTCCGGAACTGTTTTTAATTAAATAAAGGCTGAAGGGAATCCTTCCTAATTAAGAAACACGTTTTTTAATTAGGAGGAAGGTTCTAGAATAGTGCCACCTTGCATGGTTCTAGAATGCCGAGTCATAATGGATAAGACCGCACGGCCTCATTTGCGAAAGGGCATGCGGCCCGCACGGCTTCATAAGCCTTATCCAGTCGCCTATAAATAGAGCCCTCCTCTACCCATTTCAAACAACAACAACAACAACAAAACACACACACTCCATAGCAATATAATCAAGACGTGAAGAACACCCTTGAAGGCTCAAGAAGGCGAAGAAGAAGCTCAAGAAGCCATCTCCCTCCTCCTTGAAGACCCAAGACGAACCTCTCCTCCTAGCTCCGTCCGAAGAAGCGAAGGAAACGATTGGTAGCCTCGCACGCCCTAACCTTGCATTTTAATTGATATACTTGCTTATTGCATTCATATATCTTGCTTGGGACTTGGCATTTATTCATAAAGATCATTTCTTTATCACCCCCTTCCCCTTAGCATGCATTAAGACCTCATTTGTCATAAAAATGTAGTCTTTTTCATAAAGGTGCATCCTTTGCACCTAAAATCCCTATTTTCCAATAAAAATGTTATCTTTATGCATCATTTGCATAAAAAGATCAAATCTTTTTCAATAAAAATGCATCCTTTGCATCAAAACCCCTTTTTTAACGCATCATTTGCAATAAAGATCCTTTCTTTAAATCAAAAAGCATCATTTGCTAAAACCAAAAATGTCATCTTTTCATTAAAGAGTCATTTTCATCATGCATTTCCCCTTTCCCCCAACCTTGGAACGGACCGGTGTAAAAGTTCTCATCTTTGCATCGTTCCTTCCATTAAAGGTTCATGATTTCTTTAGGAAAAGGATAATCTTGAACCCTATATCTCCGATTATCGCTTAAGAATGAGTATGAAGCCTCTATACGAGCTCGACCGTCTTAAAGCGTAGGATTGATGGGCTAAGGACATTCCTTCCTAAAGAACCTCATCTTTGACCAAAAGAGAGTCATTCTCTCGATCACGCAAGTCCCGAGGGTCCCGAGGTTTAAAATGCGATGATCATAAGTCATAAGATGAGGACGGGATCATAATCCCAAATACATAAATTCCAAGGAATCCCGAGCGACAACCAACAAATGGTTTGTACGTCCGGAAGATAACTTGGGACATTCCCCCTTTTACTCTCAAACACATGCACACAAAGAAAGCACGCAAGCAAACACGATTAATGAAATCTTGGGAGACTTGCTCCGGCAAGGCACTTTGGGTGAACGCCAAACGTTCTTCCCAAGGGGTAACTTAACCTCCGAACCCAAGTAAAAACCTTTTTTTCAAAGTTTTGAGGTAATCAAAATGGCGTGGCGACTCCGTTTTTCAAATAACTCGGATGTCTTCAAACTCGCGTGAATTCCAATAAACAAAATTTTGGGGCACACATTCACACATGTTTGTGGAATCACTTACTTGCTTAGAATGGACATGCCCAGTTAGAAAAGGCATTGTCAGAACTTGTCTAAGGACTTGTTCTTATTAGAGATTGCATGAGTGATCACATGCCTTCTCTCAGGAATTGTCTGATTACAAGGGCAATTCTACACCCCGAGCATATATGTGCGACAGTACCGTATATGTTTCGACCCACACTAATGGCTTGATGAAGCTAGGTGTATTATTTGTACCTTTGGAATTGAGGTTATAATGTACGTTGGAATTGACGGAAATTGTATGAATCCCTTTGAATCGTAGTGCCATATTTCCTTGAAGGTTATTTTAAATGGTGCCTTGACTGTATTGTACCGCAGTCTATTATAAAACTGAATTAACCTATCCTTGTATGATATTATTGAAGTGTTCATTCCGGTCGTCTCTTCTTAGTACCCGAAGAGACATCGTATGAACTTACTGAGCATTCATTCGCTCACCCTTTCTCCCTTAAATTTTTCTTTCCAGGTTCTAAGTAGGAGGGAATTGGATTGGTCGCGAGAAGGGTGACGCTTGGAGAATAAGTAGGGTTTATTGAACAATTAGTTATTTCATTTGGTTTTAAGTACATTAATGGCTAGTGTGGTTTTACTAGCTGAGACAATAAGTATTTATTTTCGCTTCCGCATTTATTAAGTATTTATGGTATTTAATGACATTTATGATGTAATAGGGTTTTGGGGGTGGAAACCCTAATATTTTGAAGTTATATTTAATGCCATTGAATGCTCATTTATGTATGGAAAATTAGGGGTGTTACAGTTGGTATCAGAGCCATGGCTTTAGGTCTTATGGGAAATTAGACTTGAGTCCTTGGAGATAGTTAAATTGACCTTTAGGAATGTGAATTAGCCGTTCAACCTAGAACTAAGTAAACAAGGTTGGAAGAACAATTTACTTGTGTGGTTAGAGAATTATACTTGTGCCTTATTTTAAAGATATATATATATATATATATATATATATATATATATATATATATATATTGTTTTGGAGCTAGACTAATTAAGTTCCTTGTCTAATGTGTGTAGGATCAATGGCACGAAGACCGATTAAGTCCGTAAGGTATAGCGCGGCCCTCAAAGAAACAATTGCAGCTAAGGATCACCGCATCAAATTGATCACTAAAGAGTTAAAGAAAGAGAAGGCAAAAGTAAAGGGTTTGCAGTACGCCCTCAAGGTAATCAATGAAGATATGGAACTCATGGAAAAGGAGCTGGCTAAGAATATTCAGAAGGTCAGGACCGGGGAGATGCATATCAGGATAGCTAATAGGGAATGGAATAAAATAAGTGTGCAAGTACTGGACGAGCAAAGGCGAGTGTTTAATCTCGAGAAGCAACTAGACGAACAAGAGTGACGTGAACTGCAGTCAAGCTGCCAATTGCATGCAGAGAAGCTAGAGATTCAGGCTAAGTATGATGAGTTAGCAGCCAAACATGAACGGTGTGGAACCTAGAGGCCAAGTGAAGGAACAGAGAGGACGAATTGATGAACAATCAGAAATCCAGAGGGTTATTTTATTTAAGTTAATTCAGAATAGTCTAGTAAAATTTTTGTTTTTCTAGTTAAGATTAAAATTTTCTTTCTAGCAGAAAGGATTTTAGACAGTCATGTTCTTTTAGCAACTTAGTATGAATGAAAGGTTTTAGTTAATTTTATTATTACTAGTACCAGGTAAAATAATTAACTATCCCTTATAAAGAAAAGCCAGAAGTTTAACTTGTTGAGAAACAACAAGAAAAAGCATAGACCAAGTGAAACGGCCTATGAAACCATGGGGCGAAGTAAGACGACCATGGGGATAAAAGTGAAACTAGCCAAGTGAAACGGCTTGTGAAGCCATGAGTCGAAGAAAGACGACCATGGAAATAAAAAGTGAACTAGTCAAGTACAACGACTAGTAAGATAAAGTCAAACTAACTAAGAAAAAACGTTAGTTGAAAAGTAAATTGTAAAAGTCTTTTGGAGACGAAAAAATTATATAACTGACCAAGTAAAAGGTTAGTAAAGTAATAAAAGTTAAAGTTTTCCGAGACGGAAAATATCAAAGTTAACGAACCATCCAACGAACACTAAGTTCATGGTCTAGTACCAAAGGCCAATGAATAAAACTTTCTTCTAGACAAGACGTGAACCAAATCGTAGTCTGGTAAAATGACTAACGAATGAAAAGGAAAACTAGCGAGTAAAAAGATAGCCCAAAGTGTAGGAAATCAATATAATAGACATGCATGTGAATGTATTGTTGTACCATAATCATTGTACGTGTCAATGAGATGAATTCGTATAACTGAAACAAGGCAATTCACAGATGTCGATGCGCACAAGATCAGGACAGAATGCCAACGACGGAAATGATAATAACAACAACAGCAGTGGGAACGGGAATGGAGGAGGACAATTGGACCCGAATATGGCCAACCTTCTTCAGACTTTGATACAGACGGTGGCCGGGATAGGTCAAGCTGTAGCTGGACTGGCTCAAGCACCACCACCAGTACAGTTGCGCGACCCTTTAGAGTTGTTCCAGAGAAGGAACCCTGACTCGTTCTCAGGTACAGAAAAAGAAAACCCAGAGGACTGGATTAAGAGCACAGAGAGAATCTTCGGGACATTAACTTGCACAGAGGAACAGAAGGTGGTATTTGCGACTTTCATGCTAAAGGGAAAGGCACAGTCATGGTGGGAGGCAGAAAAACGAGCTGCTGTGGCTCGTGGTGATGCGGCAATGACTTGGACCGCTTTCAAGAATGTGTTTAATGAGAAGTACTACCCTGCCAGCATGAGGAATGCCAAGGTAGCTGAATTCTTAACTCTGGTACAAGGAAACATGACGGTGGCGGAATATGGTGAGAAATTCGCTGATCTGATGGAATTTGCTCCAAGGTTTTTCGATACCGAAGAGCAGAAAGTGAGGAAATTCGAAGCAGGACTAAGTGATCGGATCAGATACAGAATTACTCCATTAGCTTTGACAACATACTCTGCAGTATTGGATAGGGCCAAAATTGTGGAGAAGGAGTCGGACAGTTATCGCAGCCGGCGTGAGGAAAAAGGAAAGACAGTGTCCAAGGGATCAGATGGAGACAAAGGGTCAAACGGTAATGGGGACAAGGATCGTCACAACAACAAGAGAAAGGCGGTGGACGATAATCGTGATAAAGGCAGTTATGGGAACAAGCATGCCAACAATAACAACAACAATAAGAATTTCGATGGCAACAGAAGGGAGTGGAACAAGGGCGGGGCCCGAGGTTTCACAAGTTACGATAAATGTACTATCTGTGATGGGGCTCATAAGACGGAGATCTGTTTCTACAAGGAGCGGAAATGCCACAACTGTGACAAGGTTGGACATCCAAAGTGGAAATGTCCTGAACCCAAGAAAGATGAACCAGTATCGGGAGCCAGAGGAAATAACGGAGGAAATGGTGGAGGTCGTGGACGAGTGTTCACGATGACAGCAAAAGCGGCAAATGTAAACAATGATCTTGTGGCAGGTACACTTCAGTTAAATTCCCGCAATATTTATGTGTTAATAGATACTGGAGCTACACATTCAGTGGTTAGTAAATGCATAGCTAAGAAGTTGAAATTGCAACCCGAAGCCTTACAAGTACCTTTAGTGATAGATACACCTGCAAAAGAAGCTATACCTATCACCACAGTTTATAAGAATTGCACCTTGGGAGTAGGAGGCACTGAATTGAAAATTGAACTTATTGAATTAGATATGTCAGAGTTCGATATGATCTTAGGAATGGATTGGTTAGCCATGAACCGTGCTAACGTTAATTGTTACGAGAAGATAATGACCTTTGTAGGGAAAGACAGTGAAGAGTGTAAATTCATAGGTTCGATATGATCTTAGGAATGGATTGGTTAGTCATGAACCGTGCTAGGGTTGATAACTGCAATGAAGGCGCGAAAATTGTTAAGGAAAGGATGTGTGGGATTTCTAGCACATATTGGTGAGACCGAAGGAAAAGAAGTAACTATAGATTCCTTAGAGGTTGTTAAAGAATTTCGCGATGTATTTCCAGAATATTTGCCGGGGATACCACCAGTAAGAGATGTTGAGTTCACAATAGACCTAGTGCCGGAAACGACACCCATTTCAAGGGCACCATATAGGATGGCTCCGACGGAATTAAAGGAGCTGAAGGAGCAATTACAAGAGTTGTTGGATAAGGGGTTGATTAGACCGAGCGTGTCGCCATGGGGAGCGCCGGTGCTATTTGTAAAGAAGAAGGATGGGTCTATGAGGTTGTGTATCGATTATAGGGAATTGAATAAAGTGACGGTAAGGAACCAGTATCCCTTACCAAGGATTGATGATTTGTTTGATCAATTGAAGGGGGCTTGTTACTTTTCAAAGATAGATCTTAGGTCTGGTTACCATCAGTTGAGGGTGAAGGATGAGGATGTGGCAAAGACAGCATTCAGAACACGATATGGGCATTACGAGTTTGTGGTTATGCCGTTTGGGTTGACTAATGCACCAGCTGCATTCATGGAATTGATGAATAGAATATTTCAAGAGTACCTAGATAGATGTGTAATAGTGTTCATTGATGATATTTTGGTGTACTCTAGAACCAAAGAAGAACATGCAGAACATTTGAAGTTAGTACTGGAAATTTTGAGAGGACAGAAATTATACGCCAAGTTTAAGAAGTGTGAATTTTGGTTAGAGAAGGTGACATTCTTGGGACATGTAATGTCTAAGGAAGGAATTTCTGTAGATCCAACCAAGATAGAGGCAATAATGGATTGGGAAAGACCGACTACTGACCGAGATAAGAAGTTTTCTGGGTTTAGCTGGTTACTATAGAAGATTCGTAGAAGGATTTTCTAAGTTATCTGGACCATTGACGAGGTTGACTCAAAAGGGAGTAAAGTTCATTTGGTCGGAGGAGTGTGAGAAAAGTTTTCAAGAATTGAAGAATAGGCTAGTGACTGCACCGATATTGACGTTTCCGACAGGAACTGAAGGGTTTGTCATCTACAGTGATGCTTCACTGAAGGGATTAGGTTGTGTCCTGATGCAAAATGAGAAGGTTATAGCATATGCGTCTAGAAAATTGAAGGTACATGAACGGAACTACCCTACCCATGATCTGGAGTTAGCTGCGGTAGTATTTGCATTAAAGATTTGGAGACACTACTTATATGGCGTGAAGTGCCAGATTTTTACCGACCATAAAAGCCTTAAGTACATCTTTACCCAGAAAGAGCTTAATATGAGACAAAGGAGGTGACTAGAGTTACTAAAAGATTATGACTGTGAGATTTTGTATCATCCTGGGAAGGCTAATAAAGTGGCCGATGCGTTAAGTAGAAAGAACCACGGAATGTTAGCAACGTTAATCTCTAAGGGGGTAAGAGCATGGGAAAACATGAAGGATATGAGTCTAAGAGTGAAAGTTAGTGGGTATCTGGCTAAATTAACCCTACAACCGACGCTTTTGGGAAGGATAAAGGAAGCACAAGAGTTAGATGAGGAAAGAGAGGCCCTAGTTAGAAAAGGGCAAGGAAAAGATCTTCGCATAAGGGAAGATGGAATCTTGAGATACCAGGAAAGAATATGGGTGCCAAACAATGATGAGATTAAGAGAGAAATACTGAGGGAAGCTCACTGCTCAAAATTCTCCATACATTCGGGAAGTACTAAAATGTATAGAGACTTGAGAGGATCGTTCTGGTGGAATAACATGAAGAATGATGTGGCAGAGTACGTGGCACGATGCTTGACCTGTCAGCAAGTGAAAAGTGAACATCAGAAACCGGCAGGCTTACTACAATCATTACCAATTCCGGAGTGGAAGTGGGAGAATATTGCTATGGACTTCGTGAGTGGGTTACCGAAAACACAAGGGAAGCAAGATGTTATATGGGTCATTGTAGACAGATTGACGAAGTCGGCACATTTCCTAGCAATCAAGAAGACGGATTCGTTAGAAAAGCTGGCCAAACTGTATATTGATGAGATAGTAAGGTTGCATAGAATACCAGTCTCAATAGTGTCAGATAGAGATGCACGGTTTACCTCAAAGTTTTGGAACAGTCTACAAGGGGCACTTGGGACAGAACTGACGATGAGTACGGCGTATCACCCACAAACAGATGGGCAGTCGGAAAGGACCATCCAGATATTGGAGGACATGTTGAGGGCTACATCGTTAGATTGGCCAGGCTCGTGGGATGAACACTTACCGTTAGTGGAGTTTGCGTACAACAACAGTTTTCACGCAAGCATTAGAATGGCTCCATACGAAGCACTATATGGAAGAAAATGTAGGTCGCCAGCTTGTTGGGACGAGGTTGGTGAGAGAAAGTTAAGTGGACCGGAATTAGTACAAGTCACTGCAGATAAAGTACAAATGCATCCGCAAGTGGCTACAAACTGCACAAAGTAGACAGAAATCCTATGCAGACAACCGAAGGAGAGAATTGGAGTTTCAGTTGGGTGATCGGGTGTTCTTAAAGATCTCACCAACAAATGGAATCATGAGGTTCGGAATCAAAGGAAAGTTAAGTCCGCGGTACGTGGGACCATTCGAGATTCTCGACAAGATTGGGAAAGTGGCCTATAGATTGGCTTTACCACCGGTTTTAGCTGGAGTACATGACGTGTTCCACGTCTCCATGCTAAGGAAGTATATTCACGATCCAAGTTACGTGATCGAGTACAAACAACTGAGAGTCCGTGCTGATCTGACTTATGATGAAAGGCCGATCAGGATCGTCGACAGAAAAGACGAGAATGTGAGGAAACGGTTGGTTCCTTATGTAAAGGTACAGTGGAGCAACCATACCGAAAGAGAAGCAACATGGGAGCTCGAAAGCGAAATGCGGGAAATGTATCCCGATCTCTTCGAAAATTAAGGTACGTTAAGTTTGGGGATAAACTTCTTTTAAGGGGGTAAGAATGTAAGAACCCAAAAATTTTTGGACGTTTAAATTAACTAATTTTATTAGGGAAAAATTAATTAATGAAATTAATTTTATTAATTGACTTCTAATAAATGGCTATTAAAAGTTAAATGGAATGGGTTAAAGCAAGTGGGCTAGGTTTTGGGCGTGTGCAAAAAGAAAGCCCAAGGAGGTTAATACCTACATTTAAATACCAAACCTTCCTAAAAAATTCTCATTATTTTCAGCAATTACCAAAGCAAAAGAAAAAAAAATTTTAAAAACCCTAGCTAAGGGGCGGCGGCCGAAAACCGAGGGAGGGGAGCAGCCGTGGTTGGTTCTTTGGGCAATCTTTCTTCACCAAAATTAAGGTAATGTCAAACCCTAACTTCCCTCTTTCGTTTCATTCAATTCGGAGCATTAGGAAATTAGTTATGATTTTTATAAGTTTTAAACTTTTATTGTTCTTGATGATTTTTGCATGCTTTTAAATGTTAAATCTTGAGGTTAAATGAATTGTTTGAGGATTAAAATGATGGGGATTGAATGTTATAATAATATGCCCATAACCCAAATTTATTCTTGAATTTAGAATAGAAAAAAATGTAGATTTAATCAATTAAGGTGTTAAGGATTATTTGATTAAGAGTAAATTAATTAAAGTGTTTGGTTAATGAACAAAAGTAAAAAGAAAAGAAAATCAATCCATGGATTTGGAATCTGTCAAGGCTCGGCTGAAACCCTAGGCATTATTAGGCGTGTTTTGGTTTAATTAATTAAGCTTTTGGTTAAGTTTAAAAGACTACAGTTAAGTTTTTAACTGAAAAAAGGACTAAATTGAATAGTTTTAAGCTGAAACCGTTAAGATTCTAATTGTACAGTCAGGAAATTGATGGAGAAGTTAACTGAAGGATTAAATTGTAAAGCTTAAAACTGCAGAAGGATCATTCTGTCATTAATTGAAAGTCAAGGGACTAATTGGTAATTATTTAAAAGTTGAGGGACTAGTTTGCAAATATTTAAAAGTTGAGGGACTAGTTTGCAAATATTTAAAAGTTGAGGTACTAAATTGCAAATATTTAAAAGTTGAGGGACTAATTTGCAAATATCTAAAAGTTGAGGGACTAAATTGCAAATATCCAAAAGTTGGAGGACTGTTTTGCAAATACCCAAAAGATGGGGGACCTTTAAGTAATTAATCAAAAGTAGAAGGACTTAAGTGAAAATCCTAAAAGAGAAAAGTTACCTTAAAGTCAAGAATTATGAAAAAGATGGAAAAGAGAATAATCCTAAATAAAAATCAAACCATAACTAGGGAATTACAAAGCCAAGAATAAGGAAATTCCCAAATAAAGAAAGTTTCCAAAAATAGAAACTTTTCAAACTTAGAAGATTACTAAACAAAGAAAGGGAAGAAGTTAAATTATAACGCATAAGGTTTAACTAAGTAGAAATAGTTAACGACAATGCGAGATATTAAGTTACTCTTACGTGTTTGTAGATACGCACGGGAAGAGCGGTCCAAGAAGTTAGACCAAGGTAAGGGATTACGTTCCTTTACTGTATTTGAATTCTTTTCCATTGGAACTCCTATACCTTCTTGATATAATTGAACTATCAAATGGCATGATAGTTATTTGTGAATAATCTGCGTTATTGAACGTTATTTGGAAATATCTATATTTTGTGATAATGTTGTTGTTCACAGAATATCTGAAGTTTGAAACTTGTCATATGCATACTTGTACCTATGTATGCTTTCTCGTTCTAGCATGTTTGTGGAATCACTTACTTGCTTAGAATGGACATGCCCAGTTAGAAAAGGCATTGTCAGAACTTGTCTTAGGACTTGTTCTTATTAGAGATTGCATGAGTGATCACATGCCTTCTCTCAGGAATTGTCTGATTACAAGGGCAATTCTACACCCCGAGCATATATGTGAGACAGTACCGTATATGTTTCGACCCACACTAATGGCTTGATGAAGCTAGGTGTATTATTTGTACCTTTGGAATTGAGGTTATAATGTACGTTGGAATTGACGGAAATTGTATGAATCCCTTTGAATCGTAGTGTCATATTTCCTTGAAGGTTATTTTAAATGGTGTCTTGACTGTATTGTACCGCAGTCTATTATAAAACTGAATTAACCTATCCTTGTATGATATTATTGAAGTGTTCATTCCGGTCGTCTCTTCTTAGTACCCGAAGAGACATCGTATGAACTTACTGAGCATTCATTCGCTCACCCTTTCTCCCTTAAATTTTTCTTTCCAGGTTCTAAGTAGGAGGGAATTGGATTGGTCGCGAGAAGGGTGACGCTTGGAGAATAAGTAGGGTTTATTGAACAATTAGTTATTTCATTTGGTTGTAAGTACATTAATGGCTAGTGTGGTTTTACTAGCTGAGACAATAAGTATTTATTTTCGCTTCCGCATTTATTAAGTATTTATGGTATTTAATGACATTTATGATGTAATAGGGTTTTGGGGGTGGAAACCCTAATATTTTGAAGTTATATTTAATTCCATTGAATGCTCATTTATGTATGGAAAATTAGGGGTGTTACAGCTCTGGTCAACTGTCTTGGAACATAAGTGCAAGTTGGCATTGCTTTTGAGTCAATATCAAGAAACAGCACATCTCCGAAATTATCTTGACTAGGGACCATGATGTCCAAGCAATGGTTCTGACCTCTGTAAACCATTTGGTAATGGAACGTTCCTTGAAACGTGTTTATCTAGATAGTACCTCCTATCTAGATTTGGACTTTGAGGGCTGTGAACAGAGAGGGGTCATTGATTGAGAGGCATGTTGAAATTTGGGTAGAAGGTAACGAAAATTGTGTCATCGTTCAAAGTGGTCTGGATAGTATCGTTACAAGCATGTTGGTATTCAACAAATCTAGTATTTACCAGAGCGATTCGAGAGAACGTTAGAAGTCCTTTTCGACCGTGGAAGGTGAGAGCTAGTTTAACAGCACCAAAATGGATATGGGTATATCCTTGTGCGAGATAGTGTCGAGGAAGATCAACTGGAAGATCTAAGGTGACTAGATGTTCACCCGAGATGGAAGGGAGCTGATAACTATCAAACTTAGACGATTGAACATACTTTCTGACCTGTTGGGAAGCGGAAGAGCTAATTATTTTTTTGATTTTTCTGGTGAAAGATTTAGAAGGTTTAGAAAAAACGTGATAAGGATTAATTATGGGTAACTAGGTAAGGGAAATTTTAGACTCATACGAAATATAAGAGACTTCATATAAGCGATCTATTTTAGAAGCGAGAAGAGCTACGGAAACTAAACGACGAAGAACTACACGATGAAGAACGAGACAATGATTTTCGATTCCATATTTTTTAAATGAGATAATAACTTCAAGACTTCTTAAAGTTCTTTGGAATGGGATAATGATTTCAAAACCCAGCGTTGGATTTCTATAGGTACTCGGTTGGCTTTAACTGCGACCTCTTGTCTACTTACTTGCCTTCAACTGTTAATAAGAATTTTAATAGGTACTAATACTTTTAACACAAGCCTAAAATTAAAGGTATTAGAATCTTTATATCAAACTTGAATATCTATAGTATAAATGAGGGTGGTCTTCTACTGTTCAATGAACAATTTCAACGGCGAAAATTTTCATTTTTCGCCATTATTTTGTCACTTTTCTACATTTTTGTCCTTAAATTTTTTTTTTTAAATAAAAAAAAATTAAATTTTTTATTTTAAAAAAAAAGACACGGGCATGGGGGCTAGTGGATTACATGTGCGACTCCTTTTTGAAGTGACCTGTCGTGAATGGGTTCATCTTTTTCTATTTTGTAGAGACCTGCCTACGTGGCTTTTTCACGTGTGGGCCCTTCACTTCTCCTTTTGTTGGTTCTTCTCATTGATACGTGGCCCTACTCTTCCCATACATTCCCATACCACTTCCTATTTTCTCATTTGTATTATGAAAATAACAATTTACTCCATCAAAAATCAAGTCTTTTACTCAGTATTTTTATATTAAACATAGAAATGAACAATATTAAGTAATATTAAGTGTTTCCGTAAAAAAATAAAATATATTAATAAAATACGAAGAAATCAAAATATACTATACTTCCTCCGTCCTGGCCGACTTAGGATTTTTTAAATGGCACGGGGATTAAGGAAAAGGTAAATGTTGTGAGTGTAATTTAAAAATAGAAGAGAGAATGAGTGGAGGGAATAGTAAATTATAATGGTGTTGTGAGTATTAAAATAATGTAGGAGAGAGAATGAGTGGAGAGAATAGTAATTTAAGGTTTCCATTTTGGGCCGTCCTAAGTCGGGTGGGACGCCCAAAATGGCAAAAAATCCTAAGTCGGCCGGGACGGAGAAAGTATATTATTTCTATATCAAAATTTATATTAACTCATATTTATATATAAATTATATGAGTCATGATTCTAAGATTCAAACAAATTTCCTTATTCTAATTAAAAATATTCCTAACTTAGATATCTCTTCAAAGTTGGCTCAATGATAAAGACCAATTTAGACAACTGAATACTTTCATTTTCTTGAGAATATGTCAATATCCTAATGGGAGAACGTCCCATACGTTCTAAAAAAAAGTATCATAATGTCTCGTAAATTCTTTTTCATGTGGTATTATCGTGTTGTTTTATTACGTAAGCATACATGTGATGAATAATACCAGCATACCTTGAACATAATTTTTAAATACTGCATAGTGCGTGTAGTATAATATATTATTGTATAAAAATTTGTGAGACATTTAAGTTAATGAGAAACTTAAGGAGAAATAATTTGTTTCAAAAAAAATTTATGGGTCAAATTCCTTATCCTATTAACCTCCCTTGTAGATTTTCAACTTGCCAAAAATATTGGGAAAGCTAAATAATAATAATAATAATAATAATAATAATAATAATAATAATAATAATAATAATAATAATAATAATAATAATAATAATAATAATAATAAAAAAATAATAATAAAAATAATAATATTATGAGTTGGTGCTTATAAAAAAGCTATTTTTTCTTAAGATAAGGAAAAACGTGTTTTCAGCGCATTCAAAATAAACGGTGGCAATTTTGTAATTGCGCGGCCATGTTCAAAATAAACGGTGGCATTTTTGTAATTGCGGCAACCATGATAAATGCCGGTGTTTATATTACAAATGACCGGTGATTTCATACGGCATTTATAAACATGAAACTCGACACTTTTTACACGGGCACTTTTATATACATGAGCCCGACACTCATCACACCGGCACTCTGTTACACTAACACCGACACTTTATTACACTAATATTTTCTTTGGCTCTCAAAAATACAAGCACCGGCATTCAAAAAAACATGGGTGACATTCAAAATCACGTCACCGGCACTAAAAACACTTGGTAATCATTTTTGACATTCAAAAAAACATGAACTGGCATTCCAAAAACAAGCAGGCATTCAAAATTACGTACACCGGCATTAAAAAACACGTGGGTGGCACTCAAAAATACACTAAAAATGCGATAAAAATTTTCTTTGGCTTTCAAAACACAAGCACTGGCAATCCAACATACATAAACTGACACTCAAAAAAAAATGAATAGGAACTCAAAAATTGCTGGCTCTCAAAAACAAAAGCAACGGCACTCCAAAAATACATGAACTGGCACTCAAAAAAACATATACTGGCACTTCAAAACGCACAAGCTAGCACTCAAATTCCCCTACATCCCAAGAACACCATTCTTTCAATTTACCAAATTGAATTGATCCCCTTTGTCCAAAATCGTGAACAGCTCGACCAAATCCCACCAACCGGCCATTGAATGGAGTCACCGGAATGACTCTCCGCAACCACTGCTCCAATCCCCGTCGAATTTGAAAGCTCCGATGATAACTCGGAAGATTGAAGGAGATTAGGACAATTCGGAGCTTGTTAACGTCGAGGGGCTCGACTCCGCAATCATTCTGCTCCAATCCCCATCGTCGGTATCAAGAACTCCATTGACGCCGACACCACCACCACTAATAAACTCGCTCTCTGCACCTTTGGATCTGCCTAAGAACTCCATTGAAATCGCAAATTGATGATCCAATCCAGTGGCTAGGACCCGACGAACGGCAATCGATGATATTGGGGAGGCTCTATGTTGGTCGCCGGTGAATGGCTGAGGAAATTTCCGCCTAGTGAGAGAAGCTCCGTGTTTGCGTTTAGTGAGAGAAAGTGAGAGAGAATGAGTCCGTTATTTAAAACACGTTTTTTGTTAAGTTAACAAAAAATGCATTTTTTACAAGTTTTTGACTAATATTAATAATAATAATAATAATAATAATAATAATAATAATAATAATAATAATAATCTGCAGTAACAAAAAATTGATGATGTAACAACATAGTGCTGGATGTTGTAAAACATGAAGAGACGTCTGCATCATTCTTCATTTTCTTCAATCTTGTACACAACTTGTGAACACTAGAGAAAGACTTTTCGGACCACTAACATAACATAGTTAGTATCTCTCTCGTATATCCTAGAAAGTGCTGCCGCATCTCTCTTGTATTTCCACAGCTTTCGCCGCCACGACGATCTCCCAGCTCGACGGGGGAATTAGCCACTCAGGTCATGCACTTCAAGTCGGAGCCGGCCGAGTGGACTGGTTTCATTTCTCCTCCCCGCTGTTTCTGTTTGTAATTTCAGAGATATACAAGGTATATGATGCATCAATTTCAACTCACATTTCAATTAATGTGTGAAATTAGTTAGAAATTAGTTAACATTTTTGGATTGTTGGTATGAATTAAGGTTCATTTGTTGATGAAAAGGTGAGTGGCGATTGTTGAAATGGGGGTAGCTTCCATTCAAGGTATAACACATCAATTTATTTAATGATTTTAGGTATTAAAAGAAGAACAGGGGTAGTGAGACATCATTGGATCAATAGAATGGACAACCTTTATTTAAGCCTCTCCCAAATTCCATATGATGTCTGTTACATGTTCATGTCCTTAACAAACTTGTGTCTGTAAAACTAATTAATGGATCGCATCGAGAAATCAATTTCAATCTAAAATTTTAATTAATTTACGAAAATCCATTATAATGGCTGCATGAGCACATGGATATCCCCCTATAGAAGGTTCAAAGTCCACATGCAACCCCTCTTTATTTAGAATTTTATTTGTTTAATTAAACAAATTATTAACTTGTCATCATGAATCTGGGGACTTAATTAATTTCCTCAGACTGATTGAGTTGGGCAATTACGATGGCATCGAAAACAATACTGCAGCAGCCATTGACGATCGGTAGCAGCTTCGTTATCCTTTTACTTTTACTTGGGTTGGAAGTAATTGAATCGCGGGAGCACTTCATTGTCGAGAGCTTGCCAGGCCTGCCCGGAAAGCTTCCTTTCAGACTTGAAACTGGGTATGTATGGACATATAACATTATACACTATACAATATATCTAAATGGCAGTATGATGGATTCATATATTGTGTATATGAATCCATCAGCTTGTTAATAATTAAGAGCCACCAAAGCTGCTAGCCTTAAAAAATTTACTGCTTAGTGATGGTTTCTTTTTTTTTGTGAGAAAATTCTGTAGTTATGTTGGAATAGGAGAATCAGAAGAAGTGCAATTATTCTACTACTTTGTGGAGTCGGAAAGGAATCCAAAACAAGACCCTCTCATGCTTTGGCTCACTGGTGGCCCTGGTTGTTCTTCCCTCTCTGCTATCGTCCATCAAAAAATCGGTATATCTACATAAAATTTACTCCCTCTGTTATTAAACGATTAATTAATGTTCTTTTTGACGTGATAAAATTATTTTAAAATGTAGAGTAATTAGTTACTTATACTTTCTTAAAATTGCATAAAAACTACTACTGCATTGCAAAATAAAAAAAAAAAAAAAAAAAAACCGTAAATGTGACATCTTTTAGATATGAAAACGCGGTTGTAAATGTATTTTTACATTTTGGTTGTCCACGCAACACTGGTTGGCTCTTAGAAATGTTTAAGCTTAAAATTTCCTTATGTTTCAAAAAAAAAAAAATTCTCTTCAATTATATCATCTTTTTCTTTAAGTTTCACATTTTTTTCCGTCAAGTTGACTAAACTGATATAGTGTGCATAACACCAGAAAACTGCTATGGAAAGGAAACTCTGTTATGAAGGTCACACCCTTAACACAAGTAATGAAGCAAGGCAATATATAGACTAGAAAGCTTAATTATTGGTTTTAGTTAGTTGAACTTATGTGTATTAATCTTCTATTTAGTCACTGGTTGACTTTGTGTGTATTTATATGTATACATCTGTATATTTTTGTATGTGAATTAATGGTACTAAAAATGTTAAAAAAATGGCTTAAAATAAAATCTTCTACTTGTGCTCAGGTCCATTTACTTTTAACTATGAAGGGTCAAGTGCGGAGGAGCCAGTTTTGGAGTTGAACCCATTCTCGTGGACAAAGGTCTTTCAATTTTATCTTTGCTTCTTAAATAGTCAGTGATTTTTGATCCACTCATGACATAGTGACTTAGATGCAAACCAATGAGAAACACCCATTTCATAATAAATATCGCACTTATTTTTTTCGTTCGTTCTAAATAAATGTCGCATTTCCAAATAAGGATATAATATATCATTGCAGCATATATACTTTAGGTGGCAAGTATAATATTTTTGGATCAACCTGTGGGCGCTGGATTTTCCTATGCAACAACTTCAGAAGCTTACACTATGAACGATACACTATCAGCTCAACATACTTGTGATTTTCTTAGGAAGGTAGAGGAGGACAATTTCTCTTTCTCGCTCTCTCTCTCTCTCTATATATATATATATATATATACACACACACACACACACTCATATATATATGTATGTATAGATGTGTGTGTGGGTCTATTCCCCACCGTGATATTCCTATTGTTGTGCGCAGTGGCTAGTTGATCATCCTATGTTTCTTGACAATCCATTATACATCGGTGGCGATTCTTATGATGGAAAATTGCTGCCAATTATTGTTCAAGAGATATACAATGGTACTAACAATCTCCTTCGTCACTCTAAACTAAGAACGAAGGAAAGATTGAATTTATGATCGAATATGCATTATTTAGTTGAAAACTAAAAAAAATCTAGTAAAATAAAACACTTAACAAGTCTCTCATAATCTGCTTACAAAATCAAC
Organism: Adenophora triphylla var. japonica; assembly: GCA_022495995.1. Lineage (NCBI taxonomy): Eukaryota > Viridiplantae > Streptophyta > Magnoliopsida > Asterales > Campanulaceae > Adenophora > Adenophora triphylla. The sequence continues at coordinate 494,254 of JAFEMH010000908.1, forward strand.
TCAAGGTCTTATTAGTGAATTTTCTTCCGCTCATTTAATTTGCAGGTAATGAAGTTGGAAGGGAGCCATGGATAAATATCAAAGTAAAAAGTTCGATCAACAAAATGAAATTCTTGGAGTTATACGTGCTTTATTTAAATTCATTTGTCATTAATAATAAGAAGAGGAATAACAATTCAAGGCTGTTCGTATAGACCTACGAATGTAAGTTGATTTTAGGATACCATATTTTGCAGGGATACTTGCTTGGTAATCCTTTAACTGATACAAACAATGATTTCAACTCAAAACTTGCGTTTGCACATCGTTTGGCGCTTATATCAGATGCACTCTATCAGGTGAACTTTTTTCCTTATCCTTAATCTACAAATTAACATTGCATTTAATTACATTTTCCTAGTTCAACTTGAAGCGATTGCTAATGTCCGCCCACTAATAATTTTGATGAGTCTTCTCTTTAGTCGCTCAAAAGAAATTGCCACGAAGAGTACTTGGATGTAGATCCTAACAACATTTTGTGTGTAAATGATCTTCGAGAAGCTGACAAGGTAACAAGATATTCTGCAAATTTGTTAATTAATTTAGGTAAACTCCGCTTTTATTCATTCCACTGTACTTTTAAGCGTGTTTCACTTTTTCAATTGAACTTATGTGTAGTGCCTCGGGAAAATACGGGGATCACATGTTTTGGAACCACATTGTAGCACTTGGAAATCAAAGGGTAATTTCTTCACCATGGATCTCAAAGCAAACTCGTTAGATATCCTTAGCTCATTACCTCTACGTCTAAAACCATGGTGTCGGGTAAACTATTTTCTTGTTCTTGCTCTCCCTCTCAAATCACTTTAATTTAATTACAAGAGTCTTCAGTCTTATCAAATCTCTTTCTGTCCATAGGATGACAACTATTTGTACTCCTTTTATTGGGCTAACAGCATAGAGGTTCAAGAAGCTTTGAACATCCGTAAGGTAGATTCTGAATCATATATTTATAAATTACTATAAATTTTTGTTATTGATCAAGAAGAAAAGTGGAAGTTTATTTTGAGACGGAGGCAGTATTACATTTGAGTTGGATCTTTGTGTTCACTATTATATCGTGATTGCCAGGAAACCAACAGTAACAAAGATTGGGTAAGATGCAACCAGAGCATGTCTTATGTATATGGTTACAAGAAGAAAATGTCTTACACATACAACATTCGAAGCTCTGTGGACTATCACCGAAATCTCACAAATTTTCATTGCAAAGCTCTAATTTATAGGTAGTTTTCTGAATCCTTGGTTTGATTTTTCTAGCATTTTCAAATAATTATTCAACCTCAATTAATCATTTTTTTTCTCAAAACAGCGGTGATCATGACATGGTAGTTCCATACGTGGGCACGATGAAGTGGATTAAATCTCTTGACTTGTCACTTGAAACAGACTGGAAACCTTGGTCTGTTACAGGTCAAATAGCAGGGTCAGTTCCCATCCTTGGACTTGATCATATATAGAGTGGCTTTGAGGGTATTTCCTAATTTTTTGGTTTATGCAGATACACAATGAAATACTCGAAAAAGGACTACAAAATGACATTTGCTACGGTTAAGGTGAGAAATTCTTCGAGTGAAAATGATCGATGGTTTAACGACTTTACTCCGTTAGTAATTAAGACTGAATCTAACATGTTCCAAATTCCTAAAGGGAGCGGGTCATACAGCTTCTGAATACAAGACTGAAGAATGTTTTGCCATGGTTGATCGATGGTTTAACGATTATCCTCTCTAAATTAATTACCATTTTTATATATGCTCCCTCCGTCCCGAAATCTTCCTACCTTTTTTGGTTGTCAAGGTACTTTGAGGAATAAATTTAGGTTAATTTTATTATCCTAATGAAAATTTAAAATTTGTTATTGATACACTATTGTAAATACTATCATTAACAAACTTTAGATGTTCATTAGAATAATTAGATTAACCTATAATTATTGCTCAAAAAATTTCGTGACAACTAAAAAAATAGGAAGATTATTTCGGGAGAACGGAGTATATGGTTTCAAGTTGTGGGATACAGAATGCTGTAGTAGCAACACGACTGTGAAAGTTCGTTAAATGTTAGTGAGGACCTTTTTGAATATTAGTGGCATGTATAAGTGCAAGGATAATTTGTTGAATTTAAATAACTCCCCTGTCCCAGACAGCCATAGTTTCATTCGACATTGTATACTTTTTATAACGGATGTATTTTCTTGAAATCTGAATACTCCCTCCGCCCCAAGAATAGTGTCGCCATTTTAGGCCCGGCACGCAAATTAAGGAAAAAAGTGGGAAGAAAAAATGTTGTGAGTGTAATTTGAAAGGAGGAGAGAAAATTAGTGGAGGAAATAGTAAATTTAAAAAGTGTTGTGAGTGTAATAGTGTTTTAGGAGAGAGAATGAGTGGAGGGAATAGTGAGTGGGTGTAATAGAATATTAATAAAACATTTTCATTTTAGAAAAGGTGATGCTTCAAACGGGACGCCATTTTGAAAAGTGACGGATTTCTTGGGACGGAGGGAGTATAATTTAATTATATTGAAAATATGAGTATTAATTGAAATTTGGAACTGATTCTGTGGGATCTATCCTAGTGGCTCTGCAGGCCAATAGGATAGGATGTTAACGGATGATTTCTCCCTCTATTTTACCTCTATTTTATGTACTTATAAATATATCAAAAAAGCCATCAAAACATCCGAGGTTGAGTATCAAATAGATCTAAAGATATATCGGGTGAAAACACGTCCATCAAATACCTCAAAACTTATCTTTTGCTCGTTCTCGAGTAAAACAAAACTAAAACCAAAATAAAGCTATTAACTAACTAAAAAAAAAGGAAAAATATTTTTGGGATTGTTCAAATCATATAATCGGTTGTTGTCATACAAGTCTCAGATTTTTACAACACACATAATCTACAAACATTATTATTGATAGGCTAAAGTCGCACACCTTCAAATTAAATACCAAGACTCGGCTACAAAACTGCAGCAATGGCAAGTCCAGGGTCGATCCACTGAAGAACGGTTATTTGTTTATGTAATAGTCACAGACCAGTTTGGAGATTTGTTTGAATTGATTGTTGTAATTAAACTAAAGAAATTAATAATAAAGTTGTAAACAATAATTTAAAGAGAACTTTGGATCATAGTTCTATCCCCATTCTAATTCCGAATATCATTGATTAAATCCCTTCCTTTATTCCCCCACTCACCCAATCACGAGATATATTTCAATCTCTGTTTCTTTCTTTGATAATAGTTAATAGCGGCCACACGCTAAACTAAAAACCCTAATCAATAAACAAACTTAGCCGACACGGTCAAAATTCGATTAAACAATTGATTTCGATTTAAGAAACTAAGATTGAGAATAATTACTAATATACATTCATTTAGATAATTATCTAGTTTTACCCAATTCACAAATCAAGATGGCACATACAAGATTTATGAAATTGCTACGATGAAACCCTAATCCGACACGGTAGAAGGGAATTCTAGCTGTAATTAACCACAAGAATTAAGAAATTGATCAAATTTCTAAATCCTAGTAATCAAGCAATACAAGTAAAACTATGAAATAGGGATTATAATGGGGAAGAGAAAACAAACCTCAATTCATAAAAAGAATGGTTCAAGGAACCTTAATCCAAAGTTATGAGATTTTAGCCCTCCATGGAATAATCAAAAGCTTCAATTATTCTATGAACTAATGTAAAGAGATATGATAAAAGATAACCTAAAACAATTTGGAAAGGTAGTATATATACTCCTCCCTAAAATACCTAGTTTAAAAAGGAAAAGAAAATAAATTAAAAACCAAATCTGGCCCAAATCCCGTCGCCTTTTTTCTCCAGCGCAGCGCTGAGGGCACGAGTCGTGAAGGGAGGGACGACTCGTCCCCTGTCATCGCTTCTTTGATTCTGTCGTCCCCCCTATGGGGAATACTTGGCTGTGATGGGGACGACTCGTCCCTTGATCAACAATTCCAGATTTCTCAATCTTTGACCTCTCTTGAGCCCCGGATTGATCCTCGATGTGATTCCAAACATTCTTGAACTTTGCCTTGACTTTGTCGACCTCCATTGATGCAGAGATGATGTTCTTGAGCCCTTTGAGAACCGTATTCAATTACAAGGTAAAATCACTCGATTACTCTCGAATTACATATTTTCTCACTAAATCCTCTCAATACATATTTCACTCAAATTACATCAAATATATACTAAATACATGAAAATAAAGAATTATACCGACGGAAACATAGGAAATAGATAGTATAAATGTCACGACCCTAAAATTAGGCACTATTTTATCACTTGTTGAGCACGTAGGGTTCGGGTGGTAATATTTCATATTATGCTACTTGTTAGATTTATGTGTTCATTTTATGTTTTAATGACTTATATGAATTTAGATGTAGTTATTAACTACCTTATATGGGTTAGGGTGAAAATGAAATTTAATTTAATGCTAAAGGGTTTAAATGGAATAAAATATAAAGTATGTAGTAAAATTATATTATTTGGAAATTTAAAGTATTAAGTTTATTAAGTGGGAGGTGCTTAGTTGTAAAGTTCACTACAAGAAAGGAGGCTATTTACGGCGCTCATTTACGGCGGTGGACACGCGTCCGCCGTATATATATATAATATACGGCGGTATGCACAACCGCCGTATATATTATATATATACGGCGGTATAGGCCGCCGTAAATAAGTTATGTACGTATATTTGGCATATACGTATATGAGATCGAAGTTATATACGGCGGTTTATCAGTATCCGCCATATATATGTACTTATTATCGACGGTGGACACGCGTCCGCCGTAAATAATACACAATATTTACGGCGGTGTACAATATCCGCCGTAAATGTTATTAAATACCGGGAAACCCAAATTTCCCTATTCAGTTTCGCGCTATCTCCATCTCAGCAGTCTCTCTTTCTCTCCTCAGCTAGGGCACAAATTTCCGACGCCGGTGACCAAATAAGCAGGTAAGAATTCGTGTTTACTTTTAATTTTTGGTTTTTGTTGTTCTTGGTGTGGTGGATTATTGAAATCGACATTCTATTTCTCTCTCTCTCTCCTCCAGCCAGTGAAATTGAGCGTTGATTTCTTCGATCAACAACAATCAGGTATACATTTCTTTCCCCTTTTCTAATTCACTTTTAATTTTTGGGTTTTTTTTGTTCTTGGTGTTGTGAGTTGTTGTTGCTGTTACTGTCGTTGTTGTTGGTATTGCTGTTACTATTATTGTTGTTGTTGTTTTTGGTATTGCTGTAACTGCACATCTTTTCAGATTTGAGAACAAATATAACAGTTGCTAGTAAAGATTCATCTTCATTTATAACTTAACAGTTGCTTTTGCAAGCGCATTATTATACATTAATCGCAATGTAAACAAAGTTTTATTCTATACTGGCTCTGGAGATCTCCATCAGCAGTGATAGTTGCAAAACTCATGCCCCCTGCAAGTGGCTTCTCTCCTCATCGAAGGGAATGAAAGTGGTAGCTTATGTTCTATAAATAATAACTACTCCCAATCTGAAGATAGAAAAAGGGAGTTCATGAATAAGTTCCCTTTCTTGAAGGACCCAGAAAGAGTCTTAAATACTTTCACAAAAAGAATTACTCGATAATTTGACCTTAAATACTATATACGGCGGGGCGCGTGGTATTTACGGCGGATTTTAACCGCCGTAAATAAGCCTGTTTCTTGTAGTGGTTAGATAGTTAAGGTGTTATTGTTAATGTTCAAGTGTTAAAGGAGCTTTAATGAAACCTTCATACTTATCCATGGGAAAATTGTAAACGAAACCTCATTTTCTCACTCTCAGTATTCTCCTTCTTCTTCTAAAAGCATTCCATGGAGAAAGACTAAACCCTAACCTTCTAAGAATTCTCTAGTCTTCATTACTTCTCCGTTTTCAAAACCAAGGGCGGATTCTTGTTCGTGGTGGCGAGGGGATCGTTTGAAGCTACTCAAATAAATATTCTAATTTTCACCATTTAGGTAAGTTATTATGGATTCCTTTCAAAACTTGATCATTCTTTGAAATTTGTTGTTATTAATGTTATAAACAAGTTTTTGTGTGAAGTGGAACAACTTTTATTGGGTAAGAATGGTTTTGGAAAGTAGAAGGAAATGGGTATGGTTTAGTTGTGTAAGAGTACATAAATGGGTTGGTACTCATGTTTGGTGTTAATGCTTTGGAAATAAATCATTGCATGGAAATTTGGTGCAAAGTTTGGTGTCAATATGAGGTAATTGGTGTTGAAATAGTTTAGAAGGAGTATGAAATTGTTTGAGTTTGGTATTGGTTGCTGTTTGGTACTGATTTTATCACCTTAAAACAGTGTAAATGGAGTATATGTCAATTTGGATTTGGTGGCAGCTGTTGTATAACCTCTGTTCTGGATTCTGGGCATCAGGCACGACTCGTGCTCAGGGGTACGAGTCGGGCACGAGTCGTCCCCTGGGATATGGCCTAAGTCGTGACCAAGCTGGGACGAGAGGTTCTGGTGGGGTGTAAAAGGGGCACGAGTCGTGCCCTCCCCTGCCGATCCTTGAAAGCATTTCCAAGGCTTGGAAACCTATTCAAACTAGAACCAAAGTGAACCCTCTTTAATTAAGATTAAAGTAGAACATTTTAGCTACACGATGATACCTTAATAGATTAAAATGGAATAGTGTAAGTACTTTAATTATTGTGTGGAAAAGGCTTCGCAACCTTGAATTGTAGCTTGGCCAAAGTGAATCCAACTTGGTATATGGAACTTGGATCTTTATAGAGGTTATATGTTATTGCATATTGGCTATGTAGGGATAGTTTATGATACATTCCTACTTCATTTGAGTTCATATGCATTGATTGTTATATTTATAGTGTATGAAATGAATGTTACACTATATTATGGATTGAACATGAGTACGCTTTACCATGTTGTTATATTCTTATCCCTTTGGTGGATTTTATTTCAAGTAACTATTATGTGCTTGACTTGTGTTAATCAACTGATGTTTAGGGGTATAACTGAATACGATCAATTATGGAAAGTGTGACCTAATGTGATCGGATTACATTATACCTGTGACTGTCCCCTTCTGTGGCCACAGATTGAGGTTATAGCATCTGTATTGAGCCAAAAGCCTTACAGAGTTGCTACTATCTTATATGGTTCCCTGAAAAACGGGTCTTATAAGATGTGAATATGCTTAAGCAGTTCACAAGAAAGGAGTTATTATAATAGCTCTCTCCGTTATATGTTATTGGTTTGATGGAGTTGATCTTCCAATATTGTACGACTTATTGGTCAGACGGGAAAAGGTAAACCAAGGTAATGTAAAGTGTTTATGGCTTTTCCAATGTGTTATATGCACCTTATATGTGTTGCATCTTGCTTGGCATATTGTGCATTCATAATAACTTATTGAGATGTATTCTCGCCTTCTCCCTTTTATGTTTTAGATCGACCTGAGACAGAAGGACCCGACCAGTGAGGGCGGTGCGGAGTTTGTACTTGTATTTTGGGGTTGTCGGGTATGTTATGTCCTTGATAGAAGGGTTGTAATTATATTTTGATATCTCCTTGGTGGAGTTGATGTATATATACAACTTTGTCTCAAACTTAGGCATTAGAAGCTTTTGTAATGTTGTAATTAAGTTTGTTTGAAAGTTAGTTAATGTTTTATCCCCTTTCCTCCAAGTGGAGATGACCCAAGTTAGTGTTAAATTTTAAAAGTTAAGGTTAGTTTTATTTCAAGTTAAGTCAAAAAGTTTTCAAAAATTACAGGTTGTCTTTCTTAGATTGGACTCTCCAGGTCGGGGAGCTCACAATTGGTATCAGAGCCTCGTCTAGCGGTCAAGGGTAGATGTCTAGTTTAAGGGGGAGTGTGTGATCACTGACGCCGAGTATTTGATGCAGGTGTTTGTTACAATGGCGGGGAATGAGGATGATCAGCATAGAGCTCAGGGTAATGTTGGAAATGAAGGGGAAATGGTAATCAGAATGCAGAGATGATGGATATGTTCAGAGTCTTCTTACAGAACATGGCAAATCAAGGTAGAGCTCAACAACAATCGGAAGGGAGGCCAGGGCACGGACTTGAGAAACTTGTGAAGATGACACCTCCAAGTTTCAACGGGGATCCGGATCCGGTAAAGGCAGAGAGATGGCTCGAGGCAATGAACAAGATCTTCGCGGCAATGGAGAGCCCGGATGATGAAAAGGTTAGGTGTGCGGTCTTCAAGTTAGAGGGAGCGGCAGAGCATTGGTGGAATATAGTCAAGGACAGTTGGGACCGAGATCATACACCGCAGACATGGGAGAATTTCATGCGCAAGTTTCGGGACTACTTCATTCCGATGGTGACAAGGCATAGAAAAGAGGTTGAGTTTCTTCGATTGGAGTAAGGGACTATGACGGTAGCACAGTACTCGGCCAAGTTTACGGAGCTAGCTCGATATTGTCCACATTTGGTGCCGGATGAGGAGAGGCGAGTATATAGGTTTGTGAAAGGGCTGAGGTTGGAGTTTCGTAAGCAACTTTTGACGCACGACTTCACAGATTTCCAGCGGCGATGAATGAGCCTACAGAATAGAGAATGATATTGAAGAGCACAAGGGCAAGTCGGAAGGTGGAAGTGGAAACAAGCAACGGTTCCAAGGACAAGGTTCGGGACAAGGTAGGGGACAACCAAGATTTCCAAATCCCGGTGTAGCAAGAGGCGGAATTGTGGTGACTCCAGTGGTTCGTACTCCTTCAAGGCAGTCTGGGGTTGTTTGTGGCTTTTGTAAGAAGCTGGGTCATTCAGAAGATAGATGCTGGAGCAAGTTGGGGAAGTGTTTAGAATGTGGAGGAGATGGTCACTTTAGGAAGAACTGTCCCAAGTTGCGAGGGCAAGCTTCCGGTAGTGGACAAGGCGGACCACGAGGGGGAATCAAAAGAGATAATGAAGGAAAACCTAAAGATAAAGTTCAGGGTCGTGTGTTTGCCTTAGGAAGAGGAGAGGTTGATCCTAATGTAGTCATTAGAGGTATTGTCCCTGTCTCAGGAGTCAAGGCCCGCATTCTTATAGATCCCGGGTCTTCCCATTCGTTTGTTGCATCTCATTTTGCTTTTGCATTGCATAAACTACCTGATTTTATACCTTATGTGCTAGAGGTGTCGACTCCAGTGGGAGAGTGCCTCACTTCTTCTGTGATATACAATGATTGTGATGTGATTATTTGTGGGCATGTGTTGCCGGTGGATTTAGTAGAGTTACAAATCCGGGATTTTGATGTTATTCTTGGTATGGATTGGTTGAGTCATTACCATGCCATGGTTGATTGTCGTAGGAAGGTCTTATTTGATATACCTGATATGCCTTCTTTTGTGTTTGATACCGACAAGTCTATGTTTGGTATTCATGTCATTTCTTCTATAAAGGCTAGAAAAATGCTTTCTAAGGGGTGTGCGGGGTATTTAGCTTATGTGGTAGATTCCAGTAAGAAGTCCCCTGAATTAATTGATGTTCCCGTAGTAAATGAATTTGGTGATGTGTTTTCTACCTAGTACTCTATGCCTCCTGATCGTGAGGTAGAGTTTTTCATTGATCTAGTACCCGGTACCACACCTATTTCTAAGGCGCCTTATAGAATGGCTCCTGCTGAATTGAAAGAGTTGAAGACTCAGTTACAAGAGTTGTTAGACCGGGTGTTTATCCGCCCTAGTGTGTCACCGTGGGGGGCTCCTGTTTTATTTGTCCATAAGAAAGATGGTACTCTAAGATTGTGTATTGATTACCGTCTTTTGAATCAAGCCACTATCAAGAACAAGTATCCTCTTCCGCATATTGATGATCTGTTCGATCAGCTCCAAGGTTCCGTTATTTACTCAAAGCTTGATTTGAGAAGCAGATACCATCAGTTGAAGATTAGGCCCGATGATATTTCTAAGACAGCTTTCAGGACGAGATATGGTCATTATGAGTTCGTGGTTATGCCTTTCGGGTTGACTAACGCTCCGGCCGTACTTACGGATATGATGAACCGTATCTTCAAGCTGTACCTTGACAGCTTTGTAGTGGTGTTCATCGATGATATTCTTATGTATTCTAAGTCCCAGGAGGAGCATGAGACTCATTTGAGGATTGTCCTTTCTCTTCTCCGTGAAAAGCAATTGTTTGCCAAGTTCAGTAAGTGTGAGTTTTGGCTCGAGCAGATATCTTTCTTGGGGCATGTTGTTTCTAGATCGGGGATATCCATTGATCCTTCCAAGATTTAAGCCGTTGTTAATTGGAAGCAACCTTCAACTGTGACCGAGGTTCGTAGCTTTCTTGGGTTAGCGGGGTACTACAGAAGGTTCATTGAAGGGTTTTCTCGTATTGCAACTCCGTTAACTCGATTGACTCGAAAAGATATATCGTTTGTGTGGGATTCCAAGTGTGAAGCTAGTTTTGAAGAGTTAAAGAAAAGGTTGACATCAGCTCCTGCTCTTACCCTTCCAGACGGTTGCGACAACTTTGTGATTTTTAGTGACGCCTCGAAAGAGGGCTTGGGATGTGTGTTGATGCAAGGTGGGAAAGTGATTGCTTATGCTTCTCGGAAGTTGTCACCGGCTGAACAAAACTATCCTACCCATGACATGGAATTGGCTACGATTATATTTGCGTTGCACAAGTGGAAGCATTATCTTTATGGGGCGAGATTTGAGATCTTCACGGACCATAAGAGCTTGAAGTATTTATTTACCCAAAAAGGAGTTGAATAACCGGCAAAGAAGATGGTTAGAGTTTTTGAAGGATTTTGATTGTGTGATTTCTTATCATCCGGGGAAGGCGAATGTTGTTGCAGATGCAATTAGCCGAAAGGCCTACTTATCAACTTTGAGTTCTAGAGAGGCAAGACATGAGTTAATTTTTGCGAATGTCCGAGCCGTTCCAACTTTATATGGAGATTTGATGGAAGCTCAATCAAGTGATCCGGAGTTGAAGAAAATATTGGTACAAGTTCAAGATGGTAAGGTCGGGGATTTTGCGTTGAACAGAGATGGACTTCTAACTTTCCGAGGTCGTATTTGTGTTCCTTCATCACCGGAGATCAAGAGACGTGTTCTAGAGGATGGTCATAAGTCTAAGTTTGCCGTTCATACGGGTAGTACCAAAATGTACCAAGACTTAAAACGGGGATATTGGTGGAATGGGATGAAGAGAGAAATAGCGGATTTCGTGTCTAAATGTTTAACATGTCAACAAGTCAAAGCTGAACACCAAAGACCGGCGGGGCTATTCCAACCATTAAACATTCCAGAGTGGAAATGGGAAGGGATTTCGATGGATTTTGTGTCGGGTTTGCCTCTTACAGCGAAGAAGATGGATGCCATTTGGGTTATAGTGGATAGATTGACGAAATCGGCTCACTTTCTTCCTGTGTCAACTAAGTTTTCGATGGAGAGATTGGCTCAGTTGTATATGAAGGAAATTGTGAGACTTCACGGGGTTCTAGTTAGTATCATTTCAGATAGAGATCCGAGGTTCACTTCGAGATTTTGGAGGGCATTACATGAAGCTTTAGGGTCCAAGTTATGTTTCAGCACGGCGTTTCATCCTCAGACAGACGGACAGACGGAAAGAACTATTCAGATACTTGAGGATATGCTTAGAGCTTGTGTGATGGATTTTCAGTTATCGTGGGAGGATCATCTACCATTGGTTGAGTTCGCCTACAACAACAGTTACCAATCTAGTATCGAGATGGCTCCTTATGAAGCGTTGTATGGTAGAAGGTGTAGATCTCCTATGTGTTGGGATGAAGTGGGTGAAGCCAAGTTATGGGGTCCGAATTTGGTTCGGGATTCGACAGAGAAGATCAAGGTGATCCGAGATAAATTGAAGACGGCACAGAGTAGGCAGAAGAGCTACGCCGACAACAGAAGACGGGACTTAGCTTTCCAAGTTGGTGACTTGGTTTTCTTGAAAATTTCTCCGAGGACCGGTATCAAAAGGTTTGGGAATAAGGGGAAATTAGCTCCAAGGTTTGTGGGACCATTTGATATTGTAGAGAAGATTGGGGATCTAGCTTACCGTTTAGCATTGCCTCCATCTTTCACCTTGCTTCACGACGTGTTCCATGTGTCTATGTTAAGAAAATATTGTCACGATCCTTCTTACATATTGATTTCACCTCCCAAAGAAATTCAAGCCGACATGTCTTATGTTGAAGAGCCTTTGAGACTCTTAGAGTTTCAAGTGAAAGAGTTGAGAACTAAGAGTATTCCGGTAGTGAAAGTGTTATGGAGGAATCATACTATTGAAGAGGCTATGTGGGAGTTAGAGTCGGAGATGAGGGAAAAGTACCCTTCGTTGTTTGAGAATGCAAGTAAGTTACCTAAAATTCGGGGCGAATTTTCTTTAAGGGGGAGTGAGTGTCACGACCCTAAAATTAGGCACTATTTTATCACTTGTTGAGCACGTAGGGTTCGGGTGGTAATATTTCATATTATGCTACTTGTTAGATTTATGTGTTCATTTTATGTTTTAATGACTTATATGAATTTAGATGTAGTTATTAACTACCTTATATGGGTTAGGGTGAAAATGAAATTTAATTTAATGCTAAAGGGTTTAAATGGAATAAAATATAAAGTATGTAGTAAAATTATATTATTTGGAAATTTAAAGTATTAAGTTTATTAAGTGGGAGGTGCTTAGTTGTAAAGTTAGATAGTTAAGGTGTTATTGTTAATGTTCAAGTGTTAAAGGAGCTTTAATGAAACCTTCATACTTATCCATGGGAAAATTGTAAATGAAACCTCATTTTCTCACTCTCAGTATTCTCCTTCTTCTTCTAAAAGCATTCCATGGAGAAAGACTAAACCCTAGCCTTCTAAGAATTCTCTAGTCTTCATTACTTCTCCGTTTTCAAAACCAAGGGCGGATTCTTGTTCGTGGTGGCGAGGGGATCGTTTGAAGCTACTCAAATAAATATTCTAATTTTCACCATTTAGGTAAGTTATTATGGATTCCTTTCAAAACTTGATCATTCTTTGAAATTTGTTGTTATTAATGTTATAAACAAGTTTTTGTGTGAAGTGGAACAGCTTTTATTGGGTAAGAATGGTTTTGGAAAAGTAGAAGGAAATGGGTATGGTTTGGTTGTGTAAGAGTACATAAATGGGTTGGTACTCATGTTTGGTGTTAATGCTTTGGAAATAAATCATTGCATGGCAATTTGGTGCAAAGTTTGGTGTCAATATGAGGTAATTGGTGTTGAAATAGTTTAGAAGGAGTATGAAATTGTTTAGGTTTTGGTATTGGTTGCTGTTTGGTACTGATTTTATCACCTTAAAACAGAGTAAATGGAGTATATGTCAATTTGGGTTTGGTGGCAGCTGTTGTATAACCTCTGTTCTGAATTCTGGGCATCAGGCACGACTCGTGCTCAGGGGCACGAGTCGGGAACGAGTTGTCCCCTGGGATATGGCCTAAGTCGTGACCAATCTGGGACGAGAGGTTCTGGTGGCGTGTAAAAGGGGCACGAGTCGTGCCCTCCCCTGCAGTCACTGAAGCTGTTTCCAAGGCTTGGAAACCTATTCAAACTAGAACCAAAGTGAACCCTCTTTAAGTAATATTAAAGTAGAACATTTTAGCTACACGATGATACCTTAATTGATTAAAATGGAATAGTGGAAGTACTTTAATTATTGTGTGGAAAAGGCTTCGCAACCTTGAATTGTAGCTTGGCCAAAGTGAATCCAACTTGGTATATGGAACTTGGATCTTTATAGAGGTTATATGTTATTGCATATTGGCTATGTAGGGATAGTTTATGATACATTCCTACTTCATTTGAGTTCATATGCATTGATTGTTATATTTATAGTGTATGAAATGAATGTTACACTATATTATGGATTGAACATGAGTATGCTTTAGCATGTTGTTATATTCTTATCCCTTTGGTGGATTTTATTTCAAGTAACTATTATGTGCTTGACTTGTGTTAATCAGCTGATGTTTAGGGATATAACTGAATACGATCAATTATGGAAAGTGTGACCTAATATGATCGGATTACGTTATACCTGTGACTGTCCCCTTCTGTGGCCACAGATTGGGGTTATAGCATCTGTATTGAGACAAAAGCCTTACAGAGTTGCTACTATCTTATATGATTCCCTGAAAAACGGGTCATATAAGATGTGAATATGCTTAAGCAGTTCACAAGAGAGGAGTTATTATAATAGCTCTCTCTGTTATATGTTATTGGTTTGATGGAGTTGATCTTCCAATATTGTACGACTTATTGGTCAGACGGGAAAAGGTAAACCAAGGTAATGTAAAGTGTTTACGGCTTTTCCAATGTGTTATATGCACCTTATATGTGTTGCATCTTTCTTGGCATATTGTGCATTCATAATAACTTATTGAGATGTATTCTCACCGTTCTCCCTTTTATGTTTTAGATCGACCTCAGACAGGAGGACCCGGCCAGTGAGGGCGGTGCGGAGTTTGTACTTGTATTTTGGGGTTGTCAGGTATGTTATGTCCTTGATAGAAGGGTTGTAATTATATTTTGATATCTCCTTGGTGGAGTTGATGTATATATACAACTTTGTCTCAAACTTAGACATTAGAAGCTTTTGTAATGTTGTAATTAAGTTTGTTTGAAAGTTAGTTAATGTTTTATCCCCTTTCCTCCAAGTGGAGATGACCCAAGTTAGTGTTAAATTTTAAAAGTTAAGGTTAGTTTTATTTCAAGTTAAGTCAAAAAGTTTTCAAAAATTACAGGTTGTCTTTCTTAGATTGGACTCTCCGGGTCGGGGAGCTCACAATAAATCCGTCCTATCAATTATAATCATGAGATTATATTCACATGGATGCATCTAACATACAATTCTCCACCGCATAATGATAATATGAATGCATAATGGAAGATCATTGTCACCAAAGTAAGATATTTTATAGGGTCACTTGTTTTCTAAATCAATGATAATAAGATAAATTTCTGCACAAGGATACTCGTATGCATATTTAGACACAACTGTCAACCCGGCTACACTTTAAGAATCAAATATGACTTTATGGCTTGTAGTATATCTGTAAGTACCCCAATCTGGATCACCCCCTTTCAAGCACACGGGAAACACCGCAGACTCATCAACGCAGTCTCGACGACCTCTGGCACTCAAAACCCTCTCAAAACCCCCAGCCAAACCAAGGGAGGAGCCTTTCTGGGATAAAAAGGGACAAAAGGACCTTTTGGGAATTTTCAGGAAATTGGAAAAGCATACATGGTCCGTACGGACCTCTTTGCTTTAATATTACTGAATCCTCTTAAAGTCCACAATATTCCCTCAAATCCCGGGGAAAATGATTACCCTCCTGCAGAGTTGGTCCGTACGGACCTCTTTGCATGTCAAGATGGTCCGTACGGACCTTATTGCTCAGGGGACATCATGATTTCAGAATATTCACCATCATCACAGATTCCCTCAAATCGAGGAAAACCAAAAGTCTGGATTACCAGGGAGGTCCGTACGGACCTCTTTGCACCAAATCTGGCACTATAAATAGAGGGCTCCCCCTCCTCATTTTCACACACCTCCCACTTCTCTCTTCCTCCCCCTAGACGCCTTCCAGCTTCCCCTCTAAGTCCTCTCGAGGCACTCCCGGCCCCTTTCGGATCCTTCCGAGGCCTTTCGAGCCCCCTTGTGGTGCTCCGAAGCCTCCCCGAGCGCTCCCGCGACGCTCCCGCGCTGCCCCGAGGCACTCTCGAGGTACTTTGAGGCCCCTCGTGGTACTCCGAGGCCTTGCCTGGTCTTTCCACGGTGTCCCGACTCTTTCCGTGTCAAACCGGCGATCTCAAACCACGCCGAAACACTGCCCGAGTGATCCCTGCGATCCCAACGCACGCCGAAACTCTGCCCGAGTGATCCCTGCGATCCCAACGCACGCCGAAACTCTGCCCGAGTGATCCCGACGATCCCCACGCACGCCGAACCTCTACTCGAACGCAGCCTGCAACATCAACTCACGCCGAAACTCTGTCCGCAGACAACCGGCATCTCCCGAAGCAATCCCGATCCGTACCGGAACGCTACTCCGACCTCAAACACTATTCCCCTGCGGAAGACAGACACAAACCAACATTGGTAAGGCTTCCTTCCTACACTATTTCAATACATTTCAATACATAGTGTACAATGTAGACATCCGACACAACATGCATTTTTAAAAAGCACACACACACACAACATTTAAAGGATATTAGGGGTATCCGAAAGACTCGTTTTACGAGGCAACTCGGGTGAGCTCTAATATTCTAATATTCTCTTCCCGAGGAGTCATCTGACCTCCGAACTCAAAATCTCATCACACAAAAACAGTTTAAAATTATCTTTAAACTGATGCCCTTTTCAATGTTTTGGGCTTAATAAAAACGGCGTGGCGACTCTACAAATGCGAAAACAAAAACGGCGAGACACCCTCCAACGCGAAAGATGCCAGATGCCGGGGCGCGAACGCGCTGCCTCTCGGATCCGGGTAATTTCAGTTGGCGACTCTGCTGGGGAAATTTTGTTTTAAAATCTTTTTAAACAAAACAAAAGATTTTTAAAACGATGATGAGGGTCAAACTTTCATTTTACCCCTTTCTTTAACTGTTGTGTGTGTGTGCACGTGCTTCGTTTTTATTTTACAAAAAAAATAAAAATACAAAAAAATGCATCAATATACATCTGTGCATACATTTAAAATTCTTCAAAAACTTCTGTTTTACTCGAAAAAGAATTTTAGAGACCGCACACTACTCGCACTTCTTGCCTCGGTTACACCGCACACTACTCTGCTTTGCCTCGGTTACACCGCACGCTACGCGCACTTCTTTGCCTCGGATACACTGCACACTACAACCTTAACCGGAGTGGTCTCGGTTGCGATCCGTTTGGTCTTCCTAGGCCTCTTGGACGCGCACGGGATCATTCCAAACATCCCATCCTAGCCAAGCGTCAACCACACGTTTGAGTCTTGAGTCACACTCTGTCCGGACTCGGTTGGTTTTACCCGGTCCGTGTCATACGGCCTGGATACATATACCATGCCGGCCATTTTTTACGAGTCAAGGCTCGGAACTCAAGATCCCTTGCGCAAGCAAAGCGATGAAAGGTCATGCTAAAATCTTGACACGATCTTGATTTCTAAGCTACACCCAGGAGACGATGTTAGTCCTGATATACATCCATGCTCACATGACACCATGTCATCACGCCTTTGATATGTCGGCCATGACAATATGGCCCGGCCAACGCCCAACGTCACGAGATCCCTTGCGCAAGCAAGGTAAAGAGAAGGACATGCCGAACTCTTGACCGATCTTGACTCAATGGCGGCTCGGTTCACTATTCACATGGCTAATGCATCAAAACGAACATGACGAGCTCGGTCCTTAGGTTCGATTTTTCTTTTAGGCCGGTGGAAACCGCTTGCACTATAGGACCCTCGCCAGGGCTGTCCACCTGGGATGTCGAAATACGAGGTGCAAAACGAGGGGCTTATAGCCGCACGTATGGTCTCCACTGACCCAGGATCTAGCATAGTTGCGAAAAAGAAGAGCAATCTTTTCCAACCTACCTAGGATTCTGAGAAAACACCGTTTTAAGTAAATTAAAACAACAAAAAAAAAATCATAAAAATAAAAGAAACGGAAACCGCATGCCACGTGAGCTTTCCCCCTTTTATCCCGTAAGGCCATTCCTGTGTCTAAACCTTGCCCGTCACCCCCTCCAGCGAACCGAGAGTGGTTGAGAATACCTGGAAGCCGCCTTTTCAGTATCGAGGTCACAAAGTCCGATAGCCCTTCCAGTTCAACGGTGCACCGTCCGCTACTCTCCCGTGATGGGATCAACGGATAACAGTGAGGAAACGGAACCCCGCCCCTAAGGAACCTCCAGACAATGGAGGAGGTGCTGCGAGCCTTCGAAACCATCAAGAAGCGCCAAGAAGAAGCGACAAGCTTTGGATCGTAGACACCTTACGTCTTCGAGGAACAGTCGCAGTTCCCCAACCTGATGGAACCTTTGTTCTCATAGAGGACGAAGACATACCGGCTCCCCCGGTTTCTCAAAGCTATCAGCAAGTTCCGCCTCCACCAAGCTACGAGATCCGAGCAACGCAGCGGCTCTCGCTCAAAGCTCCCCTCGGGCGTCGGTCAAGCGGCTCCGACATGCCCGCCTCGGCACGGTCGGTTTCCCGGCTCACGCACATCAAGCTTCGGTACCAACGGCACACATACGTGCCTACTCCGCGGATCCCAATGCATCTCGGTATCCCCGGGATTCAATCCTTTGCCTCTATACGAGCCTCGCAATCACAATCAAAAGTCCCCATGCTTACCGGGACGGGCATCCCGAGCGGATATCCCAGATATCTCAAGCTTGCCACTGCTAGTACGCCAATTTGGGCTCACGAATCATTTCCCCGGTTCCCAAACACAACCCTTAGCGGACTGGCAATCACGCCCTCAACTTCAACACCCGGGGTATGGGTTGGTATACGCTCAACTACCTCCCAAGACTCCCGAATGGCAATCCCATCGCCCAATCCACCCCCATCTTCGGTTTCCGTCCACGAAAATGGTAACCCACCTCGAGCAGTGATCCTCACATGGCTTGGGCGATCGAACAAATGAAAGACATGCAAGGCAAGCTAGCTAGTTCTCGAAAGGACTCCCTCACGCCTGCCATCCGAACAAAGTGGTCCCTCTCCCTCCAAAGTTCGGGATGCGAAATGGAAAAGTTTGACGGAGACGAGAATGCCCAAAAACCCACATCGACACCTACGTCCTGGGTATGAGAGCCAAAGGGGCAACCCCTCAACAGATGGCAGATCACTTTCAGCATTCCCTCAAATCCACATCACTAAGGTGGTTCCTCAATGTGAAGGCAGAAAACCGCTCCACGTGGGACCAAATCAGTGAAATCTTCCTGGAGAAGTATCGCGCCAACCTTGAATGGGAGACAAACCACCATGACCTGCAAGCCACCGAACAAAAGGATGACGAACCAGTGGGCGAGTTCTACAAAAGATGGAACTGGAAGCTAAGCGAGATAATGGATCCACTTTCCAAAGAAGAGCAGATGGACATCTTCCATTCCTGCCTCAAGCCATCTTTGAGGACCTTGATTAGCCACCATTTCTATCCGGATCTCCATGCCATGGTCAACGCCGGGACTATGTTTGAAAAGACTCTGAGTCTTCAAAAGGCAACAGCAACCCCTGCCTCATCTTACCGCTATCGAACAAACCTAGAAACTTCAACTCCTGCCCCAACCAAAGGAAAAGAAGCAGCCGGAACAGTACACTACATTCAGAACGGAGCTCAAGTAAACCGCGATCAAGCAGCCCCAAAGAATAACAATCCCCCTCGCTTCCCACAGTTCCAGCATTTAGACAACCTTGAAATGCCCTTGGGTCAAGTATTTGAAGCTTTGGTGAAAGCGAAATCTTCTCAAACCACTCGAGAATTTCCAACCAAAGACTCCCAAACCCAACATGGATATGAGCAAGCACTTTGCGCCTTCCACAACTACCCGGCCACACCACCGACAATTGCTTCGTGCTCAAGCGGGGTGGTCCAGGGGCTCATTGAGGAGGGAAAATTGGAACGCCCTCGTGGTCCCAATACCATTGGAAATCCATTCCCCGGAACAGCAGGGTAAACTCAATAGCCTTTGACGAAACTCCAAGCGAGAGCGGACCCCCTGCAATTTCGAAATCGTCGGCATCTTTGTCCCGCTATGGTGGGAGCGTGAAACCGCAGTCAAAAGATCTTGTGACCGGGAATTCCGACAAGAACGCCTGAAGGGCAAGCTGCCTCCCTACGATCTTTGCCCCGGCCAAGGCATACGAAATGGATGGATCGAACGTTCCCCGAGAAGAGGCGAGTCAAACGGTAGCACGGGAAGCGGTTTAGCCTTCGCGAGATGATGACTTGCCAATATGTGAGAATCGGCACAACGAAGCCCTCCTCATCCTCATAAAAATAGAGATGTTCTTCCTCCCGAACGTCTTGATTGATAACGGCTCCGCATCAACATCATCGCTTTGAGCACACTTGGAAACGACTCCGCATCGACCGCTCCCGATAAGGCCTTCACCTCGGGTAATCCGAGCCTACGATTCCACCGCACGACCAATCGTAGGAGTCATCAATTTGAGGATCCAATTCGACGTACAAGCGGAGTCGGTAGAGTTCCAAGTCGTGGAAATCAAACCAACCTTCTCTGCTTTGTTGGGACGACCTTGGATACATCGGATGAAAGCGTATCATCTACTCTACACCAATGCGTGAAATTCATCAATGCCGATGGAGTGATCGAAGTGATCCGCGGAAGCGGTGCAATGGCAAGTGCTTGGCCGGCAAGCTATGACCCGTAAGAAGGTCCCGACATGACCGAATACTCTTCCACCGGATAATTCTCCTACCCTGTCTCGCTACGAAGTGGATCCTTACATCCACGCTCTAAAGCCGCGACGAGCCGGAAATCGAAGAACTCATGGGTCGGGGATGACAACTCGATATATGAGACTGCGTGAAGAATGCTTGCGAGAGGATCAAGAGATGGATGCCCTAATGGAGATTGATCGAGGAGTAGACCCTTACTTCGCCGAAAACCCTCTTGCAAAGCGGCTCATCACCGATCCCCGATACAAGACAACCCTCTAGCCGACACTCTCGGATCTTACGGGGACAGCCATGCACGGCTTAGTTCAATTCAACATTCCGGTGTCCGACACTGGATGAGCAGTGGCGCAACCTCCTCCAAGAGTTTAATCGGGGAAGGAGATATAGCATGCCCCTCGAATCGAGACATTGTAAATATCGTCCAAGCAAAGATCCCGAGATAAAGGCGGATTCTATGAAAGTGATCAACATCGGCAAGAATCAACTCCGAATCGGCGAATGCTTCGCCCTCCTAGAAGTAGCCCTCAGCGACTTCTATCACTCAAAAACCCCCAAGGACTGGTGGCAACACTAATGGAGGGACATCATCGGGGGAGCGGCCAAAAACCTCCGCGATGCGGTTTGAAATCGGAACCGCATGCAAGCTACTTTCAGGACTCGTACGCCAAGGGAAGATTGCCGCCCGACTGAAGACCACTCCCTCTAGAGCTACGGCCCATCCGAGAGTAATGAAACCTGGTCCAATCCTGCGTCGCCTATAGTCTAGCTTCGAGTCTTGTGGTACGTGTATTCACATCTTTTGAGTACGTTGACGGCTTTACGCCCGAGCAGATTGTGAATCTTTGATCAACAATGTACAGTCTTCATGCTTTCAATAAAAGGTCCGACCTTTCTAAAAAATCATTTCATTGCATCTTTAACAAACGATGATATTAACTAATCAAAACAGTTAATAACAATTCATCTATACAAAAGACAAACACATTAATTAAATAAATACATTAAGCACATCTTTAAGCATGTTGTCAAAACGAAAGAAAAACCGGGCCCAAGCTGCCGAGAAGGTTTTAATCACAACGATTTGCAAGATTGCTGAAGAGCCAAAGAGACGCAAGTCCGACGCCATTTCCAGCACATACCAGAACCTCAAGTACGAGGAAACTACCTTCATGAACAAGGAAGACCCACACACAGAAGGGGTCAAAACCAAGAGCATCATGGCCCTAAAACGCCTCGCCTCTCACTTCGTCATCCTCGGGGACATGCTATACAAGAAACGCTACCATGGGCCACTCTTACGCTGCATCAGCCAAGAAGAAGCAAACAAGTTCATGAACGAAGTCCACAATGGGGCTTGCGGTCCCCACATGAACGCCAGAGCCCTGATGCAAATCATTCTCAGGATGGGCTACTACCCGGATCTCCATGGGAGGCGCATTGCATCCACTTTGTCCGAAGCCGCGACAAGTGTCACCGGTTTCTCCAACCTCAATCATCCGCCGCCCCACGATCTCTACCGCATGACTACACCTGGCCATTTGCCACTGGGGAATTGACGTCATCGGGAAAATTGCTCCGCCAAAGAATCTGCCACGAGTTCATCTTAGTAGCCATCGACTACTTCACCAAATGGGTCGAAGCCAAGTCCTACAAGGTACTCACCTCCAAGAAGGTCGCGCATTTCCTCAAGGAAAACATCATCTGCCGATACGGCATCCCAAATGAGGTCATATCGTACAACGGTTCACACTTCGAGGGGGAATTCGACGCATCACTGGCCGAATTCAAAATCACACGCCACAAATCTTCTCCCTACCGCCACAAACGAACGGCTCCGTGGAAGCAAAGAAACAAAACCTCGAACGGATCATCCGAAAATGACTACCCGAGGACGAGATTGGCCCGAGAAGCTACACCTTGCACTTTGGGGCTACCGCACATCACCAAACGGCCACGGGAGAAACCCCATTCGCCCCGACATACGGGATGGAAGGCTCTTCCCATTGAACCGGAAATTCCTCACTCCGAGCGCCGCTGAAAATGACGCCAACGAAGTTGAATGGCTCCGGCCGACACGACGAATTGGCTCGATAGACGAGCGACGACTAAAGGCCATGGAACACATCCGAGCCTATCAAAGCAGTGATGGCTAGAGCTTTCGACAAGAAAGTCAAATCCCGAGACATCGTGGGAAGGCGACCTCGTACTCAAAGAAAAGCCTCCCACTCGAACCAACCCACCGGGAAAATGGGAACCCACATGGATCGGCCCTTTCGTGGTTCAAAAGATCTTCTCCGGAGGCGCCATGAAGCCGATGCACGGACGGCAATCCCTTCATGAATCCAAATAATCCAAGCAAACTTCGCAGATACTTCGCCTAAAGAAGAACCACCGTGCATCTCTTGGCACTCCATGTAGTATCGAACTACGCACTGAGCCCTCTAGTCCGGGGAACGTAGGCAACCTTAATTAGTCCGGTCTAAAAATACACAAAAAAGTCAAAAGTTTGAATGTCAATCAAGACCTCCGTCAAGCTACGCACTTTTCAAGAACACGCCCCAACAGCCACCTCTCCGACCAAGTCAAACGACGGGCGACAACATCAAAGGGACATCCGAGGGTCACTCAAAGATCAAACGACCGACCTGGCATGTCCGCTTCCAAGTCCGTGGGTTTGTGCTTCACCCTCACGCGCTTCAAAAAAAAAGAGGTCGAGCAAGGGCTCACAAAAAAAAAAAGACAAAAAAAAAAAAGAAGCCTGCAAGCGTAAGCCGCAAAAAAGAGGTCCGAAGAGCCCCACGCCAATGCAAGAGGCAAGGAAGTCGCGAAAAAGACCGTCAAAACGCACTTTTGTCAGGAGATCATTCAACCTCTCACCCAAGCACAAAGCCTCAAAGCAAAGGGGATTTGCCGCTATGGCTCTGTGCCAGGCCGCTTCTCTGTGCCCCACAAATGCAAATGTAGAAAAGTCCAAAGATGGATCGCCGACAAGGTTCACAAAAGACACAAAGGCAAACAAGAGATTCGTGTAATCTCGAGAAGCTTTAAAAGTAAATCACAAATCACTAACTGGTTACAACATTTCTTGGATGAAGTTCAAGCACGGTCTACTCTCAAGTTCAGCAACATGCTAAAAGACAAAACTTTAATACATTTAACAACTACCAATGTGAGTTTCAAGCAAATGCAAATGAATGGATACCTATGAGGTCATTCCCGCGCCGCGTCGCGCTCTGTCCCTCGCCATTCTTTCCTTTTCTTCCCTCGTCCCCGAGCCTTCTCTCGCTCCACGTGGAACTAACTCGCGTCCGCGTCTCTCAGCGAGATTCCGGGGTCCTTCCCTTGGAGAGTCAAAACAATCCAGCCAGTTCTCGTGGCTTCATTCGCCCGTGCTTCTGGCTCGGATCTCCCTCCCCGCGAGTCCGGCAAAACGAGGACTCTCTCCCGCCGGCACGGTCAACTCTAGTCTCGTAGTCAAACAAAGTGCTCTCGTCACACATCCAAAGTGGTCAGGACCAAGCCTTTCGGCACTCCTAGAAGGCAAGAGATAGCTACTACGGAACCGTGAGCTCCTTAGTAATTCGCTGACACGCCCGTCTTTCCAAGGCCACTTGGGATCGCTTTCAACACGTCCGCTTGCCCATACCAAAGCCATGCACGAGTCGTCAATACGACACTCCTCGACGTCTAAGGAGTACCACAGCAGGGAAAGCGGAATACTTCCAATACCTCGTAAAATACAAGAAAGCACCCTAGAGCCGCCATACTAAGCAGGAGCTATCTCTCGTAGCAGTAGTATAAGATCATCTCCAATTTCCAACAAAGGCTCCTCTGCTTCATCCCTAAACTGCGGAAACAAGCGAGAGAACATGTGAAGGAGGACCAAGACAAACTCCGAACTTCCTAACAACGTAGGTGACCCTTCCCCCTCGCAAGACCCTCCTAGTCTCAATCCTCCAAAGGCGCGGAACTCCACCAACGGGATCCGACGTGCGCGTACCAAGCCGTGCCATCCATTTCTCCCAGTGACGGACTGCATCCATATCCAAGCACAAGAGGTCGGGCCGTTAGCAAATGACCTATCACGGCGGGCTAAACGACGTTTGAGCCTTCTCCGGCATGGCCTCGATGGCTCTCTCGCAGCCACACATAAGGGCAAGCAAAGCTTTGGCTTCCTCCTTGGCACAACCGACTCCCCGCGCGGCCGATACCACGAAGAGTCTCCCCAAAGACTCAACGGGACAATATCCTTCTGCGAGTTCCTGCAAGTAGCTGGCCCAACCACATCTAACAAAGCGCCATCGCAAATGCCAAGTGGAGCTAACGACCTATGAAAAGCGTCGCCATCACGCACAAGGCAAATGCGTCCCAAGAGACATCACATCATCATCAACCATGAACCGCTTCCCTATAGCTCGTAAAATGTCAATATGGACCCGAATCAAGGATCATGCCCCCGGCACTTCTTCCAACGAAGTACGGTAAGAAAGCTCGCAAGCTTCACGCTCACCGCAGCACCACCAATCAAAAGGAAGCTGAGATGGCCTCCACTCTCCTGGCCCCCCATCAAAGCCCGAAAAATCCTCCTCAAAAGTGGGCACCATTTCATTGTAGGAGAAACAAAGCACACGTGCCTCCTGAACATCCCTTAACTTTCCGCGCGCAGCCGCGCAACAAATCCCAATCAGGAACCAACTCCTTAAAAGACCAAATCGAGCAAAGACGAAACCTTACCTCGAAAGCCCGTCTCCGATGTCCTCATGTACTGGCGCCGCATCCACGTCTTCACCAAGTCTCAAGAAAGGTGTGCTTGCCTTCTCTCTGCGAAAGCTCTGCGGTAAAATTCTAGGAACGTAGCGAAGAATCCATGACAAAATGGAGGTTCCTTTGAAGAGAAAATGGGGGAGAAAGCTCGAAAATGGCCGCAAATGGGGAAATGGGGGAAGTAACTGCACACTCGAAAGCATTTATCTCCTTCCTAAAGCAAGTGTTGGTCTCAGCACTCTGATCTTCTTGCATGCTAAGCATGTCCGTACGGACCCCTCCTTGAGTCATGGACCCATTTCCCCAAAGAAACAAGCACAACAATCAGCCGGTCCCTCCGTGACCTTTTTGCTCGCAAACCGGGCCCTAAACACTGGCCAGGGGCAAAGCCATTCCCTGATAAACATACACTACCCACAAACGCACTCTCACTGACGTGGCATGCACAAAATAAAAATAATAATAGCAACAATTTCTAGGATCAAACCGGAATCACAAAAATGACATTACATCTTAAAATAAAATGTCAAGCTGTCGCTTGCTTACATAATATGGAGTGTTTTATTACAATTAGAGGTACATCAAATGTCCGTGCTGCTAACACAAAAAAAGAGGAGAGAAGATATGGAAAAGAGGGAAAGCAAATGAATACTAATCAGCACTCCTCAAAGCATCATCATCTCGCCAAGGTCTCTTCCAGTAGAGAAGCTGGCATCCTGGGCGAACCGTCGCGTCACGTCCTCGCGTCATCAAATAATACCTGAGTCCTCCTCCGAGGCCGGGTACTCAAAGTACTCAGAAGGATCAAATCTTGGCGAAAGGATCAAAAGAAGGGAAGGTCTCGACGAACCCTCACCCCGCTTGCATTTGCCCGCCGAGGGAAGAACTGACAAAAGAGCTGCTGCACGCGCTCGGAGCTCCCCAAGATGCCCCAAGCATTCCATGCGCGCGCGCCCCTCCAAAGGTCCCTCCTGCGCCGTGGTCTCCGTTCTTGGCTTCCTTGAGGATAAAATCGTCTACACAATGCCTCGAAAGGCAGAGGTAGACACCTGGCAAGACGCTGTCGGGAAGACCTAAGAAGACAGCCTTCGACCCGCCATCTTCTTTAGCAAACGATTCTCTCATCGCCACATAACGGTGCGAGTCAAGATATCATAAAGGCTCTCCTCGTGGAACTCCGCACAGGAGCAAGCAGCCAAGGAAATGCTCAGCAGAATACAGCAGTTATACTCAACAAACAAAAAAGAGAAAAATACGTAAAAGATGCCAAGATGGAAAAGAGTCAGCACACTCACCGATCTATCGGGATCCACTCCGTGATGCACTGTAGCAGGCCTGCCCAGCCCAGAAAATGGGTACATGACACCCTCCTCCTCGCATCCGGGTCCCCACGGACACGTGAAATCCGCCCCGCATTCGAATCCCTCTGGGGAAACCTGCGGGCGGCGCACCTCTCTCCCTCGCTACAGACCCGCGGCGTCTCTCAATCTCTCTCCCTCACGAAGGCCCCGTACTCCTCTCCATACAAAATACAGAAGCTCCCTGGCACCCAGCACCGCCAAGGTACCTTCAAAATCAAGCACATCCATGTCCTCGTGAATCAAGACATCCCAAAAAGGAGAGGTCCCCTCGGAGCTGCACCTTAGCTACACCTGGGCCATGCCTGCCGAGAAGACTCCACTCCTTGTGCATACAGGAGCACCAGACGGCCGCAAAGGTCAGGCCCCGCAAGCAGCTTCCGTCTTCGGGTCGCTGGCTGCCACTCTTAGGAGCCCCTCAAAACTCACTTCACCCTCATACCGAGCCCACGGGGAAACAAAATAAACCTCCTCGGCTACCTCCTCTCACGCCTCCTGCGGCCATCCTCAGCAGGCTGCATGGTGAAGCTTCCTCGGTCCTCCTCTTTCTCACAGACATGAGCCCTAAAGACAGCAGCATGATACGCAGCAAAAGGCCTTGCGCCGATCTCTTCGTCATCCTCATCAGAAGCACTGAAAATCTCGTAAACTCCACCACCTGCGACAAAACATGAAAGACTCACTGCAAGAAAACGAGAAACGCATAAGTTGCTAAATCAAAAACAAGAATAAACTCATACCTCCAAAGCAAAAAGTCAAAACAGACCAACGAACTCGGCCACACCCTGAAACCGATCCAAAGACAGAGCAGAAGCCTTCCGGCCAAGCCGCCCTCGCCTCGCCCCAAGCGATATCACAAACCCCTCCAGATCAATCAAGCTCTCCAACAGGAGCAAAGGGAGCCAAGTAGCCGCGTGGTTCGAGAACAAAGTCTCGGAAAGTGCATACCACAAAAAGCGTGAGCGCGCCAACCGCTTCCGCTCGTCACCTCGGCTTCTTACTCCCCGAACCTCCACGGCCGTGATCTCGCCCAACGTCGCTAATTCAAGACATCCGGCTGCTCCCCGCTAGCATCGGCCCAAAGCCCACCTAACTCGGCACCAAACACTCATCGGAGACCAAGATAGCACTGCTCCGCCCCACCCAAGGATTTCAAGTTCTCAAACACCTGCAGCCACAGTAAGCTCCGGCCACCGTCACCTCGCCCCACTCCAACGGCACGCGGGTGGTAACCACTCCAACGTAAAGGCCGGGCCGTAAGCTCCGAACCTCGCCCACTCCAACTCCACTCCCAACGAACAACCTGTGCCGGGGAAGCCAACCGTAAGACCGGTCCTCGCCAACTCCACGGCCGGCATCCAAACACCGTGCATCAACAGCCAAGCCCGAACAATCGCCCACTCCACCGATCGCAACGCAACTACTCTTGGCCGCGCTGCGCCAGAAGACTCGAACCCGGCAGTAAACCCACTTCAGGTACGGCAATCGCAAGCACTTTCTAGTATAAAACAAAGGCACATAGAACCCGACCCGCTCTACACTAACCGGTACTCAAATTTTCACGGGCTGTCAAATGTAAGACCTGGGCCCTCGTCCCACTCCAACGGCACACTTCACAACACCTATAGTCAAACAGCATCAACTCCGCATTTTCTCGAAGGATCAAGCCTACACGGCACATTTTCTA
This sequence comes from Adenophora triphylla var. japonica, assembly GCA_022495995.1. Taxonomy (NCBI): domain Eukaryota; kingdom Viridiplantae; phylum Streptophyta; class Magnoliopsida; order Asterales; family Campanulaceae; genus Adenophora; species Adenophora triphylla. Next base: position 522,544 of record JAFEMH010000908.1, read on the forward strand.
ACCATCGCACGGTCAGCTGTAAGCACCTATTCTCGCCCACCTAACGGCAAACACCCACGGGCCATGTCAAGACACGGTCTCGCCTCTACCTAACGCAGCCCAAACACCGGCAATGCTGTAAGCCCGAATCGGCACTCGCTCTACTCCAAAACCCGTCAACGCAAACCACCTGGCAGCCGCATAGCTCACGAAAATTGTCACTACACGCCCACCTTTTCTCATACGGTACATACGCAAATACCATACGGCACAAATATAAGCTCCGAACTCTTACCTACTTCACCCGCACGCACTTTATTTTCACACGGCACAGCCAGAAGCTCCGAACATTTCGCCACTTAACGGGCAGACCAATAATTTTTACACCGCCGTCGCTGTAAGCAATTCGTCTCGCTCTCACCTAACGGGTAAAAACTAACAAACACTCAAAAATGCGCCACAGCAAGACCTAGGTCTCGCCTACCTAAATTCGAGCAGTAATTAACCGGAACGGATTTCTTGCCGCGCCGCCGTTCCCATAGACCTGGCCTCGCCACCTCCAATCTGGGCAATTCCACAAGACATCCTGGTTCTTCGTCGCTGTAACGACCTAGCCAATCGCCCACTCCAACGCGCAATTCAAACCACCTGACAACAGCCACGAAGCTCCTTCGAGAACCTTCGCCACCCCAACGGCACCAACCACCTGGCCGGCTGCACTGGTGAAGTGACTCTGGCCCCTCGCCTCACCTCACTAACCGCAATTCAAAACACCGACAGCCGCGTAAGCCCGAACCTCGCCCACTCCAACGGCAATTCAACCACCGGCCGTCAGTGTAAGACCAGTCCTCGCCCACTCCAATGGCAATTCAAACACCGGCAGTCAGTGTAAGCCCGAACCTCGCCCACTCCAACGGCAACGCAACCACCTGCAGTCAGTGTAAGACCGAACCTTGCCCACTCCAACGGAAATTCAAGCACCGACCGTCAATGCAAGACCGGTCCTCGCCCACTCAACGGCAATTCAAGAAGGAGCCAACACCTCCCAGCACGAATATCAAGGCACGAGATGCCTCCAAAATGCTCAACGGCAACTCAAGCACCGGCCCTCAAAACAGGTCCAAAGACACTTTCCCAGCAGGAAAAGCCCCTACAAGGTCACGCATCCTCAGCAATTCAAACATCGGCCATCAAAGTAAGCCCGAGCTCCTCCCCAACAAGTCAAAGGGAAGTCGTACAAGACTGCATATCCCCATCACCGGCCATCATCCTTGCCCACTCAACGGCAAAACAAGCACAAGAAGGAGCCAACACCTCCGAGTACAAATTCTAAGGCACGAAACGCCTCCAAAATGACAAATGGTGAAGCAATCACCGGCCATCAAAGTAAGCCCGAGCTCCTTCCCCAGCAAGTCAAAAAAAGGGAATCCTTGCAAGCCCCTACAAGGCCACGATAAATCCCCAACGGATGAACACCGGCAGCCATCGTAAGTCCAACCTTCTCCCCAACGGACAAAGCACGAGCTCAAGGCAGCCATGCCTCCACAACCGCCGCTAGAAGACGATTCAAAGTCCTCCCGCGTGGCACCAACCGCCGCCAGAAGACGATTCAAAGTCCTCTGGGGCCGTGGCACCAACCGCCGCCGAAGACGATTCAAAGTCCTCTGGGCCGTGGCACCAACCGCCGCCAAGATTTATTCAAAGTCCTCTTCAAGGCACCAACCGGGGCCGCTGTGAAGACGATTCAAAGTCCTCCAGCGTGGCACCAACCGCCGCCGTAAGATTTATCTAAAGTCTCCTCTGGGGCCGTGGCACCAACCGGGCCGCCGTGAAGACGATTCAAAGTCCTCTCCAAGGCACCAACCGCCGCTTGAGAAGACGATTCAAAGTCCTCCGCGTGGCACCGAAACCGCCGCGAAGACGATTCAAAGTCCTCACGCGTGGCGCAACCACATTCGTAAGACGATTCAAGTCCTCACACTACCTCCAAATTCCTAAGGCTTTAAACCACTCGGTCCGAAAGACCGTATAAACCTCCCAAATCACTATCTTCAAATTAAGGCCTTAAACCACCCGATTAGGAAAATCGTAAAATTTCCATCCCGGGACGCCACCACGTCCTCACAACTGACCTCGGCGGTCACCACATCTTAGGACACCACCACGTCCTACCACCGACCTCGGCGGTCACACAACACTTCAGGCACCACCACGCTCGCACTCACGCATTCACGACCTCGAACTACGACTGTGCTTGATTCCCGCCAGTGGATACGTAGGAATCCTATCACGGGGTCCAACCGTCGACCTATGCTGGTCACCCAGACACCACCACGTCCTCACAACCGACTCCTTGGCCACACTACACTTCAGTGGCACCACCACGCCCGCATTCACAAAACACTCACCCCACACCCGAACTACGACTGTGCTTGATTCCCGCCTGTGGATACGTATGAATCCTATCACAAAGGTCCAAACACCGACCTATGCGGTCACACAATAGGACACCACCACGTCCTCACACCGACCTCCCGGTCAATTTATCTCCCAAGACGCGATCCAGATTAGGACCCTTATCTTATCGCGACCCCACTTCTTCCATAAGTGACGTCGCCGAGGGGCTTCGTAAGTACCCCAATCTGGATCACCCCTTTCAAGCACACGGAAACACCGCCTCATCAACGCAGTCTCGACGACCTCTGGCACTCAAAACCCTCTCAAAACCCCCAACCAAACCAAGGGAGGAGCCTTTCTGGGATAAAAAGGAACAAAAGGACCTTTTGGGAATTTTCAGGAAATTGGAAAAGCATACATGGTCCGTACGGACCTCTTTGCTATAATAATTACTGAATCCTCTTAAAGTCCACAATATTCCCTCAAATCCCAGGGAAAATGATTACCCTCCTACAGAGTTGGTACGTACGGACCTCTTTGCATGTCAAGATGGTCCGTACGGACCTTATTGCTCAGGGGACATCATGATTTCAGAATATTCACCATCATCACAGATTCCCTCAAATCGAGGAAAACCAAAAGTCTGGATTACCAGGGAGGTCCGTACGGACCTCTTTGCACCAAATCTGGCACTATAAATAGAGGGCTCCCCCTCCTCATTTTCACACACCTCCCACTTCTCTCTTCCTCCCTAGGCCTTCTGGCTTCCCCTCTAAGTCCTCTCGAGGCACTCCCGGCCCCTTTCGGATCCTTCCGAGCCCCCTCGTGGTGCTCCGAAGCCTCCCCGAGCGCTCCCGCGATGCTCCCGCGCTACCCCGAGGCACTCTCGAGGTACTTTGAGGCCCCTCGTGGTACTCCGAGGCCTTGCCTGGTCTTTCCACGGTGTCCCGGCTCTTTCCGAGTCAAACCGGCGATCCCAACGCACGCCGAAACTCTGCCCGAGTGATCCCTGCGATCCCAACGCACGCCGAAACTCTGCCCGAGTGATCCCGACGATCCCCACGCACGCCGAACCTCTGCTCGAACGCAGCCTGCAACATCAACTCACGCCGAAACTCTGTCCGCAGACAACCGACATCTCCCGAAGCAATACCGATCCGTACCGGAACGCTACTCAAACCTCAAACACTATTCCCCTGCGGAAGACAGACACAAACCAACATTGGTAAGGCTTTCTTCCTACACTATTTCAATACATTTCAATACATAGTGTACAATGTAGACATCCGACACAGCATGCATTTTTAAAAAACACACACACACACACACAACATTTAAAGGATATTAGGGGTATCCGAAAGACTCGTTTTACGAGGCGACTCGGGTGAGCTCTAATATTCTAATATTCTCTTCCCGAAGAGTCATCTGACCTCCGAACTCAAAATCTCATCACACAAAAACAGTTTAAAATTATCTTTAAACTGATGCCCTTTTTCAATGTTTTGGGCTTAATAAAAACGGCGTGGCGACTCTACAAATGCGAAAACAAAAATGGCGAGACACCCTCCAACGCGAAAGATGCCAGATGCCGGGGCGCGAACGCGCTGCCTCTCGGATCCGGGTAATTTCAGTATCGCGAAAATTGCGAGCTAGATTCACGATTACAAATGAAGATAAGGACATACGAAGTCAAGTAAGTGAAACTATAAAGTCTTCAATATACAGGATACGACATCGGTGGTACATATGGCTTGAGAGGTATATACGCATCTTTGGGGTTTTCCCTCAAACCACGTGTACCCTTTTCAGCAACTTTTTTTTTCAGAAATATGAAGAGCAGGAGAAGAAGATGAAGGAGAATTTACCTCTTGACTTACCACTTTGCCATTATGTAGGGTGTATATGGCCATTGCTTGTTGCCCTAATCTCATTCGCTCCATGGCCTCTTCCCAATGCTCCTTTTTTGGCTCAAACTGCCCTTGGGGTGGTGGAGTGTGAAGAGGTTTATTTAAATTACCTTGATTTCCTCCCCATGAGAAGTTGGGATGGTTCCTCCATCCCAGATTATATGTATTGATGTAGGGGTTGTTTTGTGGAGGCCTTGGGTTGTACCCATTAAATGTATGTGCATGTTCATTATCAACAACAATTTGGGCACCACTAGGACAAAAGTTAGTAGTATGAGTAACTAAACCACATATAAAATAATCATCATGTATAACATTGATACTCAGAGAAGTACCATGTTTAGTTAACATATCAAATTTCTTATGTAATGCCTCTATTTTCCTAGCAAGTTCATATTCGTGCCCAATTCAAGCACACCTCTCACCTTTCCTCTAGTACTCTTTTGTTTGGAGTTAACACCCAACATTTCAAACAAGTCTTTAGTCTCTTGCCGGGTCTTGGTTCCTAGAAAGCCACCTCATGACATTATCAACCATGGATTGATTGATAGGATTTAAACCATCATAAAAATTTTGGTTCAACAATGGAAGAAGAAAATTATGGTGAGGACATTGGACCAACATCATCTTAAACCTATCCCAAGCCTCATGGAAAGGTTCTCCAATTTCTTGCGTAAAACTAATGATTTTCTGTCTAAATATGGCCAATGTGGGATGGGGATAATATTTGCGTAAAACGCATCATGTAATTCATCTCATGTGCTTATGCTCCTAGGTGTGAGCATCATCAACCAAGTTTTAGCATTCCCCTTCATGGTGTAGGGGAAATATTTAAGTCTCATCTGTTCGTCAGTCACTCCCTCTTTTCCTGGGAAGTGTAGTCTCTCAAGAATGTCAAAGGGTCTTCGATCGAAAGACCTTGATAATTAGGTGGTATGGAAAAATATTGACCCTTTACCTCAAAATTCTTTGCTGCTTCGAACAACGTTATGCAATACATCAGATGTAGACAATAAATTGTTGAATTGTTCAAGACAATGAAAAACTTCTCAGTGTGGGTATCAAATTTGAGGTAGTTGGTCGCACAAGAACTATGTAGGTTGTGTTTTAACTAAGGTGCAACCCCAATTTTCCCCAAGTAATATTAAAATCTCAAAAAAAAAATGTAAGAAAATTTGTTCACAAAAGTCATGATTTTGTTGGTGTTTTTAATTAGAGTGTGGTGGGTCCACACCACAACCAATGCAATCAACAAAATATTGTCACCTCATTTTATATCCATCTTTCTATAAACTTATTTTGTGTCCCTATCATTTCCCGTTTTCCCATGAGAGCGAGTGTTAACAAGTGCCGGTAAGTGTGATGGTTTGTGGTAGAGTGATGGTTTAAAACATGTTTTTTCTTAATGAATTGAATCATCACAAGACCATGAAAAAACCTATTTTTTCTAATAGTTAGAAAAAGAAAGGCAAAAAGCATTTTTTTCATCGCTGAACTTTAGGCCGGTTAATCTTTTATTTTTTCCAATGTTCTCAATGAACTTTTCATGTTTTTACAATGTTCTCACTTCGTCCATAATTTTGCTAAAAATAAAGTCAATCACGTGACTAACTTTCATTAAGTTTATAATCAACTTAACTTTCATTAAGCTTTTAACAAACGTGCGCCTGATGTGTACACCGACTAAATTATGGGCGGTAAATCACCCGCCATAAAAACTTAACGAAAGTTAGTCACGTGAGGTCATTGACTAACATTCAGTTTTTAACAATATTATGGACGAAGTGAGAATATTGTAAAAATATGAAAAGTTCAAAAAGTTTAATGATAACATTGTAAATTGACATAAAGTTAGAGAGATGAAAAGATGTTTTCGCATTTTTTTTATTTTTTTTATTGAGATATTGTGTTTTACAAAATACAATTATTACCACCATCGGATTTATCCTTACCATTTCTTTCCTAAATTATTTACTCAATAAAATATTTTGTGTAACTAGTTATAATACCCCCTCCATCTCAAAATAATATATCCACTTTTTTTGCATTACTACGAATAAATTTTGAGCAATTATTTTAGATTGATTTAATTATCCCAATGAAAATATAAAATTTATTATTGATAATATTTTTTATTAATAAGTACCTATTTTATAGGTACTTATAGAATTATATTACATTATTTAGATTATTTTTAGTTCATTTTTAGTTCATTTTAAATCATTATATATCATTATTCGCGGTTATTATGATTGGTGGTATTTTTGCGGTTAATACAAGTTTTTTGAGTATATACTTGGCATAAAACATGGCTTATAAAGTGTATTGGACAATGGTGGATGATTGAGGACAAAGATGGAGCATTTTGTAGAAGAAAATGAAGAGAAAAGAGCATTTTTATGTTTGATACGACAGAGCGTGCAAACTTAGCACGGTCGTGCAAAGGCTGCCAAGGAGAACATCAGAAATTAAAATTCTGCACGGCAGTGTAAGTGCTCCAATTTGAGCTTGTTAGTATTTTCGTTAGAAAATTAACGAAAGTTATAACATTTCTAACAATTCCTAACAATCCTAACCTTTCTAACAAAGTGAGGGCAAAATGGGCATTGCTATTTAAAGATAAACCTTCAAAGGAATCTTAAAAAGCAAAAGAATTAAGAAAATCCCGAAACAGCAAGTTGAAAAACATTTTCTGCTGATATTTTTGAATTTTATTCCTTGTGTCCAAAGCCTGGAGCTGCATTTAATGAACAGTGCACGCCACCAATCCCATCCGCGCGGACATCTTTGTGAAATTCAGAGGGCTATAAATTGAGCCCTCCAGTCACAAAAATAAGAAGCCACAACACAATTTGATCACAGCAACGAAACTCTGGCGAAATATAGAGAGAAAACAGTGGGAATCCATAGATTGCCACCATTTTCTCTTGAATCTTTCCCAATCTCACTCCAAACACAAATCCAAACACCAAACCTTAATACTCCTCAAGCCAAACACCAAATCTTGATACTCCTCAAGTCAAATTCCAAGCCTAGGAAGATAGGGTGTCACCATTGGTAAAGCCCTCCTTCTCAAAACCCTAAAATCCTCTTTTAACTTCTTGTTCATCTTGTTCTTCTTACTTGGATCTACTTGATGTCTAGTTTAACTTAAGTTTTGACCCAAGATGGTCATCTTGAAGTTCATCTTCATGAATGACCATCTCAAATGGTCCACATTTTAAATCTCTAGTTGATTTGTCTCTTTAATTTCATTTCTACAAAATACCCCCTTTCCCTTTGCAAAGGACATGTTTAAACCCCATAAATTCCCCAAGGATGACTTGAATATGATAACCACTTAACAAAAAGTAGTGGTATCAAGTCTAGGGATGAAAATGGGGTGAACATAGATGCAAATCCCCCAAAAATCACATTTTCCCTCAAGAACATTTTGCTGTCCAGTAGCATTGTTTTGAGACCTCAGTCCATTTTCCTATTTTTTGGACCCAGTAAAACTTGTAATTGGGTGTTGACTACAAAATACTTTTTGTAGCCAACATCCAGAGCTTTCCAGACATATTTTTATTTTATTTTTTGAGTGAGTAAAACTCCTTTTTTCAATTTTTCTCTTAGAGGCCAGTTCATCAGCTTCTGGAAATCAAGATTTCACATCTGAGATTTCCAGAAGGTTTTGACCCCTCAAATTACTTCAAAAATGGAGAGTTCCTTTTCAGAAACCCTATTTATGGGGTTTTAAGCAACTTTCATTCTTGGACTTTCCCCAGATTCTGAGGTTTTGAAGCCTTTAAGTCCATTTCAAAGTCAAGGGTCAACTGCCTTCTTTCATTCTGGCAGAATTGCTTTTCAAATCCAAAAATCTTTTGAATGCCAAGACTCAATCCAAAAATCACACCAAAAATCTTGGGGATTTTTCAAAGTCTTATAAAGAGCTCCCCATTTTTTTTTCTCAGTTTCAACTCATTTTGGCCAAAACACACACACACACACACAACAAAGGATTTTGAATGTTTGGAAGACTCGTTTTTACGAGGCATTCCGGGTGCACACTAACGTCCTTCCCGGCGTGTAACGTGACCTCCGAACCCAAATCTCTAATCTCGGGCATTTTTCAAAGTTTTGGCCCTTAAAACAAAAATGGCGTGGCGACTCCGTTTGATTTCAAAAAAAAATCGGGTACATCACAGGCAGTGCAAAAATACAAGTGCTGTAATGCAAAGTGAAAAAATGCAGATTTTTGGAGGTACCTTTTGGAAGAGCCCTTTAGGAAAGTCTTGACTTTTAACTCTTTTGCCTATAAATGGAGGTTGTATAGAACAGATTGGGACATCCATAAATATTGCAAATATACTCTAGATCAATTTGTATTTCATAAACATCAATTATTCCTAAATCATTAAATATGTTTGGGAATTTCTTAGTGTTCTTGTACTTTTTGAAGATTGAAGTTTATGCAAGTGTAGAAAGTTTTCATCAATCTATTGGCTCTCCCTTATCATTTATCAATACTAAGGATCTCTTTCCCTATTTTCTTATCTATGTATTGTTCTAGTTTCTTTCTTGTTAGAGTAATTATGAGAAGTGAGTAATCCTCTATTTCTTGGGATTGAAAACTCAACAATATTGTATTTCATGTATGTAAATCATGTATCACTTTCTCTTCATCTAAATAAATTCTTTTCCGATTGTTTTAATATCTACAAATAGGAGACGTCCATATTTGTATGATCCTAGTTAATCAAGAGATTTAATTAGCCGTGAATCTTAATTAACAGAACCATATGAATTGAACTAGACACTATTAATCACGAGAGTAGATTAATTGTCTATGGATGATCCTTTAGTGGAAAATACGTGAATTTAATATAAACATAATGGATATTGACTAATGTACAGAACCAATGAGAGGAAGGTTGTATTAGCTTAAAATATGTGTGTTATACCTTGATCGTGAGAAGTTAACACAACTTAGCGTATCATCTTTGTTTTATGACTTGAATAATAGGGCAAATTGCATTTTAGTTATCTGAGTTTGTCGAGATATTTCAATTGTTTATCGAATTTGCATTTGTAACAAGTTGGTTATTGAATTTGTCATTTTGTTGCAATTAAGTATATTTTTGGATGCCCAGTTAAAAAACTAACGAAGCATGAAACATGTGCTTTTCACGTGACTTACTTAAGGGTATTTTTGTCATTTCCATGGAGGGATACTTGGCACGGGTCATTCACGTGCAACTCAGTCTGTCTTCTTCATTATAAGGGGTATTATGGGTAATATGGTCTTTAAAAATAAAAATAAATAAACTATGAGGATCAAACCGAAAAAAAAAAAGGAAAAAAAGAGACAAAACAAAGTAAGCAAAGTACTAAATTGTATCCCCCACCTCTGTTACTCTCTCTCTCTCTATCTCTCTCTCTCACACACACACACAATTCACGCACAAACCTCCATACCCCCAGCACTCCTTCCTTCATTCCTTGGTTGCCCACCCCACCCCACCCAACACTAACACCCACCTAACTCTTTTCTTATCCCAAATTGTTACCCCATCACCTCCCCTCTCCTCTCCCCCTCTCCCATCATCCCTCATCTACCTAAAACGCTCCAACCTTCCCCACCATTTTCAGCGAACAAAGGAATTGCCAACATCATTTTTTTCTCCATTCCCGACCACCAACCATCAGTCACGCTATCACCTTCCAATTCTTCAACGATATGTAGTTCTCCCCTTCTTCATCTCCCTTTCCTCTGCATCATCGTCTCCGTTCTAGTTCATATCTGATTTTGATTTCAGAATTGAAGTCCTCTCTCCCCTTATTTTTCCTTTTTTTTAATTTGTACAAAGCTTTGAAATTTGATCTGGCTTTGTTATTGTATGACGAAGTTAAAAGTAGATCGGCACTACGAATGTTGAGTTTTATTTGTTATTGTTTGCTTTTGAAATGTTTGATATTTTTTGTTATTGTTTAATTTTAGAGACGATTTCGTTTTTTATTTTTCTAGGCTCTTGAACAAATGAACACATTCTTGGGTAAGCCAGTGGTGGTTGATGACGATGGAGTGGTGGTGGTGATGGGACGGTGGTCACGGTGGTGGTAGGTATTGCTGATAAAAAATGTTAAAACAATCAGTATCAATTTAATTTTAAAAGATGAATTTAGGGTTTATAATGAAGAAGACAGACTGAGTTGCACGTGAATGACCCGTGCCAAGTCTCCCTCCATGGAAATGACAAAAGTACCCTTAAGTAAGTCACGTGAGACACACATGTTTCATGCTTCATTAGTTTTTTAACTCGGCATCCAAAAATATACCTAATTGCAACAAAATGACAAACTCAATAACCAACTTGTTACAAATGCAAATTCGATAACCAATTGAAACATCTCGACAAACTCAGGTAACTAAAATGCAATTTGCCCTGATTAATATTACAAAATATTATTTATACGATGATTGCATATTATTTGAATTCCGATCCCGGATATATTTTTATCATAAGATTCAATCCAAATTAGAGTAGTTCGTATTGTTTCTAGTATCCTTATCAAACAACAAATTTCCCTCAATCTCATTTATATATAACTCTCAATATAATCAACATCAATCAATAGTAACTTTGTCCTTAAGGGATTCAATCCACATTTTCCCTTTCTATACTCCATCTACATCGTGCACTTGCAATATTAAAATGAGTCGTTATGTTTAAGATTAACAAGTTTTTAGCGCCTTTGCCGGGGACAACAATTTATTATTTAAGTGTTTGCTTATATTCAATTTTTTTATTATCTTATTTCTTTTCATTTTTAATATTCTTCAAAGTGTTTTTTGTTTGAGTATTCCATTAGGTACTCTTGGTTTACATGAAAAGAAGACGAAAAATTCTTTAAGATTTTGATCCCGAGCCAATGTCGCTGTTGCCGGGAACATCGATTTAATATTTAGTGTTTGCTTTTATTTATCTATATTTTTAGTTTTATTGTTTTTTATTTCATTTTAACTATTCTTCCAAAGAAGATTTTCTTTGAATGTTCCATTAGGTGTTCTTGGTCTATATGAAAATAAGTCGAAAAATTCTTGAAGATTTTGATCACAAGCCTGAAAGAAATTTTCGTCAAAGACTTAGAAAACTTAAAGAAGCTAGTATTAAAAAAAAAGATGGGAGAACCAGTGACAAGTACCTTGAAGGACTTCGTAAATCCAAGTATCCCGGGGGTAAGGTCACCAATAGTTGTGTCGAATCCCGATGCGGCTAACTTTTAAATAAAGATGCAATTACTTCACATGGTTTTAAACAACCAATACAGTGGATTGGAATTTGAAGACCCTTATCTCCATGTTCAAACATTTTGGAGTATTGTGGCACTACAAGAATTCAATGTGTCACACCGAAGACAATAAGAATGCATCTTTTTCCTTTCTCATTAAAGGATAAGACGAAGCAATGGTTGAACTCGGTTCCACATGATTTTTTGACGATATGGGACCAAGTACAAGAAGCTTTTCTTGGGCGTTTATTCCCACCAAGCAAGACCGCTTAACACTGGAACATAATCAAAAACTTTGGTCAAGGAGGGAGATGAATCACTCTATGATACTTGGGAGAGGTATAAGAAACTCTTAAGGATGTAACCCCACCATGGCCTAGAGAAGTGGTTGATTGTACACACCTTCTACAACGGTCTTTCCTTCAAAATAAGAGAGACTATTGATGTCGCGGCAAGAGGTGCACAAATGAACAAGGCGGTAGATGAAGCATGTGATTTGATAGAGAATATTGCTTTAAATCATTATCAATGGTCAAACAAGAGGGATCAACTGCAAGGGACCCCATGGAGTTAAGTAACAACTTCGTCACTGACCTATTGACATTTTTACCTATTCTGAGGAATATCTTTGTATGATTTCATCCCCAACCTAAGTACTTAGTTTACCATGTCATCCTTACGTCTCATTTCCATCCAAATCTTCGTTAAATCAGCCTATGTGGCATGTTGACGTCATTAAAATGCTGACATGGCTTGGCCTTTGACTTGTTGACCTGGTGGTACACCCTGGATAAATACATCACGGGTGAATCCACATGCTATTCCATGTCAGAAATTATGCACTTGATATGCACGTGTTAAGTAAATGGGTGGGTTAATAAAGATATTTTAGGGAAATTTAGGGGAACGAGATAGAGGAAATTGAAGCAAATTGTGTTCGAAGCTTAAGAAATAAAATTGAAGGAGGAACCGATCAAAGGCAAAATCAAAGGCGTTTTGAAGCAAATTTCTTGGCGTTTAACTATTAGTATTTCATCTTAGGTTCATTCTTTTGAAGATTTGCATTTTATGAAGCATATATTGACTGTAAATTTTCGAGTTTTTAATTAGTCATTTATCATCGAAAACCCTAATGCTACGAAACTCAAAATTTTCAAAAGAAAATTAGGTTTTCTAGTTTCTTTTCAGTTGTTTGTTGTTATATTTGAATGTTGACAGTTGGTGGCTGTTATATTTGAACATTGATGCAAAATTTTTTGTTGTTGTGTTAAACAAGTTCTTTGCCATTCAGTGTTATTGCAGTATGGATGATGGACCCATGAGTGGGTCAAGAAAGGCTAGATTTTTGCCAACACAACCAGATTATATTGATTTGGTAATACATCATAGAGATGAAATAATTGAACATCCTGACAGAAAATATGTAGGAGGGGAAGTGAGCATGATAGAGGGAGTGGATCCAGATTATGTGAGTTATGGTGCATTGTCTAAGACAGTGAACAAACTGAGGTATATGGGTGGAGAGGCATTATATTATTCGATTCCAAGTCTAGATTTGAATGCAGGTCTCACTTTAATAAGTTATGACAGAGATATTATTAATGCTTGTTGTAAACACCCCATTCTGAATCAATAATTCGTGATTACACTACTCTTCGTCTCTCTTTTGTGTTTTGATGAAAGTATATCAGTTTCGTCATGTTTCGTAAAGTTTTTAACTAACCTCGTTAGTTTTGGACCTAACTGACTAACGGAATAACTGAAGAGGATAGAATAGTCGAATGACTAGATGTCCCACGCGAGACAACCCCTCTGCAGGATCTGCAGAATCACTTTCCTTCTCCGTCTCAACCTCTTCTCTTGATAAACTCTTATATCCATTTCTTGACTGTTTTGAGAGTTCTGGAACCTTCCTTGGGTGGAATCCTATCTTGATGACCAAGTAAATCAACCCCTATAAATAATAGATGACTTTCAGTATTTCAGGGGACGGTCGACAGACAATTTACTGGTTTCTCTCCTTGAAAGATTCATGTAAATCACTTATAAACAAACACCCAAATTCGTCCATCAACCTTGTTGATTGACGAACATCAAGGCTCAAGCCTAAAATCAAGGTGAAGCTCTGTCCAAATCATTTCTCGACCGAGGAAGGAGGAGAAAACACTTAGAATCACGTTTTAAACCAAATACTTTCTAAACACAAGGTAAACTCCTATATTTTTACTTTATTCTTCTCAATCCCTCTAATTGCTTTTAGAGTAGTGTAATCCCATCAAAAGGGTAAGCTTAGAGTTCCTTCAATTCATGGACGTGATCTCGAAGCATACAACCTGACATTCCTAATTAAGAAATTAATTAGGGTTTTCTTGTTCTTATTTAAAATATTATATTGTTTAATTGATAATCCCCCTTAAGTAAGACCGATCTTCGAATTGGTGGATGCAGTGCTCCCTGACCTTCCAAATCCATCACTTAAGCCCCGAACCCAAATCTTTCAAAAAAAGGTTTTTCTTATTGTTTTCCTAATAAATAATAATTGGCGACTCTGTGTTCATTAAAATCGCAACGCTACAGTTTGGCGACTCCGCTGGAGATTTTAAAAAAAAATTAAAGTGGCTTAGACTTGCGTCAATTAAGGGGAATTTAAAAAAAAAAATCGATTTACTGTTCAGTTTCAGGCTTGTCCTGCACGTGACAACCCTTTGTCTCGCGCGAGACAAAGCCTCTGTAATCCGTTCTGAAATTGTATTTTATTTAAGTAATGATTATTATTTAAACTGCGTGAGATTTGTTTTTAATTAAAGTTCGGTCCATGGAGGATTCGGGAGTTGTAATTTAAATTAATTTGTTCTCTCTCTCCTCTTTATGTGGAACTACAACGACCTGAGTCTTCCTAATTTGGGAGAAACGTAGGCAACCACTTGGTGCGGCCATTATCTGTTTTTCTTTTAGTTTTCAAAAAAAAAAACTCTCAAGCTTTCATCACCCACACAACAAAGGTGAAACTTCAAATGCATGAAGGACTCTCCCACAAAGAAGAGGAGTCAAGTGATACCAACAAAAGAAATGAAGATTACTCAATATCCTCTTACAACAAGTGAAGAAGACTTTCAGTATCAAGAAAAATGTTTACCCTTAAGTCATACTAATGATGGACGTTCTTCTCAAACTTATTTAGAAATTTCTAGATGATGCATGGTTCATTAAAAGGTAGAACAACTTTTCTAGATCTTTGAGCCAAGTAGCATTTCTTGTTGAGTCTAGAGGCTTCCTATTAGCCACTCTCATACACACTCTTCAAATCCAAGCATCAAAACTGGGGCTTCCTAACCTTCCCTCCCCCAGTCAATTTCTACTTCAACTCTTCAAAATAATCAAATCTGCATTAGAAGCTTTTCTCTTTGCTTCTCACTCTCATCATAAGAGAATACACTTCTCCAGGAGTTAGAGTGGATGATTATCCCTAACCAACACGGAGGTCCTGGGTTCGACTCCCCCCAGGAGTTAGAGTGGATGATTATCCCTCCCTAGTTAAAATTAGGCGCTTCTGGGGGGGGGACTTTAAGGGAATTTTCATAGAATTGATGGACTTAGTTGTGAATTGACTTAAAAAGGCTTGCCTGGAAGTGGGCAAGCAAAAAAAAAAAAAAAAAAAGAATACACTTCTCCAAAGAGTCAATGCTTGGATCACCTTCTAAAGAATAGAGTTCGTCCCTCCTCAACTATCTTGAGATCTCATTTCTCTTTCTAAGTTCTCTTCGAGTTAACACACTATTTTCAAAAGAAAAAAGAGACGCAAAAGAGATGCCCTCTAGATTGAAAACCCGAAAGGGCGATCTAGGCAAAAAATAGGGTGCGTCACAAAAAATCAATCAAGGACAGAGGGAGACTATTCTTCAACCTTCTTCATCGAACATCATTCGATCCTCTTCAAATCAAGAGAGCAGTCTCACAAGCCTGTTCACAAAGTCATCTACCACATTCAAGCAACTTGGGGCTTGAGACAGGAAAGAAACTTAGACATAAAGCCATTACGACAATCGACAGATTTGTAGTCGTTTACCTCCTAGAGACACGATTCAAGAGAGAATTAAGAATGAAGATTCGCAACATGCCTAGATGTGTTCACACAAGGTTACTCATCGAGGTTCTACAACAATACTCTCGCACGAGACAACCTCGCTGACTAGCAACAGATTCTGTATAAACCTGATTTGGTCCCACTTTGTCAAAACACAAGTTCACCCATCTCAAATATAAATCCATATACATATCCCTATATATGTCCATATAACATATACTCATACATAAACTCACCATCGAAATGACCAACCGGCCATTTACACGAACAGACGTGGACACCACCACATAAGTCCAGTTAAACAACTAAAATATGAAAAATCTATTTGGAATCTTTATGTGCTAACAGGTACAGAAAGGTGAGAATCTTTCGGGTCAATCCAAGACCAGCATGCATATATCCTTGCATTACAGGAGCCGACAGAACCTCCACCCCAATCGAAAACTTCGAAGTCTGTGATGGCAGCAATGACAACAAAGTCCGTGACCTCAGCAACAACAGCGACACTTGTGACCTCAGGTGGAGCATCAAAAAAGTCTGCGACCTCAGCAAACTTCAAAGTCTGTGACCTCGGCAACATCAATAAGTCTGTGACCTCAGCAACCTTAAAGTCTATGACCTCGGCAACGTCAATAAAGTATGTGACCTCAGCAACTTTAAAGTCTGTAACCTCGGCAACAACGACAACGTCAGTAACCTCGGGCAGCGCATCATCAAATGCGGATATTTTCAAAATTGGGTCAAGTCCTTGATTCCTCAGTATGAATTTATCCATGCTTCGAAAGCACTCAAACAACCTCAGCTACGTCAGTAACCTCGGGCGGTCCACTTCAACAACTTCATAACAGACACGTATATTCAAAATTGGGTAAAGTCTTTGATTTCTCAGTATGAGTTTACCTTTAAAAAAAAAATCTTCGATTTTCAAAATGCTTTTCAAAATACCTAAAGCAGTCTTATTAGTATTATGGAGTCGAACTACGTTTTGGTCTGATTCTCCGATAGAGATACGTAGGCAGCCGTGCGGCACGACCATCCCAATGTTCAGAATGATGTCTTTTCTATCGACCAAATGACTTCTTCCATAAGTCTTGTCGCCGAGGGGCTCTGTAGACACCCCATTCTAAACCAATAATTCGTGATTACACTACTCTTCGTCTCTCTTTTGTGTTTTGATGAAAGCATATCAGTTCCATCATGTTTCGTTAAGTTTCTAACTAACCTCATTAGTTTTGGATCTAACTGACTAACGGAATAATTGAAGAGGACATAATAGTCGAATGACTAGTTGTCCCGCGCGAGACATACGTGTCTCGCGCGAGACAACCCCTCTGTAGGATCTGCATAATCACTTTCCTTCTCCGTCTCAACCTCTTCTCTTGATAAACTCTTATCCAATCCGAGTCTCTACTGATTTGAGAGTTCTGGAACCTTCCTTTGGTGGAATCCTATCTTGGTGATCAAGTAAATCAACCCCTATAAATACTAGATGACTTTCAGTATTTTCGGGGACGATCGACAGACAATTTACTGGTTTCTCTCCTTGAAAAATTCCTGTAAATCACTCATAAACAAACACCCAAATTTGTCCATCAACCTTGTTGATTGACGAATATCAAGGCTCAAGCCTAAAATCAAGGCGAAGCTCTGTCCAAATCATTTCTCGACCGAGGAAGGAGGAGAAAATACTTAGAACCACATTCTAAACCAAATACTTTCTAAACACAAGATAAACTCCTATATTTTTACTTTCTTCTTCTCAATCCCTCTAATTGCTTTTAGAGTAGTGTAATCCCATCAAAAGGGTTAGCCTAGAGTCCCTTCAATCCATGGAGGTGATCTCGAAGCATACAACCCGACATTCCTAATTAAGAAATTAATTAGGGTTTTCTTGTTCTTATTTAAAATATTATATTGTTTAATTGATAATTCCCCTTAAGCAATACCGATCTTCGAATTGGGTGGATGCGGTGCTCCCTAGCCTTCCAAATCCATCACTTAAGCCCCAAACCCAAATCTTTCAAAAAAGGTTTTTCTTATTTTTTTTCCTAAATAAATAGTAAGTGGAGACTCTGTGTTCATTAAAATTGCAACGCTACACTTGTGACATTGCTAAATTGCATGGTGAAGTGCATATATATGTTAAGCATCAAATTGATGAATGTGTGTTGAGTCAAGAGGAGCCTGAGGTAATGATGTTGACTTATCCAGATGCTTCTCAAAATGTTGAGGGAGACAGTGTGGAGGGGTGTAATGAGGATGGGGCTAATGTGTAGGGTGCTAGTGTTGAGGGGGATAATGTGGAAGGGTCAAATGAGGATGGGAACTTTGAAAATGATGATTGGTTGGGAGTATAATGAAACTGAGCTTGAGGAATTGATCTCCCAAACTCAAAATATGAAAGAAAATAATAATGTGCATGGAGAAAATGTAAAATTAGATGGTGTTGGAAATGAATATGATAGGAAAGCATGTGATGGTGAGAATGAAGAAGATGGAAGTGATAGTGACGATAGTGTGAACGATGTAGAAGTAATGATAGATGATGAAGAGTATTTAGCTCATATGATGCATGCTAAGAAAACTATAAACAAAGTGGCTGGGGAGGATGAAGATGATGGACTGAATGAAACTAGGGAGAATGAAGAAGATGGTGAAAATGCAAATTAGTCATGGAATGGGGTCTGGTTGTAATGCAATTGGTTCAAATTCATATGGTGAAAATGAATTACAAAATGGGATTGAAAATCATAATGTGGAGAGTGGGAATGAAAATCAGATTGTAAACAATGAGACTAGTAATGTTAATTTGCAAGGAATGAGGTCTGGTTCTAATGCAGATGGTACTGTGCCAACCTACTTTGACTATGATGTTGGGGGTGATTTCAAGCATTGGTTGAGTGGTGATGGAAAAGAATATGATAGTGATGTGGATCCCTTAGATACAAGTGATGAGGAGGATTGGATAAAAGGGCTAAATCCTAAACCCAAAGAGGAGATAAAATTCAATCCCAAAGAGGATATAAATAAATGGGATTTCTGTGTTGATATGGTTTTTGAAGGAGCTTTACAGTTGAAGGACCATATTAGGGCATATGCTTCAGCTAATGGTTTTGATGTTTGCTTGAAAAATAATGACAAAAAAAGAATTCAAGCTAGATGTGTAGGATGTCCTTGGCAGCTGTAGGCAAGTTGTGAAGTAAAGGATGGGATATTTAAGGTTGTCATATAGCCAAAACATATCTGCACAAAGACTTTGAACCTCAAATCTGTTAACTCTAAATGGTTGGCAAAAAGATTGGGTGATAAGATTAGAGCCAATCCTTTTATGAAATTGGTTGATATTAAAGAAATGGTCAAAACAGATGTGAGAGTAGAGGTAAATTTGATGATGTGTTTGTTCACAAAAAGGAGGGCATTGGATGTTGTTCAACATAATATGATTGAACATTACTCTTTTCTTTGGAACTATGTATTTGAACTTACAAGGTCAAATCCTGGGAGTACTATAGTTTTGAAGGGAACAAATGATGAGTGAGCTAAACGAGTTTAGAAGGTTTTATGTGTGTTTTGATGCAGTGAAAAAGGGGTTTATTGATGGGTGTAGAAAATTCATTGGGGTTGATGGTTGTTTTCTGAAAACATGGATTAAGGGTGAGTTGTTGATTGCTATGAGAAGGGATACCAATAACCAGATGTTTCCTATAGCATGGGCTGTAGTTAAGAAAGAGGATCAATATACATGGAGATGGTTTCTCAACCTTGTTTTAAGGGATATTGGCATAGGTGATGGAGAGGGTTTGAAAATAAAGTCTGATCAACAAAAGGTGATTGTTTCCCACTTATATGTACATATTTTTTTTGAAATCATTTAAATGTTTTAAACACACATTAATTGACTAAAGTATTCTTTTTAATTATCATGTGCAGGGACATGAATGTGCTGTGAAGGACTTGTTCCCTGAGATTTATCACAGAAACTGTGCATGGCATATTTATGCTAATTTCAGGAAGAGGGGTTATACTAGTTTCAATTATAGAAAATATTTCTGGGCAGCTGCTAAGTCAACAACAAGAGAGTATTTTCAAAAGAATATGGAAAAGATAAAAACATTATCTGAGGAGGGTTTTAAGCATTTGATGGATAGGTATCCATCTAGATGGAGTAGGGCTTTCTTTCCATTTGACAGCATATGTGACTCTATTGAAAATAACATTTGTGAATCATTCAATTTTTGGATTCTAGAGTCTAGGTACAAGCCTCTAATACATATGTTAGAGGATATCAGGAAGCAAGTGATGGTGAGACTTAGAGACAAGAAGGCTTACATGACAAAGAGATCGGTTGAGGGAAGGAAATTTGGACAAAGGATTTACTAAAGCTTGGAGGATTCAATAACCAAGTCCAGGGAGTGCAATGCAATATGGAAATGGTGATAAAATATTTGAGATATGTAGAAGTAGATGTGGAATAGCTATGAATCTGAGTTTGAAGTCATTTACTTGCAGAGCATGACAACTATCTGGAATCCCATGTTGCCATGTTGTTTCTGGAATGACTTTCATGAGAGAGGATCCATAAGACTACATATATGAGTGTTTGAAGGGGGAGACTTACTTGAGGTCTTATGCAACAATGATGAACCCCTTGAATGGGAAATAGATGTGGCCAATAAGTGACAAACCCATCCTTCTTCCTCTACCTGCAAGAATTCTCAAAGGCAGACCAAAGTGGCATAGAAGAAAAGATGGAAATGAGAATGCTAGATGTGGTAATTTTAATGCAAATGCAAATGTGAATGGGAATACACCTATGGAAGAAAACCCATACAAGAAAGTTAACAGCTCCAGAAAAGGGATAAAGATGACTTGTAGGCTATGCAAGAAGGAAGGCCACAACATCAGAAAATGTCATGAGAAACCTTTGACAGTTAATGAACATGTAAGTAAATTTAACCCTATTATAATGCTCAAATATTATAATTATAACATACATGACACTAACAATAATATACCTGTGTTAAGGGAAATGCTTCTGGAGCTGGATCTGCAAATAAGAAAATAAGAATTGCTTCTGGATTTGAGTCTATAAATAAGAAAAGAGGAAAAAGAAATGAATCTGTAAGTTATTTCTTTGCTTTAAATGTGTGTTGAAATTATCATACCTTTTTTCTTTAATCAATGTCCTTGGTCCCATGCCTTTATTTTTGTATAGGAACATAGTTCAACAAATGAGGTTCCTAGTCAAAGCCAAAGACAGGAATATGGGAATGCTCAAAGTGGGGTAAGGTTTTAAGCTGTTTTGAGATATTGCTTCTTCTTTTTTAAGTGATCCCACCCATGTGTTTTTTACTAACCAATGTCTCCATTCTCCTTTCTTTTTATTAGGTTCAAACTAGGTCCAAAGGAATGGTCCCCCCAATATGCAAGCTAGCCTACAACCATCATTCTCAAGAAGGGGAAGGACTTTTATAACTACTGAGGGATTGCAGAAACAGACCAAGAAGAAGAAGCCAAGACATTAATTATGTGTAGTTGTGTTCGTAAACATTAGAAATTTAATTGCTTGTTATTTTGGTAGAAATTTATGGAGGTTGTCTGATGTTTAGGTAAATAGTGATGGTGGTAGTTGATAAAATGGTGTTGGGTAACATTTATGATGGTGTGGCCCTATGTTTTGGCTATCACAGAGACTTTTTTTTTGGGTATTATGGTTGAACTCCTCTGCTATGGTTTTGGGTTTTGGGGTTTTAATGTGTTTTGATAAGCACAATTACTTGTCAGATGGCATAGAACGTGTAAGACAGATCATATATTGCTATGTAAGTTTATTTTCAAGGTGAATTGTTTTTTTTTATGATGATGATTGTCTCGTATAAATTCTATTATTTCATTCAAGTTCAGAGGGTATAGAACATCAAAATTTAAAATACTTCATTGAAACAAGGAAACCAAACATTAAATTAACATTAAGATTCATTGTAAGTAGTACATTATCATGTCATTACAACCATTTTAAACCCTCCCATCCTAAACCCACCAATACTAATCACTTCATTGTAATGAAAAACAGAGCAAACAAAGACAAAAGAGATGCAAGAAAATAGAGAACAATCATCATCTTCATTCTACCAATAGCTGAGTTCAACCCTTGCAATCCAACTTTCAAACTTTGAATACCAGTATGCAGACCACCTCCTAAGGACCTAACTTCCATCATTATTTCATGCTTTCCAATTTCAGCTAATGTATTCCCCCAAGTGCAGACCAAGCAACATCTGGATTTTTCGGCTCCCAAAATTTAAAGAAATTACAATCTTCTTTTTTGCACTTGAAGTATAACCTATTTGAATTGCTCGTTGATTCTGAAATTCGAACCATTTCTCTTTTGTTACACTTGCAGCACTCGTTCCTAAATTTGATGAAACCTCCATTGATATGATTGGTATATGAAGTTTCCCTCGTGCGTGATGAATTTGAAGAAGCCATCTCACAACTTGGTTCAACATATATGAAGCCAATTGATAGGATTAAAGTCACAAATACATAAACCCTAATTTTTAAATTAAGAATTTTTACCTTTCAAAATCTGAAACTTAATCTTTATAATTAATGAAATATGGATATCTTACCTGCTTCCCTACCAATTTTGAGTTCTTCTGTACAAATATTGAGCGCTACAACCTTCTTTTCCTCGCTTCTATAAGTCGGCCTCGTCTATAATGGTGTCGTCCTCAAAATAGAGTTGAAGGGATAAGGTCACGTGATTCACCTGTGATGTAGTTATCCAGGGTTTACCACCAGGTCAACAAGTCAAAGGCCAGGCCATGTCAGCATTTTAATGACGTCAACGTGCCATATAGGCTTATTTAACAGAGATTTGGACGGAAATGAGACAGAAGGATGACATAATAAGCTAAGTACTTAGGTTGGGGATGAAATCATACAAAGATATTCGAATAGGTAAAAATGTCAATAGGCCAGTGACGAAGTTGGCACTTAACTCGGACCCCAAGTAAGTACAATGTTGATACCATCAATATTTTGTCCTCCAAAATTGATATGCTTCTTAAAAAGTTTGATATTATGAATGTGAATGTGGTGGCAAACGCTAATGTCGTTTGTGAATTATGTGGGTCAAACTCACATAGTGTAGAAAGTTGTGAATTGCTTGACACTACTCCTTATGAGCAAGATAATTATGTTAACTCCTATGGACAAAAGGGTGATATATATTCAAACACATACAATCAAAAATGGAGAAATCACCCAAATTTTTCCTACATGGGTAATAATAATGTTTTAAACCCATAACCTTCTACACAAACTCAACCACCGGGATTCACGCAAAAGAATTTTGATGAAAATTCTTGTGCTTTCCCTCCTCATAAATCAAAATTGGACTTGCTAAAGGACTTTATTGTTGAAACTAAAAATGCACAAGAAAAGACCAATAATGAATTTAGGAAATATTTTAAATTATTCAATGATAGGTTTGATAATTTGGTCGCTCATAATAAAATGCTTGAAAATTAGCAAGCTCAACAAGTCGGCAACTCACAAAGACCATAAGGGAGTTTTTACGGTCAACCGCAAAGGCTCGATGAGCATGTTAAGGGGATAGTCACTAGGAGTGGATAAGTATTGATTGATCCCCCTGCTAAAGAAACTAATATCAAATCTAGTGCAGAGATTCATAGTCCAACCCCACCGATGATTGAGACTAATGAAGAGGTAAAGAAGTGAAATAAATCCCCTATCCCATCTAGAACTTATGTCTCGCCAGTACCATACCCTCAAAGGTTAGTCAGGGCAAAATTAGATGAACAATTTTCCAAGTTTATAGATGTCTTAAAATTAGTCTATACCTTCCATTAACCGATGCATTGCAACAAATTCCTTCTTATACAAAAATTTTAAAAAAATATTTTTTCAAATAAGAGGAAATTAGAGGAATACAAGACCGTTACTTTGACGGAAAAAGTTAGTGCCGTTTTAGGCTCCTTTTGTTTAGGGAAAAATATTTTTCGAAAAATGATTTCTGGAAATGAAAATGTTTACCAGAAAATGATATTTGGTTGTTTGGTAAATTTAAGGAAAATGTTTTACATAAAACTATACCAAAAATTTGATTGTTAGGTAAAACTAAGGAAAATATTTTTCAGAAATCATTTTCTTGTGTTTGGTAAATCTATGGAGGATGTGCCTTGTCATATAAGGAAACTAGTTATTTATGTCGACTTTGTTGTTCTTCAAGATGGAGAAAAACCATCAAAATCCCGTCATTTCGGGGAGATCTTTCTTTGCTACCGTTGGAACAATTATAGATGTTAAAATGGTAAGCTCTCTTTAAACACAGGGTATTATTGAATTTGTCAAAAATAATGAAAAATCTTAATCTCGAGAATTCTTGCTATAGAGTTAATGTACTAGAAACATACAGTAAGAAAATTGAAAAATCACAATCTAAAAACTTGTTAGAAAAATGTCTTATAAATAAAAAACAGGCCCGGTTTTGGGCATGTCCATCCAGCTCAATGGCACATGGCCCAAAATTTTTAGTTTATTTATATAAAGTATTAAACCCAAAATAATTGTAGAAAGAATTAAGTGCTCCAGTGGATAAACACCTTGTGTTAAGTCTTTTAAAAGGTGGTTGGCCCAAGTTCAATTTCTAGAGCTAACATTACTTTTTGTTTTTTCTTTATTTGACCTTTCTTCTCATTTTGGGCTTCCCCCCCATTCCCTCTCATTATTTTCTTACAATTTTTTTATATATAAATATATTTTAAAAAAATTATTTGCAATCGTTACTTCAACACTATTGCATTCATTCAATTGTGTGTATTTTTTTTAATATTAATGCCCCAATATTCACATTTAGTACAGGGCCCCTATAAGTATTGAAACGAGCCTGATAAAAAGTACTAAGATAATAATGATAACATGATTAGTAATGCTAGTACCCCATCCTTAATATCTTGTTCGCTTTGTTTTTCCAACTAATGAGCCCGTACCTGCTGGACCGGGCCCACGCTCGGTCTGATCTAAGGAATCGGTGACGTGGCATTTCCTAGACCGCTGAGGGGAAGACCGCGGACAGATAGGCCCTTGAGGTCAAGACCGCGTTCCTCCCCGCATCATCCTTCTCAAAGACCAGAGGGATCCTGACCGCTGGATTGGTGCCCGCAGGAGGTGTGACCGCTGGATCCGTGCCCGCAGGGGGTATGACCGCTCCATCCGTGTCCGCGTTCATCTATCTTTGACCGCGCCCAAGATATTGACCGCGGGCTCATACCTGCCTCTCGGTTGTCTCACCTGCCTCCCGGTTAATGTCAAGCCTTACTGAGCAAGTTAGCTTACTGCTCTGACATGCA
Organism: Adenophora triphylla var. japonica; assembly: GCA_022495995.1. Classification (NCBI taxonomy): domain Eukaryota; kingdom Viridiplantae; phylum Streptophyta; class Magnoliopsida; order Asterales; family Campanulaceae; genus Adenophora; species Adenophora triphylla. Next base: position 547,560 of record JAFEMH010000908.1, read on the forward strand.
AGTTGCCGGCTCCCCCATCACGCATTCAATGCGGCTTAGACAGGCGCCTACTATTTCATTTAATGCGCCAAGCCATATACACGGCTCATGTCCCTTTCATCCATGTACCCCCTACAGTCAATGTTCCCTCCCTGACATGGCCAATTAGCTGTGGACACGTGTAGGCGGTCAAATACCAAAGTGCCCTCTAGGGCTGATCTCATTGCTTACATCAACAAGCACCTCTCCATTGCCTATAAATAGAAGACCTTTGTCCCCTTGGGCAAGGTAAGTTCCAAATATATTGAGTAAGCCATATTATTCTCAAACCCTAAACACTTACACACACTCCAAGACATTCAAACGTCTTATATATCTCAGTATTCTTACTCTCACACCCGAGGGCCTGAGTTGGAGTAACATCCAACTTTGACCTTAACGGTGCTTATTTGTGTTGTGTTCTAGGTACACCAAACCACCAAATATATCAACCCAGATATCCTTGAACCGCTCTTGACCCTGAAAAGCTTGGCGTCATCTGTAGTTCCATTGCCGGGAACAAATTTTTTTTATTAATTTCCCGTATATTTTGTTTTCAAGACACCTCTCGTGTCCTAAACAAACCGAGTGCCGAAAGGCTCTTCTTTTTTCCAATCATTTTCTTTAAAAAATATGTCTAGAATTTTGGAAAACGCCGGTCATTTGACCCTGGAGGAGGAAAACCAGGCCTCACCCTCCACTATTAATAAGGATAAGCAAACCACCTCTGTTTTCAACCGGATGGGGGCCCGTTCTCAGCCACAACACAGCCTCTCCCCCGGTCAAAAGGCTATACACAAATTAACCGACCAGATACGAGCTAAGAAAGCCCAAGCCCTCCTAAACAATAGCCCAAAAACTCCCCAAGCTCCTATAAAAAACACTGCCTTAAATACTCCACTCTCCCCGGAGCAAATCCTGAGGAGGCAAGAGATTCTGGCCTCCAAATCCAAGCTGATCGCTGAGGCCATGGCCGTCGCCGACGCTCAAATGGAGATGTTTGAGATAGAGTCCAACGGCGGACTGCAGTTCCCATAAGGGTCACAAAGGTTCTCCCAACTAGCTCCCGCTAAATCGCTTGCTAGTCAAGCTAGGGGGGCAAACCGAGTTGAACCAACCCTCGATCGCGGACGGCTGGCCAGACGCAGTGTGGTGCATGTGGAAGATAGCGAGGAGGTGGGAGAAGAAGCCCAATCAAATCGCCGTGCGAAATCCCACGCCAGACCTTTGGCCCCGGCCAAGGAGAAGGCCGTAATTCCCCGTGCTAAAAAACAGAAGGTTGATAATCAGAGCCCAGAATTCGTTGAATTTATGCAAAAGATGTGGGAGACCCACCAGAAGGCAGCCCAGAAGTGTGGCCGGACCATGGACACCTTCAGCGACAAGATCGCGCGGGCACCTATTCAGAGGGGCAAGCCCCCCCAGATGGACACCTATGATGGCTCCAAAAATGCCAAGAGCCATATGGGATGATTTGAGGGACAAATGGCTCTATTCTCCTCGGACGAGTCCGTGATGTGCAAAGCTTTGGCTGCCACTTTCACGGGCAAGGCCCTATCTTGGATGTTAGCTCTCAAGCCCTGGTCCATCCAATCATTCAGTCAGTTTAGGAACATCTTTCTCAATGCCTTTGCTGGGGCAGGTGAGCCCGCTAGACCAAAGACAGACCTTGTCCGTGTCAAGCAGGCCCCAAACGAAACCACAAAAGATTACATATCTTGATTCAGGAAGGTGAGCGAGGAGATTTTGGATTTAGAGGAAGGAGACATCAGACTCTGTTTCGAGGGCGGGCTCAGCTCCTCTTTCCACAAGATGAATTTTGCCTCCAGCCGGCCAAAAATCGTAGAGGAGATGTATGAAAGGGCCTCTGCCATTGCATCCGCTGAAGCGCCCAATGTGCCCGCTCCCCGAGCTTCAGCAAAATAAAGGATAAGCCAAGTTCAGGAGACCACCCCAGAGCCTACCCGCACCAACAACCAGGGCAAAAATAGAGGCCGCGGGTCGGATAAACTCCGAAAGACTGTAGATGAAACAGTTTATACCGAACTCACCGAGCCAAGAGTGGTAATCATGAGAGCCTCAGACTTTCCTCCTCCTCTACCAATGCTTCGGAAACCAAATGAGAGGAGTAGGGCCAGGTTATGTGAATATCACAACGACCACGGGCATGGCACAGAGGACTGCTTCCAGTTGAAGCGAATTATTCAGCAGAAAATCAACGACGGGGAGCTGACAAAGTGGGTTAAGGGAAACAACAATGCCCCCAATAATAATAATCAGCAGCGGGCACGAGGCACGCGTGGCCCGGAGAGAAACGAAAGAGACCATTATGATTATGATTTGGGGGATTATGACATTAATTTCATCGGCGAGGAGCCTCCCTCCAACAAACAACTCTTCATTCAGATTCGAACACTGGAGAAAGTTTTCTAAGTCCCTCCAATGGCTCCTGAGGAAGATCAAGAAATAGGGTTCAAAAAGAGTGAACTTGCCTCCTCCCTATTTCACTCTCCTCAGCCCCTAACTATTCATATGAAAATCAACCGGGCCAATATACACCGAGTTTTGGTTGACACAGGCGCGGCCAGGGACATACTCTACTATCATACCTTGATAGGCATGAGAATGATCGAGGCTAATCTCACTCCTTATGCGGGCATGCTTGAGGGGTTCACTAATCACGCCGTGGGGGTAAAGGGGACGATTGTGTTTGAAGTAACTATTGGGGAAAAGCCCATGCAGAAGACGGCCAAAATTACATTCATGGTGGTCGATCTTCCTTCCCAATACAATGCCATTCTCGGCGTAACTGCTCAGGCCGAATTGGGAATAGTTGCTTCCGTTCCCCACCAAAGGGTGAAATTTAACACCCCGGGCGGGGTTGCTACCATCAAGAACCAGCCCAAGAGATTCCTCCGAGCACTTGAGGAGAAGAGAAAAGCTAATAAAGGCCAGACATCATGCCCGCAGATAGAGGGCGAGGACAAATTGAAGGAGGGAAAGGCCCTCGCACTTGTGCCGGCACCCATTCCAATTGGCATGCTTTCTTTCCATACCACTAAGGTGGAGCTCAAGACGAGCAGTAAATCAAAGCAGTTGGCCCCTATAGAGGGAGGTTACATTGATAGGGGAATTGAGGGAAAGATTGACCGCGAGGTCATATACTCCATGGCAGCGCTGACCGGAGCCCAGGTCAACCCTCCAACTATTGTTATTGACTCCTTGCACAATCGTGAAATCAGCAACCTTTAACCTAACGACGAGCTCGAGGAGGTGGTAATCAACTTCCACTTCCCCGAGCAAACTGTTAAGGTTGGGCTGGAAATTTACTGCGAGGAGAGAAGGATCCTCATCGAATTCCTTAGAGCAAATTGTGATGTATTCGCTTGGAGGATGGAGGATATGCAGGGAATCAGCGAGGACGTGATCCTCCATAAAATCAATGATGACCCATCCTTCAAGAAGATTCACCAAAAGTCAAGGTACTTCTCCCCGGAGAAAGAGATCGCGATCAAGGAAGAGGTGGAAAAATTTCTAAAAGCGGGGATAGTAAAGGAGATTTCCTACCCCAAATGGCTAGCAAATGTAGTAATGGTCAAAAAATCCAATGAAAAGTGGAGAATGTGTGTTGATTTCACGGATCTCAACAAAGCATGCCCCAAGGACTTCTTCCCTCTTCCTCCCATAGACAGATTGGTGGATTCAATAGCCGGTAACAGAGTATTGAGCTTCATTGATGCATACTCCGGCTACCATCAGATCTAGATGGCTCCGAAAGATGTCCGCTCCGTAGCTTTCAACGTTGTGGGCAAGACTTACTGTTACACCATGACGCCCTTCGGGCTAAAAAACGCAGGAGCAACCTATCAACGAATGGTCAATCTTGTCTTCAAAAACCAGCTGGGCAGAAACCTTGAGGCCTACATTGATGACATGGTTATAAAAACAAAGGAAAACTCCCACGAGCTCGACGTGGAGGAAACCTTCCAAAACTTGCGCCGCAATAACATGAAACTAAATCCCCTAAAATGTGCCTTTGGGGTAAAGGCGGGCAAGTTCCTTGGATTCATGGTCACCCAGCGAGGAATAGAGGCTAATCCCGAAAAAAATCCAAGCGCTGTTGGACATGAAACCTCCTGCTTGCGTGAAGGATGTACAGAAACTCAATGGTCGCATCACCGCACTTGGCCGCTTCATCTCGCGGTCAGCAGAGAGATGCCTCCCCTTCTTCAAAACTCTAAAAGGGGGGAAGAGAGCTGATGAATTTGCATGGAGTCATGAGTGCCATCAAGCTTTTGAAGAAGTCAAGACATACCTCGGGCAGCCACCCCTACTCAGCAGCCCGGTGCCCGGGGAAGAACTCTTTCTGTTTTTAGCAGAACTGATCTGGCAGTAGTTGCTGTTCATGTAAGGGGGGATAATAACTCCCAAAAACCAGTTTATTATGTATCTAAGGCATTATCCGCCGTAAAAGGGTGTTATCTTAATATAGAGAAGTTAGCTTACACCTTGCTTGTATCTGCTCGAAAATTAAGAGCCTACTTTTCTGCACACCCTATTACTGTACTCACTGAGGCCCCGCTTAAAAAGGTTTTACACAAACCAGAGTCCTCGGGGAGAATGCTAGCTTGGTCTATCGAACTCATTGAGTTCCAGATCACCTACTCCCCGAGAAAGACAATCAAAGCGCAGGCCTTAGTTAATTTTGTGGTAGAATCATCATTTAAATTGGCGAACAACGGCCTTGGAAAAAGAAAGCGGGCAGAATCAGAAGAAGCCCAAGATAGCTCAAGCACTGAAATTATACGGCCAAAGGAGCGTCCAGAAGAAGTGTCGACTTTATTCGTGGACGGCTCTGCGAGCAAGTTAATTAGTGGAGCGGGCATACTACTGATCGCACCCTGCGGGGAGAAATTCAAGAGAGCCTTGAGATTCAAGTTCGAGGCATCAAACAATCAGGCTGAGTATGAGGCGATTATAGCGGGCATGGAATTGGCAAGAGACTTGGGAGTTCAGAATATTGAGATCAACAGTGACTCTCAGCTCATAGTAAATCAAATTAGGGGGGAGTATGATACAATCAACCCAGTGCTAACTCAGTACTGCGGTCTTGCAAAAACCCTCATCAAAAATTTCACCTACTATGAGATGAACCAAGTCATGAGAGAGGATAACGTGGAAGCTGACCTCCTCTCCAGAATAACCGATCAAGAAATTGTAGACTTAGAGACAGATTGCCAAATAGAGTTCACGGAGAGACCTGCTATAGATCGGATTCAGATAAACAATATTGAGGATCAAGTAAGGGACTGGGTAGATGAGATCAAGGATTACATCGAGAAGCAAACCCTCCCTGAAAATCCAGCAAGGGCTAGAACCATTAGAACGGTGTCCGTGAAATACCTCATCCTCGATGGGGTGCTTTTTCGACGATCATTCACCAAGCCTTTGCTAAGATGTGTCAAAACTCACATGGTCACCAACTTACTCTATGAGGTCCATGAAGGAGTTTGTGGCGGACATCCAGGTGCTCGCACTCTCTCTGACAAGATCAAATTCCAAGGATTCTTTTGGCCTACAATGAGAAGAGATGCGTAGGAGTATGTGAGAAAGTGTGATAAGTGCCAGAGATTTGCGGACATCCCTAGACTACCATCAACAGAGCAAACTTTGGTTGTACCATCGTGGCCATTTGATACGTGGGGGATTGATCTCATTGGACCATTCCCAACTGCTCGAGGAAGCATCAAGTATGCCGTGGTGGCCATGGATTATTTTACCAACTGGACGGAAGCCAAGGGCTTAGTCACTATCTCTGAGGAGAATACCATCAATTTTGTCCACGATCACATCTATTGCCGATTTGGGGTTCCACGAGCAATAATTTCAGACAATGGTACCCAATTCTCTGCGAAATTCACTGCTGAATGTGGGAGAATGAACGTAGAACATCGTCAATCCGCAGTTGCTTATCCCCAGGGAAATGGCCAAGCTGAGGCCGCGAACAAGCTAGTCCTGACCGCCCTAAAGAAAAACTTGGAGGGACGAGGAGGACGATTATTAGACGAGCTCCAGGCCGCATTGTGGGTTGTCCGCACCACAATAAGAAATTCTACAGGAGAAACTCCTTTCTCGCTCACATATGGGTCAGAGGCAATGGCTCCAGTTGAGGTAGCCCTACCCTCGTACAGAGTCACATACTTCGATGAGTCTCAAAACGAGGCAAACAGAAGGTGTGACCTGGACGATCTCGAAGGAAAGAGAATGAGGGCAAATGAAAAAATGGTGAACTACAAACAGAAGGCTAAGAAGCACCACGATAAAAGAGTAAATAGGAGGAGTTTTTCAGTTAGAGATTGGGTACTCAGAAATGTAGAGGTCCAAGGGACCCAACCTGGTTTCAACAAACTGTCCCCGAAATGGGAGGGTCCATATGAGGTCACCAAAATAATCAAAGAGGGCACCTACATATTGCAAACAAAGGAAGGAAAAGATCTCAAGCACGCTTGGAATAGCGATCACCTTAGAAAGTACTTCTTTTGATATCGTTGTAAATTTTGGAAGGAGTATAGACCCCTATATATATAAGTGTGAAGTAACCATCAAATTTTGGTGCAAAACCGTTATAACACCATTCCCATCAGCTTCAAAAGCTAGAGTGGATGCCCGCAAGCGGATGCCAGTAGGTTCAAGGGCCAACATATGAGCTCCTACCTACTGATGCGCAAAGATCCATTAAGATCCGCAAGCCTATATGGGTACAAAGGCCATTAATCCCGTACTCGATCGCGGGGAGGATACTCTGTCCTGCCCGCGTGACACCACCAAGAAAAAGTGGATATAGATGAACGTGGGTACAAAGGCCATGATGCCCGTACCTACGGATTCTAGTGGGGACAAAGACCTGAAGTCCGGACCCACTAAGTGCGTGAAGGCCCTCGTTAGGGCCGTTACTCGCATGCCTGTAGGTAACAAAGGCCTACATATAAGCCCGCTTACATGATCACCACAAGACCCTCACAAAAAAATCCAAGAAGTTTTGAATAAAGGGTCAAAAAGCGTGAACCACCAATAAGTGGATACAGATGCCGGTAGGTTAAAGGTCCAATATGCTAAATATGCTCCTACCTACTATTGCGTAGACTATAGCCTCACGGCCACACTCTACATGCCCTATGAAAGTAGCTTGCCTTGGCTGCTTTTGACTTACACCATGGCTCGCAAGGCTGGGAATAAGTGTAAATGGATGGGAGTGATCAAAAGAGTTTAACAAAGCCAAACAGATAAACGAGGTAAAGGCCTCAAAGTTTGCAACAAGGCTAAACAAACACGGTCACAGAGAAATAGGGCTGACTCTCACAAAAAAACCCAAGGGGTTTTGAATAAAGAGTTAGGAAAACTCAAAAAATGCGGGCAAAGGGCCTACTAAGCTTTTGACCGCGGAAGGAGAGTATAAAATTTAATTTTTAGTCAAAAAACGCTGGAAAAAGTAAAGGCAAGAACGCAAGTACTAGGGTACTCGAAAATTGCCAAGCACTTAAAACAGCCTACAAAGACGAGCAATTAAGATAGCAATGCAGAAAGCAAGTAAGAAAAATACCTCTATTCATTGATAGAAAAAATTTACAAGGTCCTATCGATCTATTACAACAAAAGAAAGAAAAATCCTAAGCTAAAGGAGCTTGCTCCTTGGGATCTTTAGAAGCCGGGGTTGGCGAAGGCAAGCTGGTCACGAGCAGCTCATGGATAGGATCAAAAGAAGGCTCAGTGGAGACCGGAGTAGGAGTTGCCCGCGCGGGAAAGAGATCACTTATGGCCGACCCATTGGGAAAAACGCGAGCAAGGGCATCCCCAAGAGGTAGCTCCTCGTCCCCGAACCTCAGGGCGTCCACCTCGGCAATAAGGCCAAGGGCAGTTACTTCGGCCACAGGAGGCAAGGAGGCCGCTGTGGTCAGCTCCAGGCCCTTGACCTCGTCCTCGGACAGAGGAACTAATGCATGCCCGGGCAGGCACTCCGCGTCAGTAGCAACAAGTGAGCCGATCACGGCCAACTGCTGAACGGAGAACATGCCCGTGGCCGCAAAGTTCCGGATCTGTGTCCGGCAGCCGGCCTCATACTGAACCAGATTCTCAGCATTGAGGAAGTTCTTGAATTCTTCGGAGTTTTTGTACTCCTCCACTGCCTCCTTGGGAGAAGCCGCCACCACAGAATCCCTCTCCAATTCAAACTGCTTCAGGGGTAGCAGCTGCTCGGAGAGCTCATCAACCTTGGCCTCCAGAGTAAGGACCTGAGCTTTGGAGGCATCCAACCTCTTGGCCAGCTCAGCATTCCAAGGCTCCCACTCGGCCCTCTTTTCGCGGAGCTTATTCCGCTCCCCTTTGGCCTTTTCAAGGTCCTTCTCCACTACGAACAGTCGTTCGGAGAAGTCCTTCAAATCAGCCTCCTTCTGAGAGAAGGCCTTGTCCTTGGCATCCAGGAGAGAGTCAAGGTCCCAACCTTCTCCTGCGTCTGCTCTAGCTCGCGGAGCTTGCCCGCCAGAATCTTGGTGTTGGCCTCAAGATCAGCGGACAGGCCATCGCAGCACTCCCGCAGTCTCAACACTTTGTTGCCCGCCTGCGGGGAAAGAGAGTTAGACAGAGTTCGTAAATTCAAAAAATGAAGCTATAAAAGAAAGACAAGTCCAAACCTCAGTAAGGGCAAGGCCTATATCCCCCACCAGGGCAGAGGATTCTCCTGGGCAACTACATTTTTGTAGAAGTCCGGGGAGTAGAGATGGTTGACAAGCCCGATCCCCACGGAGGAGTTGTTGGCATTCCGGGCATATATGTCCACCCCGGTAACAACGGGCACCTCAGACAGCCTTTTTCTGACAGCCAGTGTCTCCTCGCGAGTGGTCAGAGGGGCCACCTGGTAGGAGATTGAGCAGATTGAGCCCCCTACGGGGGAGCAGTGGAGGAGATCGCAGCAGAGGCAGTGGTAGCCTGGAGGGGTGCATCCCCAACTTTTTGGGACTTAGAGGACCTCTCCTTTTGCCCCTGATCTCCCTCCCTCTCAGTCCTCTTCCTGGACTCTTGGTGATGGTCGGATGAAATTGTGCGGCCATGAGAGGTGGAGCTCCGAATGGCGTGAGCGGGGGGAGGACCCTTGGGGGGTGGAGGCAGATTCCCAGTGGTAGGGATAACTTTCGGACCATTCAGAGGTTCCCCGGTCTTCCTATTTACTGCGGGCAAAGTGGCACCCTTGCCCGCTGCCCCAGCCATTTCAGCTTGCCTCCTCGCGGCGGCCTCTTTCTGGGCCTTCATATTCTTGGCCTTCATCTGAGCGGCACTTAGTAGGGCCATTAGAAATTGTACTCTTCTGAATCTACTCTGAAGGGAAAGAAAAATGGTTAGAAGACAGTTCAAAAAATCAAAAAGCAGTAAAAATAAGCAGCAAGTCAAAAAGGAGTCAGAGACCAATTAGTTCTGGAGGCACGCATTCAGCGCCCATCATGCAGGTCTTACAATCGGCCTCAAACTGATAAAACTCGTGCACCCTCCAATCAGGGTCACGAGGTTGGGCCTCTATCTCTACTCTAGGGGCATATGGGGCACCCTCCCTTCGAGGAGCCACCCCTGAGTAGACAAGCAGGGGCTCAAACTCAACAATTGCGCCCACATCGTATACGGGCTCCACATCATCGGCTATATACGGGGTCAGGTGGGACTCCAGGGCAACTCGCAGAGCCTCGAAAGGAAGAGGGTCAGGGTAGTTCTTGACAGTCACCCTCATTGGAATAGGATTTGAAGGCTTGGGAAAGGGCCAGCCGAACCTAGACTCTATGACCAATATATCCTTCTGATTCCATTGATCAAATTTGTTGGAGGGTGGAGAGAAGGTCCGGGCAGAGTAATTCCTAGCCTTCAGACTCAAGTTCCCATTGGAGATTTGGTTCTGGTAGTAGGCGTAAAGTCCAGAAAGAGTTGGTTTATGGCCCAAGACCCTGCAAGCAGTTATAAAGGAGACAAGGGCCCTGATGGCATTGGGAGTCAGGTGCATTGGCAGGCAGCTATTGAACTCCAAAAAGAAGTAAAAGAAGGGATCCAAGGAAAGTTTTAGGCCATTTTCAAATTGGGTCCCATAGAAAACGCAGGCCCTATTGTCCTCACGGACATCTGCTACTGTTTCTGGCCGCAGCTTGTCCTTCCCCTTTATCTGTACATGGCCAAGGGTGCGGACACGGAAGGCTTTGGGATCAACATTATAAGTCTCGTATATTTCCTCCTCCCAATCTATGGTAGCCACTTCCTTGGCTTTTCTCTTGCGGCCACGGCCAGGATTTGCCTCCACAGCTGGTCGCTTACCCCTACCCCGGGCAGGGGCCACCTCCCCGGAATCCTCCTCGAAGGCATCAACAATTTCTGTTGCCTTCTGGGCAGTGCCCGCAGCCATTCGATCTGCCTGCTCGCGGTCATCCTCCTCGGTCTCCGAGCTCACCGAGCCAAAGAGACCAGTGGAGGAACCCCTTGAGTGGGCAACCTCAGGTTCATTCTCCCCGCCTCCGGTCACCTCAAAGTTAAGAGGCTCAAGCTCCTCACTACTACTCACATCGACCACGGGCACACTGGGGGCCCCGGGCACAATATCAGGGAAAACTGTCCTCAGAGGGAGAACGTCCAAGGGGTCATTCAGGTCCTCGGTGCCCCGTGCCCGCGCCTCATTGGTGTTATTAGGATCCATCAGTTCACACTTTTCCCAGTCAACTATTACTTCGGGGACGCGAATCGCTCTCCTAACAAGTTCAACGGCGTTCAAAGCCGAATCTCTCTCGCGGGGAAACCTGCACAAAACCCCCATCACAAAATTTCTTAGCCTACTTGTATTCCCCAACACCAAAACGTCACCGTTCTTTTTAACCCTTTTATCCTTGGCCTCCCACAATCGGGGTGGGACAAAAGGCCCCCATTGGGATTTCTCACAAAAGTACTGGAAGCACTCCATGGATAACCTAAGCCAACCATGGCCTACCTTCCTAAATATCCCCCCTGTCCGTTTACAGACGGCAAAGGTATCTGGAGTGCTCCCATCTCCTAACTCTATGGGACGGCGGGGTCCAAATTCACGGGTTGTCATTGAGCCCAGAAAAAAAAGAAATAGAAAGAGATGAAGAAGAAACACCAAGGAAAAAATTTACTTACGAAAGAAAAAGCTTGAGGGGGGGATCGAAGCAAGGAAACGCAAATTCGCAGCAAGTTTCTCTCTCTAGCACTTTGAAGGTTTGAAGACGGTAAAAAGGGTTTGAGATAGAGCGGTTTGGTATTTATAAGGCCTACCTATATGGGTTAACCCCTTTGACCCGTATTAATTAGCCCACAAACCGCTCCTCAAACCATGAACCGTCTCCAAACGTTTGAAATTTTGAAAATTCCGCCGGTTAGCATTTATTACCCCTCTTAGATGGTTGACACGTACCCTCTGTGCGTACCACGCCCGTCTTTTCATATGCCGAGGGGCCCACCTGCTAACCGGGAGGCAGAGCATGCAAGGGGCCACGTGTCTCCCATTGGTGCCTCCCGAGCGTGCCCATAAGCACGGAGGCAAAGCAACAACCAATGAAAACGCCAACACTGGTGCTCGCCAAATTAGCGGTCTGATCCAGCCAAGCTTAACTAGTAGCTCCTCGCTCAGACCATAAATAATCACACTTGGAGCTAGGGGCCATTGATGAGCCCGTATCTGCTGGACCGTGCCCACGCTCGGTCTGATCTAAGAAATCGGTGACGTGGCATTTCCTAGACCGCTAGGGGGAAGACCGCGGACAGATAGGCCCTTGAGGTCAAGACCGCGTTCCTCCCCACATCATCCTTCTCAAAGACCGGAGGGATGCTGACCGCTGGATTGGTGCCCGCAGGAGGTGACCGCTGTATCCGTGCCCGCAGGGGGTATGACCGCTCCATCCGTGCCCGCGTTTATCTATCTTTGACCGCGCCCAAGATGTTGACTGCGGGCTCATACCTGCCTCCCGGTTGTCTCACCTGCCTCCCGGTTAATGTCAAGCCTTACTGAGCAAGTTAGCTTACTGGCTCTGACATGCAAGTTGTCGGCTCCCCCATCACGCATTCAATGCGGCTTAGACAGGCGCCTACTATTTCATTTAATGCGCCAAGCCATATACACGGCTCATGTCCCTTTCAGCCATGTACCCCCTACAGTCAATGTTCCCTCCCTGACATGGCCAATTAGCTACGGACACGTGTAGGCGGTCAAATACCAAAGTGCCCTCTAGGGCTGATCTCATTGCTTACATTAACAAACACCTCTCCATTGCCTATAAATAGAAGACCTTTGTCTCCTTGGGCAAGGTAAGTTCCAAATATATTGAGTAAGCCATATTATTCTCAAACCCTAAACACTTACACACACTCCAAGACATTCAAACGTCTTATATATCTCAGTATTCTTACTCTCACACCCGAGGGCCTGAGTTGGAGTAACATCCAACTTTGACCTTAATGGTGCTTATTTGTGTTGTGTTCTAGGTACACCAAACCATCAAATATATCAAGTCAGATATCCTTGAACCGCTATTGACCCTGAAAAGCTCGGCGTCATCACCAGCAGCGCATGCAAACACCATTTTTTTCCATGTGCAAGTGAGCAAAATATCTGCGATGTTTTACATTCTTATTTTCGTGTTATATTTATGTTCTTTTCTATTATAGATTTTTTTATTGTATTGAAGTTTTTATTCATAAAAAAAAATAGTATGACAAAAGGCATAGGGAGAGTTCAAAGTTAATGGACAACTGCTCAAACATTATTATGGAGTCGTTGTCCAATTGAAGTTGTGGCTTCAATGACACTCTGAAAATCCATCCACTTGATCCGATTAACGAAAGAGGGGTCGACAAATAACCTAAAACAAGCATTATCAGAATGGTAAAAAATGATATTTTTTCTATTTTAAGCATTTATTATAATAATTATTATATTAGTATATTATTATTATTATTATTATTATTATTTTAATTATAATTATTAAACTTTTTTGTTGTTTTATTTTTAAAGTTATGGCAAAAAGCATAAAGGGCAAAAAGTCAAGGAACAGCAGTATGGCTGCGCAGCAATTTAAAAAAGAAAAAGAAAAGATGAAGTGAAAGCAGCAAAACCATGTCACTAAAAGGAGCATGTCCATGCTTTAGTTTGTGAAGTAGCGGTTCAAAGAAATCCCTTAGCGCACGCCCAAACCTGAAAAGAGGCCCGCTCGTGCGTTTTTCTTCGTTTCCCAAATTTGCTCTGCACGTGCATGCTCGCCTAAGGACTCAGTCGTGCAATCTATGTCGAGGCTTATGTTCCAAATAAAATTTGGGTATTTCTATTTGCACAATGAAAATTTTATTTGCACAACATTTTTTAGATAAAAGTGATCTATTAGTGTACAATGGGTGGTGGAAATTTGTACACTGCTAGTTTTGATTCCTTTTGTCATGATTCTCGTGCTCTCTTCTTTTCTTTCCCATCCAATATTTATTACATCATGTTATAATTTTTTTAAAATAATTTCTTCCCAAAAATTAAAATAGTTAAAATCTCATAAAAAAATTACCTCCTCTGTCCTCAAAGTAAACTTTAAAGCTTTTCACACATTAAAGAACAATTATTAATACATAACAAATAATAGATTAAATTACCTTTTGAATATTTCAAATATCTAATTAATTAAATAATTTTACAATGACAACTACATAATCATTAATAAGAATAGTGTAAATATAATGTGTCAATATTATATAAAAAACTGTAAATATTTTGGGACAAAAAATCTCTCATAGAACTGCAAGTATTTTAGGATGGACGGAATAGTTTTTTCAAAGATATTAGAAAAACGTGTTTTGAAAATGCGCGATAATATGTAAATAAATGAAACTTCTTTAAAATGCGAAGTGATATTTTTGTAAATGGGCAAATTGCATTTTAGTTACCTGAGTTTGTCGAGATGTTTCAATTGGTTATTGAATTTGCATTTGTTACAAGTTGATTATTGAGTTTGTCTTTTTGTTGCAATCAGGTGTAATTTTGGATGAATCGTTAAAAAACTAACGAAGTGCATAACATGTGCCGCTCATGTGAGTTACTTAAGAGTTATTTTGGTATTTTTCATCAAATTTGACCCCTTAATAATTTTAAGGGGGTTAGTTGATATATTATAAAAATGAGGAGAAGGTTAAATATATATAAAAAAAACCTCTCTCTCTCCATTCTCTTTCTTTCTCTCTCTATCTTCTCACCATGGCCTGCAACTTATTTTCCTTCCAGATCGTCTTCTTTCCTACAGTCGTCCCACCACCACCCCACCCCACCCCACCGCAGCCTACCGCAATTGTTATCCACCCCTCATTATTTATATCCTCTGTCCAACCAACCTTGTTCTCACTGTCGGATTTCTCCCAAATCTCCAAAATTGTTACTCTATCCTCAATCTTCCTCAGTTTATCCCTTCAATACAACAAATCTCTGTCCTCCCTCTTCCTCAATTCACTCCTTGAAAAATAAAAATCAATATCCAAAACCCAAATTTGCTAAAAAAATACAACAAATTTCTATCCTCCGTCAAAATTTTCTTGTCAATGCACGAACATGGTTGCCCTCAAGATTAAAATTTTTTTCAATAATGTAAGTACCCAAATCCGGATCGCTCCCTTTCAAGCGTACAGGAAACATCGCGGACTCACACAAACGTGATCCCGAACACCCGTAGCCTTCAAAAACCCTAAAAATCACCAACCAAATCAAGGTGGGACCTTTCTGGGATAAAAAAAGGCAAAAAGGACTTTTTAGGAATTTTGCAAAATATTGGAATTGCAGACTGGTCCGTGCGGACCACTTTGTATCCAGACATCATAATTGCAAAATCCCCTTAAAGTCCACAATATTTTCTTAACTCCAGGAAAACCAAAAAATTGTTAATGGCAGACTGTGTCCCGCGACAAACCATGCCATTTTCAGACGCCTATAAATAGACGGGCTCTCCTCTTTCCCCCAGCCTTCAGGCTTCCCTTCTAAGACCCTTCGGGGCAATCCCGATCCCTTTCGATTTCCTCCAAGGCATTCTGAGGCCCCTCATGGTACTCCGAAGCCCTGTCGAGCGCTCCCGAAATGCACCCGAGCTGCCCCGAGGCACTCCCGAGGCATCCGAAGCCTTTCCGGTCCATCCCGAAGTCTTGCTAGTCCATCCCGAGGCATTTCGGCCCATCCCGAGGCATCCCGATCCATCCCAAAGCCCTGCCGGACGATCCCAGTCCATTCCGAAGCAAGCCGAAACTCTGCCCGAGCACAACCGACGACCCCGACGCACGCCAAACCTCTGCCCGAGTCCAGTCAACAATCCCGACAATCCCAACGCACGCCAAAACTCTGCCCGAGAACACACCTGACACTCCCGAGGCACGCCGAAGCTCTGTCCACAGACACCGGTACATCCCCGAAGCAATCCCGGGCCGTCCTGGGACACTATTCACACTCAAACACTATTTCCAAGCGGAAGACAGACCCGAACCAACATTGGTAAGGCTTCCTTCCATTACTATTTCAATTCATTTCAATACATAGCATACAATGTAGACATCATATACAGCATGCATTTTTAAAATCACACACACACACACACACACACAACTTTTAAAGAAAAAGGGGTATCGAAAGACTCGTTTTTACGAGGCGACTCGGGTGAGCTCTGCTATTCTCTTCCTGAGGCGTAACCTGACCTACGAACTCAAAATCTCATCACACAACAACAATTTTTAAACAAGTCTTTTTTCAATGTTTTGGGCTAAATCAAAACGGCGTGGCGACTCTACAAACAAACGCAGCGACACCTCCTGACAATGCGAGATGCCGAGGCCCGCGCGCGAGCCTGATCCGGGTAATTTCAGTTGGCGACTTTGCTGGGGATTATTTTGTTTTAAAAAAATTTAAACAAAAAAAAAAATATTTTTAAAACAATGATGAGGGTCAAACTTTCATTTTACCCCTTCTTTAACTGTTGTGTGTGTGTACATGTGCTTTAAATTTTTATTCAAAAAAATAAAATACAAAAAAATGCATCATAATACATCTGTGTACATACATATAAAAATTCTGCAAAATTTTCTGTTTTACTCAAAAAAAGAATTTCAGTGACCGCACACTACGCGCACTCTTATCCTGTACACTGCACACTACAACCCCAAGCCCGGAGTGGTCTCAGTTGCAGTTCGGTTGGCCTTCCTACGCCTCTCGAGTGCGCACGAGATCATTCCAAACTTTCCATCCTAGCCAGTGTCAACCATGCACGCTTGCGTGACACTCAGTCTAGACTCGGTTGATTTTTACCCATTCCGTGTCATACAGCCTGGATACATATCTCATGTCGGCCATTTTCTGAGTCGAATATCGGAACTCAAGATCCCTTGAGCAAGCAAGACGATGAAAGGTCATGCTAAAATTTTGACCCGATCTTGATTTCCAAAGCTACACCCGGACAACGCTCCGTCCCGGATATACATCCATGCCCACATGACACCATGTCATCAAGCCTTTAATACGTCAGTCATGAAAATATGACCTAGCCAACGCCTAACGTCACATATCCTTTGCGCAAGCAAGGTAAAGAGAGGTCATGCCGAACTCTCAACTCTATCTTGACTCAGGTGTCGGCTCTGCTCACTATTCACATGGCCGACGCATTAAAACGAACATGACAAGCTCGGTCCTTAGGTTCAGATTTTTCTTTTAGGCCGGTGGAAACCACTTTCCCTATAGGACCCTCGTCCAGGGCTGTCCATCCCGGGATGTGGAAATATAGGTGCAAAACGAGGGGCTTATAGCCGCACGGATGGTCTCCACTGACCCATGATCTAGCATAGTTGCGAAAAAGAAGAGCAATCTTTTTCAACCAACTTAGGATTCTGAGAAAACACGTTTTAAGTAAATTAAAACAACAACAAAAAACATTAAAAAAAACGGAAACTGCATGTCACATGAGCTTTCCCCCTTTATCCAAAAAAGACCCTCCCATGTCTAAACCTTACCTGTCACCCCCTCCAGCGAACCGAGAGTGGTTGAGAGTATCCGGGAGCGGCCTTTTCAATATCAAAGTTACAAGGTCCGACAGCCCTTCCGGTTCATCGGTCCGAACAATCCGCTACTCCCCCATGGCAGAATCAACAGATAACAGTGAGGGAAACGAAACCCCGTACCCGGGAAATTTCCAAACGATGGAAGAAGTTTGGCAAGCTTTCAAGGCTCTCTAGAAACGCCAAGAAGAGCAGCAGACTTGGATCGAATATGACATGCGCCGTCGCAGAACCGTCGCGGTTCCCCAACCCGATGGAACCTTTGTCCTTATAGAAGACGAAGAAATACTTGTTCCCCCGGTTTCTCAAATCTATCAGAAGGTCCCTCCTTCACAAAACCAAGGAAACCTAGCAATGCAAGGCAATTCCCGCTCAAAGCTTCACTCGGGCCTCGCCAAGCGCAGCCCAATTTTCCAACCTCAAGCACACCGCTTTTCGAATCCCGCTCGCAAACTCAATATCACCAGCACACCTATGGGCCCGCTCCCTCGGATCTTAATGCCTCTCAACATCCCATGGGATTCAATCATATGCCTCCATATGAGCCCCAAAGCTACACTTGAAGTCACAATGCCTGCCAGGGACGGACATACCAAACAGATACCCCGATATTTCAAACCTACCACCCGCTGGAATGCCACTTCGGGCTAATGAAAAATTTCCCCAACTCCTAAACACAACCCTTGGTGGTCCGGGCAATCACGCCCTTGGCTCTAATTGCAACAATCAAGGGTACGAGATGGTATACACACAACTACCTCCCCAAGATTCCCGAATGATGATTCTATCAACAAATCCGCCTCTATCACTGGGAACTGGAAACCTAACCCCGTCTAAAGGCCCCATGTGGTTTGGTTGGTAGAACATGCAAAAAAGATGCAAGGGGAGAATGTCCTTAAGCAAAAGGAAAGAGGTTACCAAACACCTCCAAACAAGAGGAAAGAGGTTACCAGAGCAGCTCACTACATTCAGAACCAGACCCCAATAAATAACGGTCCCCCTCAAGAAAAGCATTTTCAGCTCTTTGATGGTCTCGGGATGCCCTTGATCCAAGTCCTGGAGACACTAGTAAAGAGGAACATTCTCAAACCCCTTGAGAATTTCCAACCAAAGACTCGCAAGCCTAACATGGACATGAGCAAACGATGTGCCTACCACAACTACCCCGGTCACACAACCGAAAATTGCTTCGTGCTAAAACAAGTGGTCCAAGGGCTAATCGAAGAGGGAAAGTGGGAATGCCCCCGCGTTCCTAACACAGTCGGAAACCATTTCCCTAGAAATGACGGGGTAAGCATGGTGGATAAGTCTTCTGCAAATTCCCGTAATGATTGGGGACGTGAAGACGGAACCTGGGGCTTCCGCAATGAAGAATTCGAAAGAAAGAATTTAAGAATGGTTATTCCCCAACAACCCTTTCCGGCATCGGGGCATTCCAAGGGGTGGATCGATCCCTCCCCGGAAATAAGGCAGGTCGAGACAGGCTAAGCAAGTGGCAGCATCAAAAATGGCATAACTTTCACAAACGCGGACCCACAGCCAGCAAGAAGAGATAGGTCGAGAAGTTTGGAATAACCCCTCGCGTCCTAGAGTCTAGCTTCGAAAAAGGGTCCTGGGTCTGTTTGAGTCTCTCGAGTCTTCTGACGGCCTTACGCCTAAAGATTATGCGTTTGTAACAAAAACTGCGCTTCTTTATGCTTTAAATAAAAGTTTGACCTTTCTGAGTATCCCCTCATTGCCACTTTAACAAATGATAAATTAACTAATCAAAACAGTTAATAATGATTCACTTGGTAAAGACGCAGACACATTAATGAACAATGCATTAAACAAATCTTTAAGCATGTTGTCAAAAGTGAGGAAAATCGGGCCCAAGCTGCCGAGAAGGTTCTAACCAAAATGAATTTGGGGACTGCTGAAGAGCCTACAGAGACGCAAATCGGAGAATTCTCTGTCGATACTTCGCCTAAAGAATATCGAGTCTTCTTTCCCCCCCCCCCTCTACACTCTAAAAAAACACAAAAAAATCATACAGTCAAACCTCGTAGGTTCTAGTACTTTTTTCATTCAATCAAGTCCTCTTCGGACATTATAATTAAGTCTTCAATTTTCCATATGCAAGTTTTCTTTCTTTTCTTGCTAGACTTGAGACATTATTTTGCACCCCACATTACATTTAATGAAATGGTTTTGTTCTATGTGATCACTTGCATTGCTCAACAAGTAATTCCACAAATGATTAATGCTTTGATTAATTGGTTTGAGAAAGTCAATCGATAGCTCCCCATACACCTTACCATACCCCACACAAAGGCCTCCATCAAGCCATACACTTTCCAAAACATGTCCCCACCATCACCTTTATCATGTCAACGACGGCGGCAACATCAAAGGACAAGAAAAGGTCACTCAGCATTAAAAGATTGACCCCATGTTGACAACAACCTAGGGGCTTGCCTTCGCCCTCGTGCGCATCAAGAAAGTTCAAGCAGGGGCTTGCCTTTGCCCTCATATGCTTCAAAAAAAAAAAAAGGAAAAAGAAAAAGAAAAATGCTCAAGCAGAAGCTTAAAAAAAAGAAAAGAGAAAAAGCTCAAGTAGGAGCTTCAAAAAAATGAGGCCAAGGACCCAGCACCGCCAATCAGAAGCTTGACAGATGGGCAAAATTAAAGCTCGAAGAATGGAAGTTGTCGATAACAATGGAGCAGTTAAAGCAAAGGAAGAATCATGTCATAAGCCCTTAAGCTGTGTTCAAATTCTTTCTCCGCCGATGAAAGACGACGATCAAGAAGCAATGGATTCATTGAAATTGTCGTCAAATACGACTTGTCAAGAAATCACCTCAAGACCCGTGCCTCATCATTCAACCTTCCGTCCGAGCTTTTTTGTCAAAGGCCGCACAAATATTCATTGCCCTTGCCCCAAAGCCAAACACGGTTCGGCCCCGAACTACCTCGACCTGAGCTCCTTGTTTTAAGGGGAACGTAGGCAACCAGAAATGGTCCGGTCATAAACACATACAAATCCACAAACCCGGTCTCATCAATGACCTCTTCATACACAAACCTTCTTTCACACCTGACCAAATTCGAACCTTGATACCGGTTGACTTTCTCCTCATGATTAATTAAGCATATCAAGTTTTATTGTTGAATAACTCGAACATCAAGAAAGGGTTTTAAGCAAACATGTGATCATTGTGAGCAAATCATGTTTTCAGATGTCTCGAATAGTCTTCTTTTTCTACGAAATAGGAAAAATAGAGTTAAATACTAATTTTCTGTCAGCAAGGGCTTCCACACACTTTTACAAGCTTTTCAGTGATCATACTCTCTCAAGTGAGTCAAGCCCAAAAGCATTTCTTTTGTGCCTACATCAAATATGGCATTCACACAAAAAGGGACCCGTTCCCACCTTTTCAAAAATAATATATACGCCCTTGCGAGTGTACATTACAAGTCATTTCTCTCACAAAAAGAGGGTCGAACTACGTAGACCTGAGCCCCTCAAGGGGAACGTAGGCAGCCTTCATTGGTTCAGTCTAAGGAATACACAAAATTCCAAAAGTTGGATGCCACCAAGGCCCAGGCAGAAGAAAGCAAGAAATTTTGAGTCTCGGCAAAGCTTTAAAAGTAAATCACAAATCATCACAGTTAAAACACTTCTTGATGAGTTCAAGCACGGTCTACTCTCAAACTCGCAACATGCTAAAAGACAACCTAAAACATTTAACAATTAATGTGTCTGCAATGACAATGATTGGATACTTAGAATTTCAGAAGGTCATTCCGCGCCACTCGCGCTTGTCCCCTCGCCATTCTTTCCTTTCTTCCCTCGTCCCTGGCGAGTCTTCTTTCGCTCCACGTGAGCCAACTCTGCTCTCTCATTCCGAGATCAGGGGTCCTCCCCTTCGAGTCAAACAATCCAGTAGCTCACAGAGCTTCATTCGCCCATGCCTCGGCCCGGATCTCCTCCCTGCGAGTCTGCAAAAGAGGACCTCTCTCCGTCAGTCGGTTAACTCTGGCCTCATAGTCAAACGAAGTGTCTCCCGTCACATTCTGAGGGTTAGACTAGGCTTCTGCACTTCTAAGGTCGTAGCTGAGATGGCAACCTTGCCCCAGAATCGCTTCGCACCTGCTCCCCAAAACCACTTGGGTCTGCCCGATATGCTGCTCCATACCCTCAGAAAATACAGAAAGGCATCTGGATCTATCATGTAGAAAGAAGCTACCTCCATAGTAAGCAATGTCGTTCCAACCAAGGCTCCTGCCTCATCCCGAACTGCCTGGAAACAAGAGACTGAACATAAAAAGAGGACCAAGACAAATCCGGAACTCTGACAACATAGGAACCTCCTGAAAGGCTCTCCTAGTCTCAATCCCCCAGTGAGGAATCCACTAGAGGATCTGATGCGTGCCAAGTCAAGACATCCACCTCTCCCAAGAGGACTGATCCATATCCAAGACAAGAGGTCGCTGAGCAAACGTCCACGTACTAAAAGATGTCAGAAGCACATGCATTGCTTGAAGCCTCTCTCGCAACCACAAAGTGACCAATGCAGGGGCTTCCCCCATACATGAACCGGTCCCCCATCACCAGGCGATCCATGTCGTGGAAAGTCTCCCCCGAAACTAAGGGGCCGTTTGGTTCGGTGGAAAAAAAGTGAAGAAATGGAATTGTCAATGGAATTGAATTCCTTAAGAAATTGGAATGGAAAAAAACTGGTCAACCCCCTCCGTTTGGTTGGCACGGAATGGAATGGAATTGTCATTCAATTCCTTGGCAAATCATGTTTGGTTTGAAAATACAAATTATAGGAATTGAATGAAAGCATATAAAATGACCAATTTACCCTTTTAAAAAAATTGGGAGGGGGTGGGGGTAGGTAGGGGTATGCAAAATGAGTAAAAAAAATTTCGTGGGGGTGGGGTGGGGGTGGGTGGGGGGAGGTGGGGGGTGGCGAGAAAAAATAAAAAAAATTCATGGGGGTGGGGGTGGGGGGTGGGGGAGGGTAAGCGGAAAAAAAAAATTCGTGGGGGGTGGGGGGTGGCGAAAAAAAATTTGTGGGGGTGGGGGGTGGGGGTGGGGGAGGGTAGGCGAGAAAAAAATTAAAAAAATTCGTGGGGGTGGGGGGTAGGGTGGGGGAGGGTAGGCGAAAAAAAAAATAAAATAAAAAATTTGGGGGGGTGGGGGGTAGGGTGGGGGAGGGTAGGGGCTGATTGGGGGTGGGTAGGGGGTAGGGGTGGTTTGGGTTTAGGGGTATTTTGGTCCAAAAAAAAAATTTTTTTCCATCACCAAGGGAATTCCTCATTCCTTCCAATATTGGAAGGAATGAATTTTCATTCCAAGGAATGAATTTTCATTTCGTAGGGAATGGAAAAAAAATCATTCCAACGAACCAAACAGGCCGAAGGAATGAAGTCAACGGAATTGACCATTCCTTTCCGCCCCGGAATGGCCAATTCCGCCTAACCAAACACCCCCTAAGGGAATGATGTACTCACCGGCCCGGCAATGGCCTACCACATCCAACAAACACGTCCCAGGGTACATCACTCCCGCCGTCGCTCATGAAACTGTCAAAGCTGCTCAGCCCCCAACTGCTCAGAAAACCTGCCAAAGCTGTCTCAGCCTCCATATACCACAAGCATTTCAAGCTCGTGCGACATGCACAAAAAATATATATAAAAAAAAGGAGTAGAAACAACCCCTAAAGCGAAAATAAAAGTGTGCATTACATATGAATACATTGTGCATACAAATACAAATATTTGGTTGCTCTCCTCACTAACATGCACAGAAAAGAAGAAATGAAAAAAAGAGTCCTATTCTGAGTCATCAGCACCACCTGGTAAAGACTCCCACATCTCGGTGCCTTCGCCAGCCACGTCATCATCCTCGGTGAGCTCAACACCTTCCTCGACCAGATAACTCCGAGAAGTCTGCTGAAGTAAGAACGAAGAAGGAAAAAGAAGACGAGCCATCCCTCCTCTCCTTGTCCAGCACCTGAGGCATCCCACGTCCTCAACATTTCAACAACTCGGTCAGAGGCGCCACACGTCCTCAAACATTTCAACAACTCGGTCAGAGGCGCCCCACGTCCTCAACATTTCAACAACTCGGTCAGAGGCGCCCCACGTCCTCAACATTTCAACAATTCGGTCAGAGGCGCCACACGTCCTCAAACACTTCAGCAATTCAGCCAGAGACGCCACCACGTCCTCTTCATCTCGGTCAGAGGCGCCCCACGTCCTCAACATTTCAACTTCCTCCTCACAAAGGCGCCTCCTCCTGCAGGTAAACACAGCAAAGGTACGTCAATAAACTTCAAATGCAAGACATAGCTGTAATAAACACCACATAAAAGAAGAATCCCAGCACGGCATGATTCCTTTCTAAAAATTCCCACAAACAAAGTTCTTACATGACTCACAAAATACACCATCAAACCCAACTTAGGTCCAGACGCCTTAGAATAGTCTCAACTTAGGGTCATACTCCTGAACTAAGTCTCAATTTAGGTCCAGACGCCTTAGAATAGTCTCAACTTAGGGTCATACTCCTGAACTAAGTCTCAATTTAGGTCCAGACGCCTTAGAATAGTCTCAACTTAGGGTCATACTCCTGAGCTAAGTCTCAATTTAGGTCCAGGCGCCTTAGAATAGCCTCAACTTAGGGTCATACTCCTGAACTAAGTCTCAATTTAGGTCCAGTCGCCTTAGAATAGTCTCAACTTAGGGTCATACTCCTGAACTAAGTCTCAATTTAGGTCCAGACGCCTTAGAATAGTCTCAACTTAAGGTCATACTCCTGAACTAAGTCTCAATTTAGGTCCAGACGTCTTAGAATAGTCTCAACTTAGGTCATACTCCTGAACTAAGTCTCAATTTAGGTCCAGACGCCTTAGAATAGTCTCGACTTAGGGTCATACTCCTGAACTGAGTCCCAATTTAGGTTTATACTCCTGAAACTAAACCTCAACTTAGGTCATACTCTTGAACTAGGTCCCAATTTAGGTTCATACTCCTGAAACTAAACCCCAACTTAGGTCATACTCCTGAACTAGGTCCCAATTTAGGTTCATACTACTGAAACTAAACCCCAACTTAGGTCATACTCTTGAGGCTTTCCGGCCCATCCCGAGGCATCCCGGTCCATCCCGAAGCCCTGCCGGACAATCCCGATCCACTCCGAAGCAAGCCGAAACTCTGCCCAAGCACAACCGACGACACCGACGCACGCCGAACCTCTGCCCGAGTCCAGTCAATAATCTCGAAGATCCCAACGAACGCCGACACTCTGCCCGAGGACACACCTGACACTCTCGAGGCACGTCGAAGCTATGTCCGCAGACACCAGTACATTCCCGAAGCAATCCCGGTCCGTCCCGAAGCACTATTCACACTCAAATACAATTCCCAAGCGGAAGACAGACACGAGCCAACATTGGTAAAGCTTCCTTCCATTACTATTTCAATTCATTTCAATACATAGCATATAATGTAGACATCATATACATCATGCATTTTTAAAAGCACATTCACAAACACACACAACTTTTAAAGAAAGAGGGGTATCGAAAGATTCGTTTTACGAGGCGACTTGGGTGACCTCTTCTATTCTCTTTCCGAGGCGTAAACTGACCTCCGAACTCAAAATCTCATCACACAACAACAGTTTTTAAACAAAGCCTTTTCTCAATGTTTTGGGTTAAATCAAAACGGCGTAGCGACGTCTCTACAAACAAACGCAGCGACACCTCCCGAAAATGCGAGATGTCGGGGCCCGTGCGCGAGCCAGATCCGGGTAATTTCAAATACGTTCTTTAATGTGCTTTGCAAGTCTGGACAAGCTGAAATGGCTTATACGTTCCTTGACGTGCTTTGGTGGAAGGGTGTGGGAAGAGGAAGCCATGGGAGGTGGGGGAATGAATGAAGGAGGAGGATTTTAGGTTTAAGATTGTTTTTTTAATCTTCTCATTTCATGGAATAGATCAAAATACTCCTAATTAACTCACGTGAGCTGCACATGTTATGCTTTTCGTTAGATTATTACCGGTTCATCGAAAATTACACCTGATTGCAACAAAAAGACAAACTCAATAACCAACTTGTAACAAATGCAAATTCGATAACCAATTGAAACATCTCGACAAACTCAGGTAACTAAAATGCAATTTTCCCTTTTGTAAATAATCGAAACTTATTAAAACAATATGACACTTCTTAACACTACGACTCACACTTGTCAACACTATCAGTGACACTTTTTAATATTATCATGTACACTCTTTTTTGCACCATCACTAGCACTCTTTAACACTACAACTGACATTCTTTAATGCACACACTGATACTATTTAAGACATACAGTGAAACTTTTTAAGACATACATTGACACTCTTTAAGCATATACTGCCACACTTAAACACTTGCACACTCAATCTTTACTTCTTGTCAAAATTATGAAAACAACAAAAGCATGTTGCATGAGCCTTGTTCGTTTCATCTCTTTTCCTCCAACCCCGTATGAGTCATTTTACATCTCTTTGACTCCTCCCAATCCTTCCCTTGACTATACATGATCTAATCCTTGACCTTTGGTCACTCCGCTCCTTAAGCCTTCGATTCGTCCCCTCTTTGACCAATGGAAAACCCTCATTTTGATCCATAGTCGTTGTGTTCCATCTACGTCATCATTAAATGATTGTTCTCATGTTGACAATAAGTTAGGGGCTTTCCTTCCCCATTATGTGTATCAAATAAGTTCAAACAGGGCCAAAAAATGAAGCCAAGGACCCAGTACCGCTAGTCAGAAGCTTAGCAAACGGACGAATTTAAGGCTCGAAGAAATAGAATTTGTCAAAAGCAATAGAGCAGTTTAGGCAAAAGCAAGAGCGTATCATAAGTCCTTGAGCAATATTCAAATTATTTCTCTTCTTGTGAGAGCAACGACCAACAGGCAATGGAATCAATGAAGTAGCTGTCAAATGCGACTTGTCAAGAAATCATCTCAAGGCCCATGCCTCATCATCTAACCTTCCGTCCGAATCTTTTCACCAAAGGAACCACAAATATCCATACCCTTACCCCAAAGCCAAAACACAGTTCGGCCTCGAACTACGGTAACCTGAGCTCCTTACCTTAAGGAACGTAGGCAACCAGAAATAGTCCAGTCATAAACACATACAAATTCGTAAACCCGGTCTCATCAATGACCCCTCCTATACAACAACCTTCTTTCACACCTAACTAAATTCGATCCTTGATATCGGTTGAATTTCTCCTCATGATTAATCAAAACATTTCATCATATTGAGGTTAATTGCTGAATAACCAAAACATCAGTAAAGGGTTTTAAGCAATCTTGTGATAATTATGAATAAAACAAGTTTTCAGATGTCTCGACAAGTATTCTTTTTCTACAAAATAGAAAAAATAGAGTTAAACATTGGTTTTCTGTCAGCAAGAGTTTCCAGACACTTTTACAAACCTTTTTGCGCTTATACTCTCTCAAAAGAGTCAAACCAAAAGGCATGTTTTTTGTGCCTACATCAGATAAGGCATTTACACAAATAGAGACTCATTCCCATCTTTCAAAATAAAAATGTAACCTTGCAAGTGTACATTACAAGTCATTTCTTTTACATTTGGTAGACTGATAGATTAAGAAAAAAAATCAAGGGTGGTTGCCTCATCTGAATACATAAGGTTCAACTTGGATTGGGGTTGCACCGGATACACTTCAGGATTTCCTCGAATGACCAAACAGACTGGAGGCTGTATCGATCATTTTTGGAATCAAAGTCAAAACACTTCTTTAAACGGGGGATTCCAAGTCATTTTCTTCAAGCTAGGGCTTCGCCAAGACACTTCTTCACATCGAGGCTTCGTCTAGAAAAGGAGCCCAGAGCTTCATCAAGTTATTTCCTCGGACCGGGGCTTCGTCAAATCACAATCATCTTGAGCCAGTGCTTATCCATCTCAACTCTTTCCAAAGATATGGTGAACTAGTGCGATCGGACAAAATGCAAACAAACTCAAAGCCTAATCAAAGACTTTTAAATTAATTATAGGTCGTGATCAATTACCAAACTTTATTCTTTGGTTTGACCCTTCAAAAGATATTGGTATTTCACATAAATCTCTCTTTCTGACTTTAAATATCTCTTCCTGAGATCCTTTTCTTTTATCGAGATTCCCTCCCGAGATTTTGCATCTCGACATCTCTTCGTGAGATTCCCTCACTCTCGTTATCTCCTCGTGAGATTCTTTCTCGTTATCTCTTCGTGAGATTCTCTCCCGACACTTTGCATCTCATTTTCTCCTCGTGAGATCTTTCTTGTTATCTCTTCGTGAGATTCTCTTTTGAGATTTTGCATCTCGTGAGATTCTTTCCCATTATCTCTTCGTGAGATTCTTCCTATTATCTCCAAATAGGATATTTCTCGTCATCTCTTCTTGAGATTCCCTTGGGAGATTAAGCATCTCATTTTATCCTAGTGATATATTTTCGTTATCTACTCGTGAGATTCCTTCCCAAGATTTCGCATCTCTTTATCTCTTCGTAAGGTTCCCTTTTGAGATTTTGCATCTCGTTATCTCCTAGTGAGATCACTCCCGTTATCTCTTCGTGGGATCATTTTCTATTATCTCCTAGTGAGATCTTTCTCATAATCTTTTCATGAGATTCCCTTCTGAGATTACGCATCTCATTATCTCTTCGTGAGATCTTTCCCATGACCTATTCGTAAGACCTCTTCCCATTATAAACTGATAGAGAAACTATACATCAAACTACAAAGCCCTAATAGTAAGATGCAAACTCATCATGTATCTGACAATGAATATTAAGTATTACCTTCTGAGTACCAAACATAAGAAAGTTAAAGTTGAGTCCACAATTTCAGGAAGCTTTATACCATGATCAAGCTGTATGAAGTACCATCCATCGTTCGATTTAAATTGTTGGCTGAAAATATATCTAAAGAAATTCTGGTGAAATGAATCTATAATACTCAAACTCCTAACTCTACTCCCACATTTTGCAAGTTGGATAATATGTTATGCATTACAACTGCACAACGCCAAATCCTTGTACTATGAATCAAAATGAACAGTTTTTTGGCTCGCTCAAATTAGCAAGAAGAGAGATTCGTTCCAAATTGCAGAATTAGTAGGCAGCAATATACATCAACAAATAGCAACTTCATCATGTGAATATAAGTTGTAATAAACTCAAATTTGCAACAATATATTTAAATTCATATACAACATGTATACATCAATTTGGAACTCATCAACTTTTTTTCTATCATATGAGAAGGAAAGAAATTTACTGACAAAAATTTTATGATTTTGCATGTAAAATCATGGTTTTTATCTACCATTTAAGAAAGTCATTGTAAGCTTGCTATTTTAATTAAGGGGGTATGATATTGGAGCAGTCTGTTGATTGGTTAAAGAGGTGGCAACTCTCTCAAAAAAAAATTATTCTTTATCTCAGCTTCAATTGCTTCAATCTGGACTTTTTTTTGTTTCCCCTTCTCCCAACATTTTCAATCCTTTTCTAGTGGAGTTTAATGAGAATAATCACTTCCATATATAGTATTGAATAAACAAATTTCACAAACCAAATTAATCACAGAATATTCAAATAACCTATGTAAAATTCATAAGACTATACCGAGCAATTATTAGAATTTGGATTGAAAATGGGAAAGACATCAGAATAGGAAAAAAATGCAACCTTTATAGTTGAAGTAAAGGGATCAACAACTTTACCTACTGCTGGAATAAGGAACCAATTTGAATCCATGCCACAATTATGATGGAACTTCAATACCTTCACTCATAACACCGCAACTCCAAGCTTTGAGGGCAAATACGAGTAAGACAAAAGCAAAAACGTGAAGCTTGATTACCTTAGTTTGTCTGGCTCTCGCAACCTTGGGTTAGGATGGACTGAGCTCTCTTTTGAGCTAAATCGACTCCGACATACGCCCACAGAGTGATTGTATCTCTCTCTCCCTATCCTTGTTCCTAAAAAAACCTAGCACCAGGATTTACAATGTTAAGACAAAAATTACAGACCTCTGTAGCTAAAAATCAACCCAATATCGCAAAATCGAGGAAAAACTTCAAATAAAACTACCCAATCATCAAAGACGATCAATTGAACAAAGTGGGAGGAATGTACCTATAATTAGGGTTAGATTCAGAGGAATCAACATAGATTGAAAACATACTTTATAAGGAGGATAGAAGGCTTGATGAGGCAAAATGGAGAGAGCGAGGAGAGAGGGGGTGAAAGAATGGCGAAGAGAAAGGCGAAAAGTAGGTGACGCCTGGAGAGAGGGGGTAGAGAGAGATCGAGAAGTATGGAATATGAAAGGACTCGTGCTTGCTTGCAGCTTATTTTGTACGCTAGGTAAAAGGGCAGTTTGGGGATTTAGTAAGTTGTGAAGTTTGAGCGGGAAAGCGATGTGCCAAACTCACTTTAGCCATTATATATTTATAGAAAAAATAGAAAAAATGACAATAGTAAAGACCATAAAAGAATAAAAACAACTGTGAATTTAACTAAAAACAAATGTGGGTTTAACTAAAAACAATTGTGAATTAACAAATATGTCAAATAATCTCACAAAATAGCAAAAATAGAGGTCATTAAAGACTTAAAATAACTCTGAACTTATCTAATATTTCAAATAATCTCATAAAATATCAAAAATAGAGGACATATTAAAGACTAAAAACAACGGTGAGCTAAAAACAACTGCGAATTAACAAATATGACAAATAATCTCATAAAATAGAAAAAAATAAGGTCATATAAAAGATAAAAAAAACTATAAACTTAATTAATATGTCAAACAATCTCATAAATAACAAGATTAGAGGCCGTAAAAAAAAATTGTGAACTTAACTAAAACAACTATAAACTTAATTAATATAACAAATAATCTCATAAATTGCAAAAAATAGAGGCAATAAAAGACTAAAAACAACTGTGAACTTAACTAAAAATATTTGTGAACTTAACAAATATGTCAAATAATCTCATAAAATTGCAAAAATAGACGAAATAAAGACTAAAAACAACTGTGAACTTAATAAATATGTCAAATAATCTCATAAAATTGCAAAACTAGAGGCCATAAAAAACTAAAAACAGTTGTGAACTTCTATTAGTTATTTTTGGAACATTGTGAAAAATAAATGTGAATTTCTAAAAAACAACTGTGAACTTGGAATAAATGTGAACATCTCAAATTTGCTCTAGATTATATAGATTATATGTTGATGCTACTAGTTTAATTCATCTTAAACGATTCGTACACAACGATGGTCTTGGGTTTTTTTTTTTTTTTGAATTCTGGATCTTAAGATATTTCACTTTAAAGTTTTGAAGAGAAAAAATGATAGTCATTTTCATGCAGAAATAAAGGCTATAAAGACTAAAAATAAATGCGAACTTAACTAAAACAACTCTGATCTTAACTAAAAAAATCTGTGAATTAAGTAAATGATAGTCGTTTTCATGCAGAAATTATGAATTTAGCTAAAACAACTGTGAACTTCTCTTAATTGTTATTGGAACAAATATGAAAAATAACTGTGAACTTATCAAAAACATCTGTGAACTTGGAACAACTGTGAAATTCTCAAATTTGCTCCAGATTATATGTTGATACTACTAGTTTGATTTGTGTATTGACGATACGAAAACAACGGTGGTTTCAGATTTTATTTTATTTTAACTTCTAGATCTTAAGATATTTCATTTTAAAGTTTTGAGGGAAAAAGAGAGAGAGAGAGAGAAAGCACAGCGGGGGAATGGGGAATAGACCACACGCGTCCATGTCACTTAAGTAGTGGCATATATGTAATTTTGCCAAATCTAGCAAGGGCATGCGTGTCCATCTATAATGAGAGGACCTGGTGGTTGATTCCGAAAATCCTTGTCCTAGGTGGTCCTTTTTGTTAGGGTGAGGGATGATTCGGTAATCGCCCCAAAAATAAATATGATTCATATTATAAAGCTTGAGTCGTGTAGATGGCTGGTTTGATTTGAGGTTCGGTCCGTCAATTATTTGGTATTCGAATTAATATTTTGAGGTAAGAGAGACTACGCAGTGTCGATTCCGTGTCAGTTACATTATTTTTTTATACCCGTATTATCGTCGTACTCCATTTTATTGATACGTATTTCAATTGTTCGGTTCTATTTGATATTTGCTTTGACATTGAATTTGTTTCGTTAATAGTACAGTTTAATTGAAAGCATGCTCAAATGTGTTATTGTTGCTAAAAATGAGTTTTGTTATATGGAATGGTGTTTATGTGACGGTCGAATTGGACTTGGTTATTTTATTTGTGTTGGGTCGGCTCCGTAGAGGGCGGCCAACAATTGAATTTGAGTATCATTGATAAGCTACTTGATCTGAACATAATTAGGACATCAGATTATGAAGTATGATCGATTAGTATTCGATTTATAAAACGAGTTTTATTGGAATGTTCATATTTATAATTTCATGAACAATTTTATTTGATAAATGTGTTCCATTTACTTCTGTAATATTGTGTATCATCCCCTTTCTTACTGAGCCCCCAGCTCACACCCCTCTAGTTTGAGTTTTGCAGTTGATCATGGACTGGGTTGAAGATGAAAAAATTTGACTCGGAGCAGTTTTAGGAACATTTGAAGTTATCAGAAATATCTTGTACCGTATTTTTGAGAGATGATAAATTGGAATATTTTTCCATTTATGCAATATAAGAAAGTGAATATTTTTCGGGTCAGTCACATGAGTAACCCCCAAAAGACCTCATATACTAATGTAGTGGGTGATGCTTCTTATATAACTGAAAATTATTTCCTCAATCGATGTGAGACTTTGAATTGCACCCCAACAATCCTCCCCTCAAACAAAGGACCACACCAATATGGCCCGCATTGTTTTCTCTAACCCATATCCAGCAAAAGCGTTTACCAAGCGACGTTATGGTCGGTAGGTTGCTTTGCCGATCAATACAGTCCACGCCGTCGAACTCATCCGAACCATGGCTTCGATACCATTTGATAGGACCGCGATCACCATAATCACTCTCCACATTAGTATTATATTGTCCGCTTTGGGCCCAGTCCGCACGGATTTATTTTTGGGTAACCCCCAAAAGGTCTCAAACTAACTAGTGGTAGATGCTTCTTATATACCCGACAATTATTTCTCAATTATCGATGTGGGACTTTGGGTTGCACCCCAACAATTAGGTCGGGATCCCACAAGTATTCAATAAACTTAGCACTTGATCTGTCATGGACATGACATTATTCAGACCCTTAGTTAGAGCGGAGCGGAGCAACAGTTCCAATTCCAAATGTGTTACTCCATCCGTCCCAAATTTAATTACCTTTTTTGTTCCTAAATATGAAGTTTTGAAACTTTTCCTTTTAAGAAAAAAAAAGCTTTGTCTAAAATTCATTGTGTCAACTATATGTGGAGCGCTTAGGCATAAAGTGAGACCAAGACCTCAGAATTTGGTAACTTCACCTATATTAACAACTACTTATAACTCTTTTTTCGGTTTACACCCATTATCTCAAGTTTTGGATCAAACTAATCCATTGACACAAATAGTTCATGGGAGAAAATTGAGTTATTTGAGTCCCGGGAAATTGACCAGGCGGGCGAACGGTTTGTCTTCGAATCCGTAATATTCATCCTGGTTACTATAATCCTAGTCACTATGGTCGTATTTGCCCAATTGACACATCTGAGGGAATAAATGTTGCACTTACTGGATAACAATTTTTTTTTCATAGTTCGTTACTGAGCAATAAATTTAAGTTAATTTAGTTATCCTAATAAATATATAAAACGTTTTATTGATATACTATTATAAATACTATCAATAAAAAAATATAAATTTTTATTAACATAATTAAATTATAAATTAACTCAAAATTATTGATCAAAGTTTCTTCGTAATAACAAAAAAAAAATACAACATTTATCTGAGACAAGGAGGAAGTATATTTTTGCAAAATTAGTTCGAAATTGAATAGCAAGAATATTTATGACTTTTTTCTATTAAAAATAAACCATTTCAAATTTCAAAATGACCTTTAAATTTAAAAAGGTTATTGGTTTTGGGACGGAGCGGAGTAAGAACACCCTCAGTGGTGATCTAACAAATCCATTACCTTGTCTTCTCATTCTCTTATTTCCCTTTTCTAAACAGAGATTCTTACAAAACCTTGTAATCCATTGATAAGAAATTAAATAATTTCTTATTTAGATAGTAATACCATGTCTACTATCTTCTAATCCAAACAAAATGCATTACAATCAGTCAACTGCTTGCAATTCAACAAAACGAAGAATATGATAAACTATATAAGATAAGATGAGTTGTACTTTAATTAATACTCCACCCCTTTTGAAAAGAAAAAAAACACATCACCTTGCAACTCATTTCATTTATTCAAATTCATCATCTACTTTAACTTTGGGGGTTCCCTAAGACAAACTGATTCTCTCACCTCACGATGGCTTCAAAATCATTGCGACAATGGAAGAAAACTGATTCTCTCTCTCTCTCTATTTATATATATAGGGATAATTACCATTTAGGGCCTAAGGTCGTATAGCAGTCTTCGCGGGAGGGGGGGCTGGATTAGTTTTATTGTCAATTTAGGGCCTCACATTAAAAAAGTTAGCCAGTTAGGGGAAAATTAACGATTTCGGTTAAAAAACCCAGTTAAGTGAACATGTACCTAGCACATGTGTTTTTAACGAGGGTATTTATGGCAATTGAAGTTTAATAAAACGCAACAACCCAAGTACGCTTACTTTGGCTTTGGCACAAAAGAAGGCGTCCCCTCAAACAAAATTGACGAAATTAAGAGAAATTGGGGAAAATATTTAGGGTTTTGAACATGAATCAAAATATTTTCTGCAGGTGTGGTAGCATGGTGCGATTGCAGACATCATGGACTGAAAACAATCCAGGCCGAAGATTTCATCAATGCCCAAAAAAAACGAAAAAGGTTATAGCTCTTTAATTGAAAAATGAAAAGCATTATATTTTCGAAAACCTAACTTTGATTTTGTAAAACAAATTGCAGTATGATGGCTGTGGGTATTTTGTATGGTATGATCAAGAGATGTTCGCAAGATCGAAGATGATCATACCTGGATTGGTTCGAAAGAGAAATGAAATGGAGTCCGAAATTGCAAGATTGAAAAGAAGACAAAATATTTTGTTCTTCCTCTTGGTTTGTGCCTGTATTGCGATTTGGGTATAATGATTAAAGTATGAATGGATTTAATTGGGTATTTTGATTAAAGTATGAATGGATGTAATTTAGGGTTTTTGTAAGGCATCTGGTATTGCTTGATTTTGGGTACTTTTGGGATTTTTGGTGGTACTGTTAATGGTGGTTTGCAAGTATGAATTGGCATGGATTGTATTGTAATGTCTGTTGGAAATGAATGAAATGGTTTCAAAAACCCATATGATTACCTTTAATCTTTGTTTTAAGTTTGCATCACACCTAAACATATGATTATAGCATGAACTAAACACAAACATGACAGGTATTGAAACAAAGAACTAGAATATAAGTTAAATACCAAAAGATGACACAATTCACATGGTCTTAAAGTGTTGTTGCCAAAATATCAGTCAACAAAAAGGCTCCTAAAGACCCCATTTGGTCAATGAAGTATTAACTAACCACACATCCATAATATAAAGTGACAAATGACAAAAGACAACAGAATAAATTTGTCCAAAAGAAAGAGAGAATCAGATTCTCCACAAAGTTTAATAATTTGTCCAAAAGAAAGAGAATCAGATTCTCTAGAGATTTGCACATCACAAGGTTCTTCAGTTATTCCTTTCTTCATTGTCCTTTGCATATAATCTCTTTCCGGTCTCCCTTAAATCCTTCCAGGTCACAAATTTATTTCTACCTCTTTGAATGTAAGGTTGTGAAATGGTTGATGGTTGAGTGTTGGAGCTACGTTTCCATCTTCTCCATTAACTTGAATGGAAGCAAAGGGATTCTTAACCTTGATTTGATTTTTTGAAGTGGAGGTTGGGACAAGCTTCGATGAAGTGACGAGAGATGATGGGGATCGGAAGTGAATGGTGGAGGCTGAGACATTGCCATGGCAGGTTCACTTTCTTCTTCTTCCTCTTCAGTTTCAGCTTCTACATCAATTATCCCTTCAACCTTTTTAAATTGAAACCTTGCTCTGATCCTATTTGACCTAGGTAGTCTAATAAGTTCTTTCTTTGGTTTAGTTGGTGATGGACTTCCCTTCGAACCCTAAAACATTAGAAGTAACTTAATCCCTTTCTATTGTGAAAAATAAATGTAATAGATAATTGTGCAAGAAAAATACCTTATAAATTTGTTTTAGAGATTGTGACAGTGGTACATTTCTTGTTTCCTTCCCTTGTGTTCTCTTCTTCTCTGTTCTTGTTGCATTCCCTCTAGAGACCTACACATACAAGTTAAGGACAGTGAAATAATTTGTTAAACTGAAAGAGATTCATCAGGAAAAATAGAGAACAAACATAGAAACTTTTTAAGTACCAATGTGGTTGCTTGAGTAGGTATTGGTGGTGTAGCCTGAGTAAGTGGTGATAGAGTTGGTGATGGGAAAGTCTGTGGTGATAGTGGCGGTGTTGGGAGTGTTCGTGATTGAGGAGCTTGTAGACTTGGTGATGGGAAAGTACGTGGTGATAGTGGGTGTGTTGAGAGTGTTGGTGATTGAGGAGCTTGTACACTTGATGATGGTGTTTCTCTTTGGTTAGACATTTGGCTTTGTTGTGCCCTTCTTGCCTACAAATCTGCATTTATGGATACCATTTATAAAATAAAGGAAATAGTAAATGACTTTCATATAATGACGGTGAAATAATTTGTTAAACTGAAATTGATAAGAGAGACATAAGGAAAAATAGAGAACAAACATAGAACCTTTTATAAGTACCACTTTGTGGTTGCTTGTGTTGAGGTGTAGTGCCACTAGGCATTTAGTTATGTTTGACTTATAACTTAAACCGCTATGTAATCGTCTTTATTATTTATTATGGAGAAAGTTTATTTGGTTCATTATATGTTTTACATGTTTATTATATTGAAGCTGCGTCCCTAGTTATTGTAAATAACTAGTATAAGTTGGTAGTGGATAATCATGGAGAAGATTATATGCATGTGATGCACATTACACTTATGGATACTTGCTAGAGAACAAGTATTGGACATGACTACGATGAGATTTATGACATGGTCTATAGTCATATGTGTCATGATTAAATATCATGATAGTCGTGTCGTTGAATCCTTTGAACTGAGATTATCATCGTCTTTCACATGGTGAACGTCGTGTTTGATATAGTCTAACACTATCTTTAATCGGATAGCAATAAGGGCTATCTTGGCACGATTGGATTCTTGTAGGGAAGAATGATAATTCAAGATGGGATTTGTCCCTCTCGTTGAGAGAGATGTTTGCTTGGGCCCCTCGATGAATGATGTTGATGAAATG